>OY982582.1:12503700-12598619 GCA_963859945.1 Euplagia quadripunctaria | reverse complement strand
ACAATCCTATTTTCATTAACGTAAATGAAGTCTTTTCCCAACACGAATACAGAATGTTTTCCAACAGTTTAGCATTATTACAGTTATGAGCCGGTAATTAGATAGATACACGAATTTATAACGAAATAAACACAATTTATTTTAAAAAATTGCAGTTAACACAAGTAATTTTCCCTAGTTCCACTCGCTATGCACTTGTACTATTCGCTATACTTCGTACTTGTTACTCGCAGTATCGCTCAACTAGACCTGAATGTTCATATCACATGGCAACGTCTTTATACAGGCTGTACTTGAAAAAAGAACACTCACTTAAATCACTGAAAGGGCATGACTCTAGAATGCAGTTATAATAAAATTTAAAACATAAAATTTTAATTTCCGGGTATTTTCCTCCGTTTTTCATAAAAGTAGGTGGAATGTGTAAAGTTAAAGATTTTAAATGGTACATATTTTTTTCATTTCCTTTTTCTACTCACCAATAGATGGCGCTCGCGGGTCAATTTAGGCTTTCGTAACTTTTATTTATTTAAGTTTTTTGTCTGTCAGATGGCACTTCACGGCGTGCCCGGCGTGCCAGTGCAACGGGCACTCGGTGTGCGACAGCGAGGCGCGCTGCGTGCAGCCGTGCGCGGCGCGCACCGTGGGCGAGCACTGCGACGTGTGCGCGCCCGGCCACTGGGGCAGCCCGCTCAACGGCGGCCTCTGTCAACGTGAGTCACACTTCCTATACCTAACCTCACTCACTCGGCGAAAAGCAATGCCAACATTCACACACAACAGTCATTCACCCACTTTTAAAACTACATTGAGCTTTTTTGTTTTCGTTTCAGCCTGTGAATGCAATGCCCAAGCCGTGGCTTGCGCCCCTGACACGGGGCGGTGTTACTGCAGCACTAAAGGCCTAGCCGGTGATAGATGTGATAAGTGTGATAGCACCAATCATTATCACCCAGATATTTATAACAAAGGAGCGTGCTATTGTAAGTATTAATATATTGTATTGTTATTATTGATGTGCCGGATATCCGTATCTTTATCCGTATCCGTGACTTTTTAACGGATCTTTTACGTTGTTATATTTTATTACGTTTATGAAATTCTACTAACGGCTTCTAACGGCTGAACAGATTTTCTAGAATTAAATCTAAGAACACTCGATCAAATCATCTTTCAAACAAAAAAAAACTCTGAAATCGGCCCATTTGTTTGCGACAGGAGTTATGGTTGGGATGCCGCAGACAGACATAGACACGTCAAACTTATAAGACCCTTTTTTTAATTAAAAAAAGAAACAGTTATTTTTCAAGTTTTAAGATTTCCCTTCTGTCGGCAGTCCCCATGACAGTCTTTTATTTTACTGAAAAATCCCAGGATTTTTTTCCAAATTATTTTTGAACATTTTATGAACACCATACAACGCAAAGTCCTTCCCTTCCGCCACCGTGCTTTGATTTTTTTAAATTATCTTCTTTTGTGAACGATTATACATGTGTATATTGTATAACATGTACAATAAACTAAGACTCAGTGACAAGTACGAGAGTGGTTCGTACTCTGTGGAGGAAAATGAGTTGAATGAATGTTGGTGAATTAGTATTGACTGTTTTTAGATCAGATCGACACTGTAGTCCTCCTCGAATTGGACCAAATTCGTAGTCTCTGAGATAGATTTTTTTTTTTAACTTTTTGAATCAATATAAATATATCCATCTATCTCACAGATGACTTAGCAGTAGACTACCAGTTCACGTTCAATTTATCGAAGAAGGAGGACCGTCACCTGTCGGCTATAAATTTCCGCAACGCGCCGGTGAAGCCGGACGTGGACGCGGACTTTAGCATCACGTGCTCCGCGCACGCGCGTATGAACCTCACAGTGCGGACGCGAGCTGATCCGTTCGAGCGGACACTCTTCACTGACGTCAACTGTAGTAACTTCCGGTTTAAGTAAGTCTGTTTACGATAATCATTATGGAAAAAATTAGAAAACATGAATTTGCATTTTCTCATTTTTATGTACATTTTTATACATTCGTCATCATTCTTGTAAGTGCGTAGTTCAGCTGGCAGTGGAGTAACAATAGGGTGGCAGAGAGGGCAAAATGCCACGGGCCTATGGCCCTAGGGCCGACCCCAAGGTCCTCCAAGGTATAGTTACGCCACTGTCAGCTGGTCTTCGCTAGATGACGCTTCAATATATTTTGATGATGGTGGATGTCGCCATACTCTCGCTCTCTCTGTTCGCTCGCCTCTAGAAGGTCTAGGATCAACACTAATAAGGTGTTGATCTAATCGATAGCCTCAGTACCGGACTCCTCCTAAACTATTTAAAAATAAATATATTTTTAAATATTTGTGAAGATTCAGACCTCACACTACAGAGAAATATATTTTTTTTTGAAGTGAAAACTTCTTTAGGCACGTTTGTGCACCTTTGCTATGGGGAAAAAGCATTGAACTCGTTACCGTCACGCTAATAATACATAAATATGTATTATATGGTATAGATCCACTAGAGGGCGCTAATCTAAACATTGAGTTTTGTCCTTCAACACTTCTCACACACTCCTCAACTTCCTTGTTGTTTGCTCCTTATTAATTTAATCTTTAAAAAATGTGTTTTCCTTCTGATGTGCAGTCCTACGACTGACACTTTTTTTTTTTACACAGATTTGCCAAGTCCGAACACTCGTTCGGCGTAGAGGACAACGTAACATTGACTACATTCTTCGTGTACGTGTATGACTTCCGACCACCACTGTGGATTCAGATATCGTTCTCTCAATACCCGAAGCTCAATTTGCAGCAGTTCTTTATAACCTTCTCCTCCTGCTTCCTGCTGCTACTGCTCGTAGCTGCCGCACTGTGGAAAATTAAGCAGGTTTGTTTATCAATTGGGTTTTTGAAAAAATACATCGATTTTTTTCATGTACTTATTTTAAAACTTTAATTATTTATATAATTTTGATAGATAAAACAAAAAAAAATGAAAAAAAAAAACAGTTAATCATAAACAATTTAAAAGTGATTAAATTTAAAAAAAAATCACGTAACTCCAAACGCACTATGATTGGCCGTCTTATTTGTGACGTCATAATGTTGAAGTCAATCCACATTAGTACACGGTTTCTACATATGTATTGTTAAATAATATCAGAAATTTAGTGCGAATAAAATTATTGTTTATTATAAATTTCATCTAGTGAATAATGTGTGCTAAAGGATTCATAAAAGCAAAGTATATACCTAGTGTGGTTATATTTATGATAACAGATTTTCTCAAAAATGATAATCGGTTTAATTCAGCTGAAGTAAGAGGTACTAAAGCATCAATGTAAGTTTATTAAAAGGCCATATTTTAAATACTGTGGGAGAGCCATGCTTCGGCACGTATGGGCCGGCTCGACCGGAGTAATACCACGGCCTCACAGAAAACCGGCAGTGAAGCAATGCGTTGCTTTTCGCCTAGCTCTTCTCCCCCTACCCGCACTCTCCCTCTTACCCCATTCCTCCCCTTCCCCTACTCCCACCTTAGTTGCAGGTGCCCATGGGCAGCGGTAGTCATTTACGATCAGGTGACCCGTCTGCTCGTTTGCCCCCTATCCCATAAAAAAAATACACCGTAAAATTTTAATGGTTTCAGAAACGAAACGAGGTAACTTATAATGATTAGTAGTACCAAAAAAAAACTAAATAAATAATTATCAGTATAATTTAAATTTATTATAACAAGAGAACTATCATCCTAAATTAAAATTATATGTAAAAATTAAAAAAAAAAAAAAATTGTCCAATACGTAATCTAACATAATATCGAAATATAATAATATTTAATTACTTAATGGTACCAAGATCATTTAACTGCATAAAAATTCATTAATTGATTGTTTTAAATAATTTACTAAAATCATCTGAATGTTATGGTATTTATAGGTTTGAATTATGATTAATAATTAAATTATTTTATAATACTGACATCGAAATGATCCTCACAGCAAAAAAAAATTGAAATCGTTTTAGGATTTACTCGGCACACTCCTTGAAACCACTGGTTTCATTTTGAGCATTTTGTGGTACATTTAAAATCATTTTTTGGGGAGGGGAGTTGTTTTTGTATTATTCGTACACAATGGTACGAAACAAGCACGATAACTCTTAAGTTTTGACATCTCTGATAAATGTATTGACGATAATACCAAGATTTAATTGATGAAAACGTAAAAACTGTTTCAACTGCATGTAATGATTAGTAGAAATTAACATTGTGACGTCACGCGCGCTCGGGTTAGTTAAGGAACTATCCGTGTTTTCGGTACTGAGTTTACAAAAAAAAAAGGTTAAACTTGCTAAGTATAACTTTTAACAACAACAAAAAAAAATACAATCAATAGTTTTATATAAAACTTAAATATGATCTTTCGATTTATGACAATTTTTTTTTATCAAAAACCCAATTATAGTCTATTTTAATATATACTACGACAAAGCAAACAGACTGTAGTTAATATTTATTTTCTAAATAACTAGCCATTTCTAGAAGTTTTACTTTGCATTGATGGTCACTATTCTGCACTTAACGGTCGTAACGTGACGTTAAGTAAATGGTCTATAAATTTGCTCTAGAATTGGGTTATCAATTATTTTGTTTCCTGAGATTAGGGCGTTCAACCAAAAAAAAAGCTCTTCAGCTTCATTGTATTAGCAGGCCAGGCCACTCCGCACTTTAGGTATGAAACTACAAGTATGTGGCGGGATCGACTAGTCGTGCCAATTATTAAGTGGGCTGCCACGCGTCGGCTGGGTCTTCTGCGAGCACGTTAGTTTGATACTCATTCACGCGGCCGCGTTGCACTTTCCGGGCTTGATTAACATACTACTACACGCTACATAATAGTAACTATTATGTAACTAATATCTATTCTATCGTTATTCTAATTTAGATTCCCTTATTACTTACTTACCACGGAAGGTTAAATTATGAATTATTATTATTATGGTATAGATAGGTACCCACAAGTTCTGTACCCATGATACACACTTACGTATCTATGCCGATTGCCTGTTTTCTTAAGTTAACATTTTGTCACATTGGGAAATAAAATAGTTTTCTTTACATTAAGTTTAATCTACATACTTACTACTAAGTTAGTACATATATAATAGGCACAAAACTGGTAATTAAATATTTAGATTAATCATTCTACCAGAAGACAGCCCTAACGTCGCGCTGTTGACTGTTTCGTCAGAAGAGATAAGAGATACGCGATAGAAAGAGAGGCAACTTCCTTAACTGTAGGTAATATAATATTAGCACTGTGCGATCTGAATTTCACTTTATTGTGTCGGAGCAAGAGTCTCTATTTGTTTAAATGATTTTGCGGAATAGGCCTTCTGTACTAAATTTTGCGGAGTAGGTCTTCTGTACTGCTACTATTATGTATTTTGTATTAGTATAGATTACGTTATGTGTATTTTTCTTACAGAAATATGATATGTACAGAAGACGACAGCGTCTCTTTGTTGAGATGGAGCAGATGGCGTCCAGACCTTTTAGCCAGGTTTGCGTCGAGCTAGATAGAGGTGCTGTAGGTATGTATAAAAATTAACCACATGACAATGGAGTTATCGTATTAAAACCAATATTACAAATACCTAGACAAAGTACAGAACTCTTATTTGATGAGAAAACACATAGCAATGAAAAAACTGACCCGCATCGATTGCGTTACTATAGTAAACTTATATATTCGCTGTACACTCGGTCATAAATCGAAGCGGGATAACAACATTGCCCTCTCTCTCCCACTTATGGGTAGATTATGGCTCTTGTGTTAGCGGCGGCATAAGAATGACTAAATATACAAATAGTCGACAAATGCTATCGATATAGGTGATGATAAATTTTGTTGTAACAGTGAAATAAAGAATGGAATAAAATAAAATAAAAAGATATGTTAAATAAATCATAACATTAATAAAAAACAGATTCATCGCCATCGTCGGCTACCGGACTTATTCCATGTTGATCTAGGTCGTACCGTGGCCCGTTCTATGTCACCCTTAATCCGTGCGCGTCGCCATTTGAATGCACTCGCGGCAGCCAACACTGATTTTGATATTTTGTGTGACAATTGGGAAACTGTAATAACAAATCTATTGACGTATTGTGAAAATCGAACTGACCAATGGGGTAACTGTAACAATGAAAACTCGCTAAATGACCTTGACATGTATAATTAATTATGATTTTATGACATTTGCTAAATTAACTTAATATTAGTATATGATTCATTATTTAATAAGTATTACTCCATTTTTGAAATTATGTATATTTGAATGACATAAAGTGTTATAGTGAGATAAATGTAACTGGATGTAATTCGTTTTTGTCTCAATAAACAATTATTATTATTATTCTCTTTATTTATCGTAAAACTTATAAATTACATTTTTAAATACCTATAAAACAAAATATATATTTAAAAATATAAAAAATAGTATACCACCGACATCGGGTACAGGGACCAAGACACCGGTGGTTAGGGCTCCAAAGACAGGAACCTCCTCACTATACGGGCCGTGTCGAGGAGAACTGCCTTCTGCATCAGTCCCTTGATCCAGCCGTCTAACGCGAGCCTCTTAAGGTGTTGATCGAGGCTTTTGGCTATCAATCCATGAGCAGATATGACGATCGGAACAATGATCGCCGAATCGACATTCCACATATCGACAATCTCGTGAGACAAATCCAAATATTTAATTTGTTTTTCTTTTTCAACTTTCACGAGGTTGTCGTCATGAGGAACAGCGATATCGATAATCATTGCGCGGCGCTCTGATCGATCTATCACCACTATGTCAGGTTTATTGGCAACAATAGTTCTGTCAGTGATGATAGATCGATCCCAATACAATGTGGCACGACCATTTTCGAGAACTGGGTCGGGCACATACTTGTAATATGGCACCTCTGAATGCACAAGATTGTATCTAAGGGCAAGTTGTTGATGCACAATCCTGGCCACTTGGTTGTGTCTGTGCAAATATTCCCCGTTGGCAAGACGAGAACAACCAGAAATAATATGCCTGATAGATTCACCAGGACGATTATTATTATTATTATTATTGTTTTTGATTTTTTTTTTCTCAGCTGTTTGGCTGGTTTTAACTGCATTTACGGGCCTAAACCAAGTAAACGCAGATTGTGGTGTGTATTATGTGGTGTCTTCGTCTAACTGCATGAACTTTCTCACAATTCTACATGTATTTAGTATGACAGCTTTCTGTAAATTGATGTATAAGGATTCTGATAAGCCTATTAATTTTAAACTGTGGAGAAGATGGTTCGGGATGACCCCGGTTGTGGAGAGAACTATCGGGACTACATAAACATTTTCTTGTCGCCAGATTCTTAAAACTTCTTCTTTTAATTCGGCATACTTGCTTATTTTTTCAGTTATTGTTTTTTGTAAATTATGTGTGTTGGGAACTGCAATATCGATTAAGTAGGTGACTTTTCTAATCTTGTCCTGAAGTACTACATCTGGTCTATTATAGTGGATAGTCCTATCTGTTAGTATAGCTCGGTCATAGTAAATTTTGTGTGTGTTATTTTCTAGTATTGGTTGTGGTGTATATTTATAGTAAGGGGTTTTGGTGTCCTGTATAAGTGAGTGTTTAAGTGCGAGTTTCTGGTGAATGATGTTTGCAACTTGGTTATGTCTATGAGTGTAGTCTGTTTGTGTGAGTGTTGTACATGCTCCTGTTATGTGTTGTATGGTTTCAGACTGAGTATGGCATCTGCGGCATTTGTCGTTTGTCATAGTTGGCTCTTTGATAATATATTTCCTGTAGTTTTTGGTGTTGATAATTTGATCTTGTATGGCTATTATGAATCCTTCAGTTTCCGGGAACAAATTTCCTACTTTAAGCCATTTGTTAGAGGCTAGTGTGTTAACATGAGGTAGTTCTAAGTCATGAGGGTGTCGTCCGTGAAGTACTTTCGATTTCCAGTCTTTTATTTTTTGCTTCTGTGGGTCAAGATTGTTAGTGTTTTGTGAGTGTGAGTTTTCGGGATCACATAAGTTAAGTGGTGTGTAGTTAAGGTCATTTAGTACAATAGCTTTATGAATGTTGCTAGTGTCGGATTTGGTATAGAAAAATGTTTTCAGCCTGGTTATTTGTTTCTGCCAAAGGTTTTGGATATCAATTAAACCTCTTCCGCCGTTCTGTCTTTTGATGGTGAGTCTTTCAGTTGCAGATTTTGGGTGAAGATTATTGTGTTTTGTGAGTGTTGTGCGTGTGGTTCTCTCTAAGTTTGCTATGTCAGTTTTAGACCATTTTATTATTCCAAATGAGTATGTTAATATTGGTATGGCAAAAGTATTTAGAGCCTTAATTAGGTGCTTTCCAGATAATTGTGTTTTACATATTACAGAAATTCTTCTTTGATACTCGGTTTTTAATGTGTTTTTAATCATGGTATGGTCAAGCCCTTTAAGTTGTTGGTATCCTAAATATTTATATAAGTCTGTCGGTTCCATTGCTGCTATTGTATCAGTTTCGTTGACTACGTAATTACCCGGTTTTACTTTGCCTTTTATAATGTGTACTGTCTTACATTTGTCTAGTCCAAATTGCATGTTTATATCATTACTAAACTCTGTCGTAGTATCTAAAAGATTTTTCATTTGTTTTTCTGTTTTTGCATATAATTTAATATCATCCATATATATAAGATGTGAGATAAGAGTTTCCTCAGCGTTAAGTTTAACACTATAACCAGCTTGACATCGGTGTAATAAATGAGATAGGGGGTTTAGGGCGAGACAGAACCACAGAGGACTCAAGGAATCACCTTGATATATACCTTTTCTAATTTGTATCTGACGGGTTACAAGAGTGATAGGTCCATTGTTTAGTTGTAATGTAGTTTTCCAGCGTGACATTATACTGCGTAAGAAATCTATAATTAGTGGATTAATTTTGTATATTTCTAAAACTTGTATTAACCAAGAATGTGGGATGCTGTCGAATGCTTTTTGATAATCTATATATGTGCAATGTAAATTCCTATTTTTTGAGGTGGCATGTTTATGAATTGTAGAATCTATGATTAGTTGTTCCTTGCATCCCATGTGGCCCCGCCTACACCCCTTCTGCTCCTCGGCTATTATATTATGGGTATTAATGTGTGAGTTAATTTTATCTGTGATTGCTGATGTTAAGATTTTATAAATGGTAGGCAGGCATGTAATTGGTCTATATTGGGAAGGTTGTGATGCACATTTAGTTTTGGGTAACATGTATGTTATTCCTGTTGCAATGAATTCAGGTATATTCTGTTTTCCTAATATGATATCTGTCAAATTTTTCGCTATGGGTTTATGTAATGAAGTTAACTTCTTATACCAAAAATTGTGTATTTTATCTAAACCAGGTGACTTCCAATTATGTAATCTAGCTGTTATATTAGTAATATCCTGTTCTGTCAATTCTATAAATTCCATTTTTTCTATTGAACTCCATTTTGTAGTTTCTTCTTGTATCCAAGTTGCTTTATCATTGTGATGTGCTTGTTCTTCCCATATCTTAGCCCAAAATGTTTCCAAATTTTCTTTTGTAGGTATGTCAGTTTGGTTTTCTACTGGTGTGTCAGATTCCGGTTTTTGTATATTTCTATAGAACATTTTTTCATTTGTAGCAAATATTTTATTATCGTTTTTACGTTGTTGGGCCTTTTTATATCTTCTGAGTCTATGGACTTTAAGTGCTAATTTTTGTTTAATTGTATCTAAAAACTCTTCAGGTTTTTTGTTGTTGTTTTCGTGTCTAGTGTGAGTATTATTTGTTTTAAATATAGCTTCAACTCTCTTAACTACCTTATTAGACCTATTATTATTGATGTATTGTGTAAGTCGACCACAATCGGCTCTAAGCTTCTCAATATCGTTTTCTAGTCTTTGCTGCCATGGTGGTTTAGTGGTGTGTCTTAGTGTGGTGTTTCTTGTGTATTCGGTTATTTTAAAATTGAGTTCTTCAGATATAACTACCGCTGTGCAATATATAAGTGTGTGTATGTCTGTTAGTTGTGTGTCAATAGATATGAATTGTTGTAGTATATCTTCATTAAAAAGATTAACTAGACGGAAAAGATCAGGGCTGTACCGAAGTTTAGGTAGTTTTGGTCGAGATGCTGGGTCCATCCCAGAATAGAGAAGTAACGTTGAGTTAAACTTATCCTGTATTTTCTGTAGGTGCGCTTGTGTTAAGGGATTCCGATTTGCTACATTTAACGTTTCTATATCATTTTCTATCATCAAAGACAGTGATTCAGTTTGTGTGGATATATGTGATGTTTGTGTGAGTATATGTGATGTTTGTGTGTTTGTTTGCGTTAGATAAGGGGGATCGTATGATTGCGTTTGTATGTGTAATTGTGTGTCTAATTGTGATGGTTCTTGTAAATTATTTTCGGCTGTATTTTGTAATTGTGTGATAGTGTTACTTGAGTTCTCTTGCAGTAATACACGTACTTCTTCTTTTACCTGATCTAAAGTATCTTGGGTTAGAAGTTTGTTTCGTATTATTATACGCCTTTGATCGGAAACACGTTGTTCGCTGACTTCAACTGATGGGTATCTTTGTGAGAAATGTTCATGCAGTTGTTTTCTGTACGTAGTCATGTCTGTCTCTAATTTCGTGATGAGGTAATATGTGCGCATGATGAATAAATTTACTTCCTTGCTCCAGCTCATGCGTTTTCTTGGTTTTCCAGCCTTGGTGGACGCAGGCAAAAAGGTATTCACCTCCTGCGCAACAGTCAAGGTTGGGTTGGGTGGATCTGTATGAAGTATGTTATTGGGGGGTGATGATGGTAACGATGGTGATGATAGCCTAGATGGTGTGTATGATATTGTGCTAGGGCTATACGGTTCGATTGGTGTGTTTGTTCTGTGGGTCAGACTGGGACCATCGTCACTTATTTCGGCTGTAGTATCTTTGTCGGTGAGAGCCCGCCTGTTCAACTCTTCACCGCTGACGGTTCGCATGCTGAGACACCCAGCGTCAGCTCCAGGTGTGCCCCGGCGATCGCCCCCGGGCAGCGGTCCTAATCGTTTACGTCTTGACCTTGTCTCCATTTTGAATGGGTTTCCAGAGCCATGTTAGCCGCGCCAGTAATTATGTTATCGCGTATCCGCCACCCCACGTGAGTCTGATGTTCGACTCGGACGTATGGTTGTGTTGGGGGGCTTATTATTATTATTATTATTATTATTATTATTATCGTCTCCTTTAACTCTTATATTTTACTTTAGCGTAATGGCTAAGGCATCGGACTTGCGATCAAGTGGTTGCAGGTTCGAACCCCACCCAGTGCACTACCGGCGTGAACCCACTCCTAACACAAGCGTTTGGCTTAGCTGGGGGGGGGGTTAACAAGAATACTAGTAATGTGTGACCCACGTTACTAGCATCCTTTAAAAAAACTTATATTTTAACTTATAACGAGCTTGCGCCTGCGCCGTCCGTAACCTCAACATTGATGGGCAGAGCATCAGTGCTTATGACGGTGTGATTTATGACCGAGTAAAAAAAAAATACTATAGCCTACACCAGTTATTATGTTCCTGGTGTGATACACGCGTTCCTGTAAATCTATTTTAACCCCCTTTGCAAATCAGCATTATAATTAAAAATTTTATACTCCAGGTTCAGGAGTTCCCGCACCTGTAGCTCTAGAACCTTGTAGAGGTGGCAGGGCAGCCGTCCTATCCCTCCTAGTGAGACTGCCCACGGGAGGGACGGGGAGGGCCCCTCCTCTAGGGGGGCTGGCTGTGGCTTCCGCGTTGGTCACCCTAGGGCACCACGCTCACCATGACGTCACTAATAAAAGGCCACGACATCACTGATACACAGGTATGTTATTCATAAACATTGTTAGATGTGTCAATAGAGGCATATTTATAAAGCACGATACTTTTTTGGTTACCTAACGTTTCGACCGAAATGCACCGATCTTGGTCACGGATGGACTGGTTAACCAAAAAAGTGTCATATCTTATAAATATTACCGCAATTTAGCGTCGATTTATATCTAAATATGTATACAAGTCTCAAAGGTTAAAAACAATAATCTAAATGTTTATGATGCACATAAACATGTTGGTTTTACAAGGGGTCACTCGACAACCGATGGTGTAGAGCTTGTAAATTATATCTTCAACGATTAGAAGGATTCACACGGTGCACTAGGCATCATTTTGTGATTTGTCTGAAGCATTCGATTGCGCTTCTCATGAACAATTAATTTAAAAAAAAAACACTACGAAATACACTATACGCCATGGAATAAGAAATATGGCTTTGGAACTTTTTGCTTCATATTTAAGTGTTGGAATCCAAAGAGTAGATGTCAATCGAAAGAGATCTCCTAGGCCACCATGGGTGTCCCTCAAGGTACAATCCTGGGTCAATATTTTCTTAGTGTAATCAATGACCACAAGTTATTTGAACGTGTTAATATCAATTGTATGTATTTTTGTTTCAGATGTCACCGATGTATATATATGATGTATGTATGGACATTGTACATAGGACACATGTAGTGCATTGCTCAAAGTGTAACATTTTATAAATAATACTCAGTTTATTATCATTTGAATGGTGAATGTCCGTTCGGAAACGTACCAAGGTTTTTGTAGCGATATAACTGTTTTTTTTTTGTATTTATATTGATGTGCAGCTATTTGTGCTTTAATCGCTTTTAACGATACCATGAATACTTGTATTTCTCTACAAAATGCAAAGAGTTAGATAGGTACATTGGTTTAATGTCTATGCTTTTAGATCGTGAGAAATTTAAAACCAATTATCGTTCAATGGCAACATTAAGAGGAATTTGATATCTAGCGCCTTTACACAATAATTATATTTCCAGTAAATGTTTGTTGTTGTTCTTACGTAGTTGTGGCTATTTAAATCAAATAAATTCACGTAAAAATCGAAACTTATTAAAAAAAAAAACAACCACAACGCTTTATAAATATACAAATTAAAAAAAAATGCCGTGTCTTCACTCGTCATTTGTATCGCTACAAAAATATTATCAACAAACATTTTTAATACACGATCGAACTACTTTATTGTAAAATAAAAAAATAATAATAGTTAAGTACTCCTAACCATTTCACTTCCATATACAAAGTTGCCAAAATAATCTAATTTATATATCACATTCAACATTATGCACATATAGAATGCTAGTGCTGGATAAATAATGTTTGGACAATTTATAAAATTAATGTGCCTTGGAGTGTTTGTACTGGAAATGGCACAGTCAGTCACACAGGTTCAATAATCTTGTACAAATCAATCTCATAAAAGAAACCAAAGTTTTGCTTCATACAATAATCATTTTACCTACCTCCAGATTAAAACGATTTTTAAATCTATATAAGTTTTGGTAGACATAGCAGAACTGATTATCTTCCCTTCACCACTTTCGAAATGTACAATGACTGACTAAGATTTGACATAAGATTTGTTAATTTGTACGTTGATCAAACGCAAAAATTAACTAAGCGTATGTCAAATCTCTTGTCAAGTATATATTGAGTTGCTGAAATCATGATTAGGCACTATGATTTGATAATCGAATCTGTTAAAAGTTGGTAAAATTGTTAATAGCCGTTTGTTGTGTTTGAATGTTGTTAGTAATTTTTTCTTTGATCAATGTTTTAGAAACTCGAACTGATTTTAACGTGTTTTGTACTACCTTTCAGAAACCGGGTGTAAGTGTTAACGGCATACCTTAAATATAAATTCGTTCTCTAATATAGCTACGTTCATATTTCTGAAAAATAATATGACTTCAGTACACTTAACTGCTCCCCTTTTATCAAAATGTAACTGTTGTAATGTAGATTCCTCTGCCCGATCCCTTTGAAGATTTACAAGCGTGACAATGATTATTAAACGAACAAAACCTACACTATTAAATGCTATGGTAAACAGTGTGTGGACAAAATTTTTAACCCACGAAAAAAAAGGAGGTTCTCAATTCGACCGTACATAAATATATATTTTTTTATGTATGTTCAGCCCTCTCCGTTATTTATGAACCGATTTTCATTATTCTTTTCTTGTTAAATAGGGTATACCTCAAGGGTGGTCCCATGTCAAGGAAGTCAGGATCTGATGGTGGGATCTTGATAAAATTGAGAGAAACCCTCGAAAATTGTAGGAAGGAAGAGTGTTTCTGTTTACTTTTATTTGCGTTTAGAATCATACAGCTGAGCTGATGATGAAAAATGATAAAATAAAAATCTTTTTAACAAAAAATTAAACCGACAAAAAAAAAGATCTAAAAAAAAGCAAAAAATTAATAAACCTTTTAAGTATTGAGCATATTTACATAAACTATCATATTTTGAATAATCTTATTTTATATCAAATAATAAAATGATTAATTACGTAGACCCATGTCCATTTCTACGTAGGTACATATAAAATTTAGATAATTAATCAGTTTGTTGTTTGGCGTCGACTTAAAATAAGTTTATATAAAATTTGATAGTTTATGTAAATAATCTCAATACTTAAGGCTTAAAAGGTTTATTTATTTTTTCGTTTTTGTTCTTTTCCTCGATTAAATTTTTTGTTAAAAAGTTTTTTTTTATATTTTAAGTGCCAGTGGCAGCAAATATAATTCTGCATATAATTACGTGTGATAGAATCATACTAAAATAAAGTCATTTCCAGTACTTACATTCCAAGTGTTGTGCTTTAAAAATTTGGACTGCGTTCGTAGTATATAGATTTCTTTGCATTTTTAATTAATATTCTTAATTTCTATTTTTTGTAGACTAAAATTATCGATGCTATGATTGTCTATATCTGGCTTTAGATTACTTAATGTTTTGGTTTAAATGGTATCATTAGCACTAATAGCACTGTCAGTCGCTTTGTAGGAAAGGGAAGTCTAAGAATGACTGAGTTGTTAGAAAGGGAGAATGATGTTAGAAGTATTAAACCAATTTATGTGTTAGTATTTTTTTTTATATTTTTGATGTGGACCAGATATGTAGTAAGTATGCGATATCTCCCTAAAAATGCGTTTTGTTTTTACTCTGTGGTAACATCATGTGAATCACAATTATTGTCCGGCTTAATAAACCAGAAGTTAAGTTTACATCTAAAAATATATATTATGAGAAATAATCACAGCAACGACAATTTTAGTCACCTAGCGGCGTTTCGATAAATAATAGTCGATATTTGTAATTAAGTGATAATATTTATTTTTCTCAAATAATGATATTTTAGCTAGCAAATAAAATGCTTGCAAAATATATTAAAAGACAATTTTTTTCACACATAAAATTGTAAGTTTTTTTTTTATACTTTATGTTTATTTGCGTTGTTATTCAATGTTGAATGTAAATGGACAACGATGTATTTGATAGCGTGTACCATCACAAATATTTGTCGATTTAAAGGCAATATTTTTAAAATTTAATTTTGTAGAAAGAGTACATAAAAGATACTTACTGAAACCGGGTAAATGGTCAGTACTAACCTACTTAGGTTCGCAGCCTGAATATTGCAAAAATAATAAAAAAAGTTAATGTTTTTAAAAGAACGAAAATAAAATATCCTCAAACCAAATTTAAAAACATTTAATATAATGGTGTAATATATGCATGAGAAAAATACGGATTACGATATTGTGCAAGTACTTCACAGTGTGTTCACAATGGAAAAAGAGTACGCAAACCACGTATTGACTGTGTTACAAAAACAATGTTACAAGCTAGAAAAATAAAACAATTTGTATGTTCAGATATTAATTGAACAATATTATAAAAATACAAACGTACTACAAAAACTCTTACAAATAATTGACTACAAAACTGGCGTAACTTAATTATATAAAATGGCCAATTGGTATATTCCCAATAACACAAGCTATCCACCTTCCTCAAGCACCAGCATTCTACAATCGATTTGTGATGTTATTGCAAAGGACTTAAGTTTATTATGAAAGAACACGGCACAATGATTTTTGAAGTGAAAACTTCTTTAGGCATGTTTGTGCACTTTCGCTATGGGGAAAAAGCACTGAACTCGTGGCCGTCACACTAATAATACATATATAGATCCACTAGAGGGCGCTAATCTAAACATTGAGTTCTGTCAGCTCCTTATTCATTAATGTCACCAACCTGCTAATGTGACGTTTTAAGTTTGTCGTTCTATTTAAGTTTTCACTTCTGTCGGCAGTCCCATGACTACCTATTTGTTTAACTCGTGTCGGTAAGCAATTGTGTAGTGTTTCAATAAGCAGAAATATGTCTGGCGCCTGACACCGACGTGGAAGGTTGCTTTACCCCTTGGTGAAGGGGTCAAGTCCGAAAATAGACGGGCATCCTGAAATAGACACGTAAGTTAAATGTTCTATCGATCTTCTTTATAAATAAAAATCAATGTAACTAAGTTTGTCCTCTATGCATTTCTAAACCGTTGATTGGATTGTGATAAAACTTTGGCAGGGTCTTCTGAGAACACTCGCTAGTTTCTTGCCCAAAAAATCTATATACTTAAAAAAATGGCATTGCAAAGCATGGCAGCACACATACGAATAAATAAAATTGAAGTGTCTGTTTGTAATATCAAAATATAATAGTTTTTTTAAGCTCATACAGTTACTTGCACGATACCTATGCCTAAAAATCAGTCTGTTTGTTTCGGCTAATCTCCAGAATGGGTGGACCGATTTCCACGGAACTTTCAATGGCAGATAGCTGGTGTTATGAGGAGTAACTTGGCGACTTTGACGAGAACTGCTAGTTTTTAGTAAATATCAATAGGTACCACTTACTTAAGGTTTTATTTTAGTAATATTGCCTTTAAACCGACAAAGTAAATAATACGTAAAGTCACTATTACATATAATAATTTAGATGTACATAGTGCGGCTTAAAGACTACGATATTCATATTTTTCTTACGACTGATGTGTAAATGATGTAAAAAATAAATGTTTTTGGTTTTTTTTTGTGCGAGCGCATTTAGTTGGTGAATGTTGGCGACTGATGTGTAAATGATGTAAAATATAAATGTTTTTGGTTTTTTTTGTGCGAGCGCATTTAGTTGGTGAATGTTGGGGCGAACTTAAAATATTATATTATATTTATGTACATTTCGTTTATGACTATATACTTTATGTCCATGTCATATACAAGGTTATTTTGAATTAAGTAGCTAAACACAGTTGAAGTTATTAATAGCGTTCAACTTAATTAAAGAATAATGTATGTTTTCGCTTATTTTTTAAGTAAGTTCAATGTTACAAGGAATGCCTGTAAAATTGAACTTAGTTGTACATTGTAAAAATTACAGCCTAAAAAATTTACTACTATGAGGCGAAACGTTAGCATTTAGGTCCGTTCCATTAAAAAAAATCAATAAACTCATTAATCAAATTTAAAGTTCTGAAAACAACCTTTTTATTTTATGAGTTATATGAGTTTGTGCGTTTCACCAATTCATTTAAAATACCCTTGTATAAATTTGTGTGATATCAATTTTCTTTGTGAATTACATAAACATATTGTATGTTGTGTAATTTTATAAAAAAATTAACTTCAAGATAATTTTCTAAGAAATTATTCATAGAAGTTTAATTTAAAAAATGTTATGAAACATACTTATGAGTTAATTAAAAACACGAATAATCAAAATAAGTGTACGTAAAAAAATACTAAATTTAATTAGTTATAAAATAGGGTACCACCACAACACAATATAACTAGTAGAAATGTGCCACAGAAATAAATAGTTCATCACAATAGCTTTTAATTGACGGTCCGCCCACAACATTCACACACAGTTTTGTATTATATTATAGGTGTAGCTGTAAAGACATATTTTATCTAAATAATAATATTATTCAATAAAAGGTAACTATGCAATCGTAATAAAAGGTTTTTGTCCAATATCATTATTTTTATGCTAATTAATGTTAATTAAAAAATGTGTTTCGTTAAAGAGGTTCAGAATTTTGGTAAAAAAAATATTTGTTTTTTTTTTTACTTTTTTATTACGATAATGAATTGTTTTATTACGATTTTCTCACTCTACGTTATGTAATGTAAGTAATATGTGAAGAAATGTAACTCGAGCTAAAACAATAGCTATATATTTAACCAAACTGTCGCTATACGGTATATTTTAAGCAACGCCCTCTACGGTAACTGTACGTAGAGGAACGCCCTCTACGTACAGTTACCGTAGAGGGCGTTGCTTCAAACTATACCACACAGCGAAAGTTAAATGTGTCATTCCAGAGGCGTGGTTGTCTGTCGCGGAGTTTTGACTGTGTTTTGGCGGTATTTAACTGTAATAATGCCTTTTTGTGTCAGTGTAAAAGTTATTAGAATATGAAGCATCCAAGAATCACTTTATGGGTAGTTATTTTTTTAATTTAAATTCACAGAGTCGGTGGTTAGTCTGTTGGTGTTAGCTATGGCGATGTGATTTTGACTTCGACGCAACAAACGCTTGCACTTATGTGTTGTAGTGTATTCTCTGTGTATATTAATTAGTCCAAAATTAAAATGGCAGCTAGTTACAGTTACGTGTCTTCACATATTTTATTTTTCAATATTAATGTAATATATATATATATTTTATTACAAGTCTAAATGTATTAATGATCTCAATAAAAGAAAAAATATTTTGTTCAAAACTATAAATCAAATTGAAAGTAACTTGTTTACATATATATTACATACAAGCTATATTAAGTATTATGCTATAAACGATTCAATCTATTTTTACAATATTACTGAGTTGCCCAGTATCTAAAGATTAATAATTTAAAAAAAGCTGCATGAATAATCTCGAATTCTTATGAATTTTAAATAAAATTATTGACTATCGTGGCCGCTACAAAGCTCGGGGTAAGTGCCTGAGCACATGACCACCATCTTGGCAGTACAACTGGCAATTGATGCCAGTTACAACTGGCGATTGATGCCAGTTACAACTGGCGATTGATGCCAGTTACTACTAGCGATTGATGCCAGTTGTACTGCCAAGAGGAGACTAAAAAAAAATTGGGTGAGAACGCCCGAGTAACCGTCAGTGTTAGTTTCCATTGCCTAAACACACGTATCTGAGGACTTTTCTCATCCCAAATATGTTTCGTCAGCTTTCGACAAGCTCAGAGACTATTCTGTAGACCAAGTTTATTGGCTTTATGAAATAATTAATTAAGAATAAAAGCGTTGCGAACTTTAAAAAAAGGAAATGACATGATTTCGTCATTAAAGTTTTTTTGTATAACTTTGTAGTTGATTGACAACTTAGTTTCTCTTTATTAAACGTCATAACAGAACGTTCTGTGCAAACTTTACGTGACGTCATACCTGCTACCGTCAAACATTTTTATTGTTAAAATTAAAAAAAATTATAACAAAATTTATAATTTTTTTTATCATAACACTTCATTTCACGACGACTTTAATAATATTTATTTCAACTATAGGCACATCTTATTAGCATATTCATGCAATTGATGCCGTGCGTGCTCGATATTAAAAACAAATAAACTTTATAGATCAGCCAGCAGCTAATTGTATTATAATATTTAGACTTCCCATATTTCCCATTCGAATTTTCTCATTGATTTATGTAATATGAAATTGCTCTCTAAATATTAGTTATTTTTTCTAATTTAGTATATATTATTGCTTGTTATAAATCGCTCTTTTATTACGTTTTAAAAAATAAAAAATGTTTCGATTTTATGCAATCCTTATGAAAAATTTATAAAATTATCTACTTAAAATAATTATTTTATATTATACCCGTGTGTATCTTATGTAGTAAGGTTAGATGAAAAATGTCGCCGTCTCGATAAAAAATTAAAAGCTCTTGGCTATTTAAAATACACAAAAATACGTTAACATCATCAACTGCCTTTTTAAATAATAAAATATTAAAAATAAAAAAAGTGATTTGAATTAAAAGACAGCTTGGTTTCAAAATTACAGAACAAATTATTTATGATGTTATTTTAATAAGTTGAATCTCTAATAAATTGAATTATAAAAATATTGTAAAAAACAATGACTATTTATTATTTTATAGACTTACTTAAATTGCCGAAACAATACAGGCGAATGTCGGTTCTATTAGCTCCAAGATAAAAACAACTAGTTTGATACTTAAACAACAACATATTATGGCAATCCAATATCAAAAACACTCATCATCCTTTCATCGTCCACTGCTGGACATAGGCCTCTTCTCATCCAGTTTTTTCGCGCCGTTTTGTGTTGACTGTCACTTCATCTGGCCACAGGGTATCCTTTACTACACTTCCCTAGACGCAGTCTCCACTCCAGAACTCGCCTACTTCAGCGGTTATCGGTTCTGCAGGCAATGTGGAGAGCCCACTGCCAGTCAGCTTACTATTTGTGCTATGTCGGATACCTTGGTTCTGTGTCGGATCAAAAAAAAAACAAAACAGACTGAAGAACATTATATCTATATTAATAAGAGACAGAAGCGTCACCCTTTTTTGCCACGAGAGGGACTGCCACGTTCCGATATCTTGCCAATCAGAACAAATAAAACGAATCATGTATGACCGATAGAAGTTAGGGTACTGATGTTAGACCCCATGCAATATATCATACGTGACATCATCAATCCTACTTGATGGAAATCTCCATCAATATATCGAATATAATAATAAGATAATCTATCCGGTTGGCATTTCTTGGGCGCAGAAATAAATGTATAACGAAGAAAGAAATATCCAATCTCGGATTCCTCAATCTAATACCCCGGAATTATAGACAGGATCTTGGTACAACACTCGGGTTATATTACACACGTATATTACAAAAAAATATATCTTGTAATTATATATACATGTGTGATACATTAAATACCATTATAACGCGATCGTAATTTAAGAAAGGAATAAAACTCGCCTCTTTTATTAGAGAAAACTACAAGCTGATCTAAATTGTAAAACTTACATAGTCTCGATGCACCTACATTTTTTTGTTACGATAACGCCCATCATTGCCCTCCTTCGCACACTATTTAGCTATTAACTGTGTCAATTAAAATGCTATATTAATGTTAATAAGGCGAAACAAAAGACAAAAGCTTCGTAATATAATTTAGATCACAAGAACAAAAAAACGGAATATTAGAAAAACAATTCGAAATTAGTTAGTACTTAACATAAATTTTACTTTGGCAATGACAATTTGGCAACATATACTCGTTTTTAATTTTTGATTTTTTTTCAATTTAAATATAACGGAATAGAGTAGCAGCAAAAATGGCACGCAACATTGGCATTCACTACTTTATAAAATTGTCATCTCCAAAAAGTATACAATTTATTACTATCCCTTTTTAAAATTATAATGAATATCGTTATTAAAATATTCAAAAACAAAAATATTTTCGACGTTTTTTTTTACATCTCACTATTTACTGTTAACTCACCCAGTTAAAAAGTAACGGCTTAGGATCATTCTTCTCTGAGTTCGTAAAGTAAATCATAATAAGTGAATAAACATAATATTATACTGCCAATATAAGAAATTCAGCTTCATTTTAGTAAAATGTTAATGTGATGAATATTTATAATAATTTTAAATAAAATAATATGGTTTCAGTGTGGGTGTATTAATATAAAACAATGTAAATAAAAACTGCTTAATCAAGGAATCTTTTTGAACACTAATTATGAAACGCAATATTTTTTAATGTTAACTGTTTTTAATTATTTTATTTCTTACGAGACGTCATCTCTCAGGACGGGATCAAGGCGATACTTGGACTGCGTTACTTCAGTCTAGACGAGTATAAGTAACTCAGTCGGTCATAGTATCGACGCTGTTACGGTTCCGATTCCTATCCGAACAGATCTTTTTCAAAACAATTAAAATGATAGTTATTAATATTTTTTTCTATACATACTGTGGCGAAAGAAAAATGTCTTTATGATATTTATTTTTATTTAAGGTCTGTAATTTTCTTTATTACATTATACAGTGTGAAACAGATTTGAAGTGTTATCCAATTAAAGTGAACCGTCTTTGATTGAGTGTTAATTACGGACGATGTTGAAAACATATTGAATTAATTATGCCAATATTATTATATAACTTGTCTATATTCCACAATACTGGATAACTTGTTAACCCTACCTCTCAATGTTGTATACTTTTGTTACCTTTTCTGAAACACAAATTACATATATTTTCAAATTTCCAAACATCCTGTATGCCCTATAGTTATAAAATTGATGCCATGTAATAAAGTTAGTATTAAATTTTGTCATCGGTACCGCCAGCAGAAAAATATCAACAAATATATCCTCATAATAAAGATAAATGTTTTGTATGACAGTCATATTCCCTACTATAACAATAATAACATCTAGTCGAATGTAAATTATAGTTGTTACAGAACTTTTTTGCTGACCGTACCGACCTCACCCACACAAAGTTAGTTTCCACATGAATGTAATAATATATTGTTCATACATTATAACTATATATACATATATAGGCGATAGTTATGCTAAGTGATAAGAGTTGTAAATATAACTGAATATAAATTATTATTGTAATTCAAAATAAAATTATCAATCTGTATTTTGTTGTTTTATTTTATTTTCGAACAGCTGACCCGCACAACTTCTTCTCCGTTTGTAAATTTCCCCGTTTTTGCAACATTTTTCATTGATACTCCGCTCCTATTGGTCGTAGCGTGATGTTTTATAGCATATAGCCTTCCCCGATAAATGAGTTATCCAACACTAAAATAATTTATCAATTTGAACCAGTAGTTCCTGAGATTAACGCTTGCAACCAAACAAACAAACTCTTCAGCTTCATATTAGGTGTCCCCGCAGTTTTTCACCTGCTTTTATGGTCACTGTTCAGCTCCTATTGGTCGTAGCGTGATGTTATATAGCCTTCCTCGATAAATGGGCTATCCAACCCTAAAATAATTTTTCAATTCGAACCAATAGTTCCTGAGATTCGTTCAACCAAACTCTTCAACAAAATTAGTATAGATAGATTCCCGCACAGTGCAAATATTCGTATTCGTAAATACATAAATGTCTATTTGCATTGGTATGGATGTTTTTATACCTATAATAAGTATTAGGAGCGGGGTTCGTGATTAGATTTACACACCAATTTGTTACGAAATAGACACAATTTATTTTTAATAATTCGCAATTAACAGCAATTACTGGCCTGTTGGCCTAGTGGTTAGTGACCCTGACTGCTATGCCATAGGTCGTGGGTTCGATTCCGACCCAAGTCTGGGTGTTCTTTGTGTCCGTTATGTCCGAATGTTTGTGAAGCCCCCCGCGACACAGGAGTAATTCCTAATGCGGGAGTTGTCTATATAAAAAAAAAAAAACTTATACTCGCGAATTGCATATACTCAGTATTTCTATCAGACGTTCTTGGACCTATAGTCGAAAGAGTCTTTTGTAATATGGTGATACTTTCCTAGTCGGGCTCTTATACGAGCAAGAAATCTGCTGTTCCCAATCTACGGTTAATTTTACCAATGTCAGTTGTTTGGGTGTTGCTCTAAAAGAGCTCGAATATACAGAGCAGATGATCTACCTGGGATATTTGACCATCAATCGACACGTAGTAGTAGAATGAAAGCCAGGTCCTTGTGAGTCAGGCCTTCTTTTTATGGTATAGGGGGCAAACGAGCAGACGGGTCACCTAGTGGTAATTGACAACCGCGGCCCATAGACTGCAACTCAAGAGTCACAAGTGCCTTTCTGGCCTTTGAGGTGGGACAGTTTGGATTTCAGTTATAAAAAAATATTCTGTGGGAGTACGCTCTTTTCTTGAAGGTTTGAAGGTCGTATCGTAATGTCTGCGTATTACGGTAGATGAGGAACACGGTCGTTTATCCTAGGACCAATGGGGCACGTGCGAGGGGCGGTAGTAGGTACGTAATGCTGGTTCTTGTAAGTACCTAAGTCCAGGCCGGGTCCGACTGACTACGTTGCGGCGGGACACGCACACGTCCTTTGTATTATTTACTACTGGCTGTTGCCCGTGACTTCGTCTATAAACTATTATCACACATTCAAGTCAACTCAAATCTCTATTTCACCACATTCAAGATTTATTTCCTCGACAAAAGTAGGTATGTCCTTCTGCAAGGTCGCCACTATCTCTTTAGAAAATTCATCAAAATTTATTCAGCAGTTTCAGTGTGAAAACGTAACGGACAGACAGATACAGTTTATAGTATAGATCAGGGGTCGCCAAATGGCGAACCGCGATCCGTATCCGGACCGCCGCGCCGACCCATTTTTTGGACCGCGAGAACACAGCAACTTGCACTACAGTGTACGTCCTACTAATATTATAAACGTAAAGTTTTTGAGTATGGATGGATGGATGTTTCGTACTCTTTCACGCAAAAACTACTGAACAGATTGCGATGAAACATGTAGATAGCTGGAGACCTGGATTAACATATAGGCTACTTTTTATCCCGATATTCCCACGGGATCGGGACTTACGCGGGTGAAACCGCGGGGCGCAGCTAGTAATTTAATAAAAATGTATCCCCCGCATTTTCTTTGTTGACGTCAATTCGAAAATAGTATGAATAATGTGAGATGGTTAAGCAAAGGCAGCGTTTTAGAAAGATTCTTCAGCATTTTAGAACACTTGAAGACATATCTTTTCAACAGTGATCAGCCTTCAGCAAACGCCTACTTAAGTTTTCTAAACGAAAAAAAAAATGTAGCTGCCATTGCTTTCATGACGGATATTTTTAAACATATCGATGACCTGAACCTTAAACTTCAAGGCAGGGGAAAGCTTGTATGGGAGCTCATGTCAGAAGTAATAACTATTTCGCGAATACTCGATCTCTTTATTAATGATCTTGGTAATGAATGCTTACACTTCCCTAATTTAAATAAAATAATCAGCAGTGACAACGAGATTGACATCGGCCAAAGAGGGACGTTCATTACGGATCTTAAATCGGAATTTAAAAACAGGATCCCAGATTTTAAGAAAATTGAGAATGTTGTAAAAATCCTCAGCAGCATTTACTCTCTGCATCCTGATGGTGAATGGAGCAACGAAGCTGCAATTGTTTTCGGGAGTGATAAAGCTACTATGCAGATGGAAATAATTGATTTCCAAGAAAACACAGTTTTAAAACACAAGCATGCGGCAGTTTCCAGTGAAGAGTTCTGGATAAAATTTGTGTGTGGTAATAAATATCCAGAACTACAAAAATTAGCTTTGAAACTTCTCACTTTGTTTGGGTCAACATATATTTGTGAAGCAGCATTTTCGAAGATAAACTTCATTAAGAATAAATTTCGATCTCGACTTACTGATGAACATCTCTAGGATTTAATGCACCAATTTTACTCCAAACTTCAGACAGATAGTCCGCAACAAAAAATTACATTTTTCTCATCCCACTAATATTATAAATGTGAAAGTTTGGATGGATGAATGGATGGTTTGTTACGTTTCACGCAAAAACCACTGAACCGATTGCGATGAAACTTGGTATGTAGATAGCCGGAGACCTGCATTAACGCATAGGCTACTTTTTATCCCGATATTCCCACGGGATTGGAACTTACGCGGGTGAAACCGCGGGGCGCTGCTAGTTGATATATAAAACAATACCTTTGTTATTTCCGTAATTACATTTTTTAAATAAATATTTTTTTCTATATGATGCTGTGCGGACCGCGATGGTCATTTCATTTCTTAAAACGGACACCGAGCAAAACTAATTGGTGACCCCTGGTTATAGAGTTTAAGTACCTTTTTCTAAAATTGGATATCAGTAATACGGTACGCGTGTTCTAATTATCTTCGCTTTCATATCTAAATATGAAAGCGAAGCTAAGCTAACAGCTAACTGTTATGTACCGAGATTTTGTCATAGGTAGATTTTAGATCACCTTTGAGAAAGACTTCCTCTTCCTCTATTTCTCTACATACAGTGACATCTTATCTCTTATCATACAGTTTTAAAAGACACTTAAAATATATCTGTACTGACTGTTTGGCTGATTCGAATTAGGTACCTACCTGTAGACCTTTTAAGGCTGCGTTTTCACCAGAGATGAGCGAGGATGCGTAGCGAAGGATGTGTTTTATTAAAAACCAATAGAATCGCTTCGCTTCTCGCGTGTGCGAGAGATGTGTGTGAGGGAAGTGTGCTAGGGATAGACGCGAGCGAGAAACTGCTAGCAGTTACTAGACGGTGTTTGTTATAGGTCGATGTGTATTGTACGGAAAACATGGATCAGTAGAAAAACATATTCGCTACACATCCTCGCACCGCTCATTTGCACAACGTTTCACAGCGTTGCTACGCATCCTCAGACCGCTCAGCAGCCTAGCACATCTCTGGTTGAATGGAAACGCTCACATATCGTTTCACAGCTTTGTTACGCATCCTCGCACCGCTCAGCTACCTCGCACATCTCTGGTGGAAATGCAGCCTAAGAATCGTACCATCGAGAAGACAACTGAGGAACTAATAGAAACTCTTTTCTCAAATCTCGTACTGATGACGTCTTCGTTCAAATGTCACTTCTGTAGGATTTGTAAACATCTTGGGGTCCTACCGCGTTTAAATATTTCATTGATATTTTCGCAATTTTATAAATATTCCCTTTTTGTTATATATTTTTTTTTGTGTTTTATATATTTATATTATGTGCTTTTATATTCCCGTATTGATCACTTTGTAAATGGTAAGTTTTTATTGAGAGAATTATAATCTAACCTAAAACAGCTTAGAGTTCATTTATCACTGGTGGTTTGTAGATCTGTGTCTTTTTCTAAAGAGTGTACCACTCTTTAGAAAAAGACACAGATCTGTGCAATAATTGCGAAACGGCTTTTTTATTAAGTAGATAGTTAGTTTATTAGTAGGCTCACACTCCCGGCAACAGCCAGTTCAAGTTTGGGGCCATCCATAAATTACGGCACACGTTAAGGGTGGGGGGAGCAGTGTCAACGAAGTGTGGCATTGTGTGACAAGGTGGGAAGAGGGGGGGGGGGGGGAATCATAAACTTCGTGACGTCACATGGCAAAATCTAAAGTATTAAACACAAAACATTACCTGTAAACGAAAGACTACACACGCAAATACAGTTTCCAAACCCAACCCATCCGTATAAGCAATATTCCTTATCTTCTATTGCTTTCTCTTTGCCTGATGGTCTAGTGGTTAGTGATCCTGACTGCTGAGCCAGAGGTCGTGGGTCCGATTCCCACACAAGACAAATAATTGTCTGACGAGCATGATCATTTGTTCTGTGTCTCGGTGTAATTTATCTATAATATGTATGTATTTAGAAATATATAAGTATGTTTATCAGCAGTCTGGTTACCATAGTACAGGCTCTGCCTAGTTTGGGATCAGACGGCCGTGTGTGAGATGTGTGAAGTTATTATTATTATTATTTGTGTGATCCACAAATAGTTGTCCCGAGACATTTAAACAACGGACACAAGGAACAATTCGGCGTAGTGGCGAGGCGCCATCTTAAACCATTGCGCCATCCGTGCGTAATATAGATATATACAAATTATACCTTTAGGTAAATATTTGTAGAGCAATATTCATTGTCATTTAATAGAAACTAATACAATTTACATATATAAAAAAATTAAATTAATATAAAATAATTAATTAAATTAATACAAAATTATGTATATATGTTTTTCTTGAAAACTGAATAATTTTTTCTATGGATAGAGAGAACCGATTGCGATGAATCAAATACTAAATGTTACACCGAGTTACACACACAATACTTGGCATGCATAATACGTTTTTACGTAAAAAAACAAACATATACATAGATATAGAAGAAAGAAGATTACGTGACAATCTTCAAAGTATCTTCTTTCCAACAAAAAAAGAATGATTGCAATCGGACTACGTGTTAATGAATTACAACTAAGTACACATTTTGCAGACAGACAGAAAGACAGACAGACACACAAAAATAAAATAAAAAAATAGTTTTGGCTTCAGTATCGATTAAAGAGTCGCCCCCAATTTTTTTTTCAAAATATCTTCATTATACAGAGTTGGTCGACCTGTTACAGTTTGATTATAAGCATTAAAGTTTTATTATCAGTATAGATTATTCTATTAACTTCTGGTTGAGATTAAAAAACAATACAAAGCCACAGCTGGTCTTACCTAAACCAAAAAAAAAACATGATTCACATACACACCTCATTTCATTTACCTACTAATACATATTTTTTACTCTTAACTAAATATTCTGAAATACATTACACAAGATCCTTTAAAAAATTTCAAAACACTCATTTTACTATTGTAAACTAAATTATGTCACTGTGTTTACTAAAATAAAAACCCGTACGAACTAAAACAATGCGTACATTGATCATCACTTCACATAAAAATGAGGTAATCAATTAATTAAATTTTAGTTGTCGTCTGTCATTTCGATAGATACAGTGAATAAAAAATAGTAGCCGTTTTAATTATAAAAAAAAATTGTAATCAGTGTAATAAAATCATTTATTTCTATCTATTTAATCATTTATTAAAGTATTGAATACTATATATGTATAAGTCCCCTGTTTGTAACTGAAATGAAATAAAAAGCAAATCAAAATTAAGACATCGGATGTGGTTCTCTGCTGATATATGTTCTATTTTAATTCAATTCTGTCTAGTCTGCTAATAATGTACCAATCGGCATGGCTGTGGTTACTCCTGGTTACGCTGACAGCCGGAGTGCCAGAAGAACACCAGTACTGTGCAATCCGCTATCGAAGACTCTGCCAAGGCAAAGGACGCCACGTTGCTTGCCAATTTCCTGATGTAAGAGAACTAGCTGCAACTGATAAGTATATTTCATAATAACTTATAGTGAAAAGCATGGATATTAAATTGTGTGTAAAATGTAATAAAGTACGATTACATTTTTAACCCCCGACGCAAAAGAGGGGTGTTATAAGTTTGAATTGTCT
This sequence comes from Euplagia quadripunctaria, assembly GCA_963859945.1. Taxonomy (NCBI): domain Eukaryota; kingdom Metazoa; phylum Arthropoda; class Insecta; order Lepidoptera; family Erebidae; genus Euplagia; species Euplagia quadripunctaria. The sequence goes on along the minus strand of OY982582.1, from coordinate 12,569,520 downwards.
GTGTATCTGTGTGTCTGTCTGTGGCATCGTGGTTCCCAAACAGATGAACCGATTTGAGTGAGGTATTTGAAAGGTGACTTGATCGAGTGTTCTTAGATATAGTTCAAGAAAATCTGTTCTGCCGTTCGAAGATCATCAGCTCTTTTGTAATCGTTGAAGGATTTACTAGATGGGGGTATTTTAAAATTTTTAATTATTATTGTCTTATATCTCTCTCGCGTAAAAATATTTTGTCTATTCCTCATGAACAGTATTTTTTCTGAATGAAAGGGTCCTTTTTTCTGGATGAAAGGGTCTTTTTTTCTGGATGAAAGAGTCTTTTTTCTGGTTGATGTTCATTATGATCGGTTGAGTAGTAAAGGCGTGGAAGTATAAGAAACTAACTCACTATCGAATTTATAATACTAGCTGATGCCCGCGACTTCGTTCGCGTGAAAATTCAAATCTGTCCCACGGAAAACGTACATTTTTCCGAAATAAAAAGTAGCCTGTGTGCCATTACAAGCCATCCAAACTTTCGCATTTATAATAGTTGTAGATTATTTTTTTTTCGGTTTATACCAATTTGTACGGATGATTACATCAATTGGTGTGTTTACAAGAAAAATAAATTATTTTATTTAAAACCAGCTGCGCCACGCGGTTTCAACCGCGTAAGACCCTCGTTAAGTTTTCTTAAATTTTCTAACTTTCTGCGCAACTTTTTTAATTTTTTCTCCTGACATTAACAACACACAAAAAAAAAAAACAACTAGCAAAATGGCTCCAGGCGTTCACACGTGATGCTGTGACCAAGGGAAATAAGGATTCATTTATATATATATATAGATATTAGATGTATTCAGCGTGCAGACGGATTTTAGTTTATTTAATATTGAATTGAAGTTACATTCTATAGTTTATTATTTCTAATTGCAGGCTGGTCCCGGTTCGTCGTGTGAACGCTACACGCCTATCAAATTCACAAATGATTTAAAACACTTCATAACACATTATCTAAACAGGTGAGATTGTTTGTTGATTATATTACACATATCTTTACTGTACTTCTTCCATATAAATACAAGGAATTATACCCGCCGCACTCCCGACCCGCACCCGACCTGCGCCCGACACGCGCCCAACACGCGCCCGCTTTCTGTGTGAATTGCGCTTTATTGTACATTCTTTATAGTGTATGTCTAAGGTGAACTACATCGACATACCAACAAACATGTTTGTCAAATATTAACTTTGCAACGATATATATATTATAGAATAAAAATGTAATGAACCTCAAATCTTTAAATTTCGATTCTAAATAATTTTATCATTTTCGCAGACGTCGTCAGCGAATCGCCGCAGGTAATGAAAGAGTCCGCGGTGGTGTTCATTTGCCAAAGCCCCAAATTATGATGCTTGTTGTAAGTTCGCAATAGTTTTGTTTCCACACACATAATATGCAAATGAAATATGTGTGCACGTTGCACAGTATCCCATTTTTCTGATGCATTCAATCTATTAATAAAAGTGGCGATTTTATTTATGCAATCTTTACACCTATATTTTCTATTGTCTATATGTACCTATATTTTCAGTTATTTTAAGTGGCTAGTGCCACCTCGACCATTTCTGGTCTTTTGTAGCGCACTTTTTGCTTTACAGTTCACTGCTCAGACGTATGGCTTCGAGAAACCTCCAGATCCTTTCAGCAGTGATTGTTTGTATTTTCTGCGGTTGCATGATGTGCAACTCTAGGTTAATACTTCGGTGCCGCATTAGTGGGCCACAAGAGCATAGAAAATGCATTGCAGTTTCTTCTGCCTCTTGACAGAATCTGCATATTGTGTTCTCGCCCAACTTTAGGTTGAACATATGTTTGTTCAGTTTGCAGTGTCCGGTGAGGACTCTTGTTATTGCACAGGTTTTGTATCTTTTGAGCTCTAAAAGTTCTTTGGATACTTTATTATCATAGCCCTTTACAAAGGTTTTCGAGTATCTGACGACTGTATCGACTGTAAACTACTTACGTACAGTATGTAAACTGTAAATTTTGTAACTTTAACTTCCAACAACAACAGTACTTACAAATTACAAACCTGAAATATGAAACATAATTAAATAAATGTTATTGATTTTTATCTCTCCATAATTTTTTTGTCTGTAACTAGGTAAATCTTAATTGTTAACGTTCAATATGTCTGCCCAGGAAACGAGGATTTGTAATGTGGGTATGGTCGCCATAACTGCAGAAACAATGAACTTTGTAAAATATATATATATATATATATATGCTTATGCTTAATATCTGTTCTGTATAAGTCTTAGTTCACACTAATATGACCTTTTGCTGAAAAAAAAATACTTACATAACTTACCGTAACGCAGGAATGGGATCGAGAGCTCTCACAATTGGCGCAAAGATTGGCAGACCAGTGCCATTTCGTTCATGACGACTGCAGAGCAACAGGTAAACGTCTGGAATTAATATCTATTACAATAAGGGGCCATCCATAAATTACCTACGTCACACGGATTTCATGATTTTTGGACCCTCCCCGTCCTTGTTACAGGTGGTCACATTTGTTCACCCGCCTCCATGGTGTGACGTCACATATTTTACAATTTTACACCCAGAACTGAAAAGAGCACTTCTAAATTTTTTTTTAGTAAAAGTCCATTAGCGTATGTAGTCTTTCGATTACAGGTAATGTTTTGTGTTTAATACTTTAGATTTTAACATGTGACATCACGAAGCTTATGACCCCCACTCCTTGTCACACAATGTCACACTTCATTGACCCACTCCATCCTCTTTTAACGTGTGACGTAGTTTATGGATGGCCCCTAACATGTTGTAACACATAATGTTGAGATGTATCTCATAGAGGTTTCCATTAGGTATCTATGAAAAGGACCTCCACTATCGTCAGGTTCTTTACATATATCGCCACTCGGCAAAAAAAGTGTCATAATACAAAAATAGCTATTGTATTATGACACTTTTTATGCCGAGTGTATACGTAGCGAGAATATACATATCGCATGTATATTTATTTTATTTATTTATTTATTTATTTATTTATTAAGCATACTCACTGTGTAATTACAATGTTTTGTAGTTGAGACTTTCTTAATTTAACATTGTCAGAGTAATTAAACAAATCACAGGCATGCATGACATTTAAATTACATTGTACATTAAAGAGACTACTGAAATCATAACAGTTACTTCTAAGCATTAGATAAATCACAAATCAAGAAGTCTAACCATATCTTAGATATATCTTGTACCTAATTATAATAATAGTACAAAAATTAAAATCTCACCCAACCAACCTAAAAATATCTATCTACCTAGTAAAAAAAATTTTGGAAAACGTACCAAAGCTGTTTATTGTAAATAGCTAATTTTCACCATTATTTTACACGGTTTTGCGAACTTTGAAATTATTTCAAACAAGCTGTCATAGTGATATTGACACAATTGTGTGTTATATTTATATATATATATATATTATTTGTGAAATACAATTTCGGCGTAATGGCCGCCGTGACTCCATCCGTCTCTGTAGCTGGCGTTCCATTTGAATCAATTTTAGACGAAATCTACGTATACATACTTAGGGTCCAATACCATGAAGAACGCGAATCATGGCCTTACCTTGGTAATTGCCTCTGTTCGTCTCCATAGACTAGAGATTTTACGTAACCATGCAGACCGTAATCGAGAGGTCTCACTCACATGATCTCAGTGCCCAATAGATGTCGCCACTATATGAGGTGATTCAGCCCTCGACCTCTCATTAAAAATCCAATGATTGTCGCACAGCATGAGAAGTGGCGGCTATTTACCCAAAGAACCAAGGCTGCCGTTATGATATCATGTGTTATGATGCTGACAAATCTAATATAGTAATCATTGTATCATTCATTTACTATTTATTTAGAAATGCGTTTGCGTGAACATAAACTATAACATAAATATTGATTACGATACTTCATATGATGACGTTATTAGTCAGTTGGTAATTGTAAATTGGAGTTTAAGCAGTTTGGAGCTGTGAGTTTATTTCGATGGGACCTTTAGAGTCGATCACTGTGACTGATTTTCACACGTTTGTAATTGTAATTTCTTTTTGAATTTTCGAGTGGACAGAACTCAAAGGGAAGCTATTTTAATTAATTTCCTAGAAAACTGTTTTTATCTGATGTTTAAATTCATCATTTAGGGAGTTTGATTTGATGATGGGATACCATCTGAGGCCCGTGGCTAATTCATTAATACATTTTGTAATTAGTGCCTCCTCTGTTCAGGACCTTTGGTGCCCGGGGCCCCCTCGAGCTGAGGGCCCGTGGCATTTTACCCGCTCTGCCACCCTATTATTACGACACTGTACCTTAGGTCTGTCTATCGCAATTCTTTAATATATGCTTGGACCTTAGATTATAGAAAACACAACACTTGTTTCTATGATCTGAAGCTTGGACGGTGCCGTTGATTTTGTTGATAAATCAATGGTTTGTATTGTTTTTTCATAGTTTAAATTTTTTTTTTTGTCGTATAGGGGCAAACGAGCAGACGGGTCACCTGATGGTAAATGACTACCGTCGCCCATGGGCACTTGTAACTCGAGAGTCACAAGTGCGTTGCCGCCCTTTAAGGTGGTAATAGGAGAAAAGGGAGAAGGTGGGGAAGAGTAGGAAAAGGGGAGAGGGGAAGGATGGGAATAGGGGAGTGGGAAGGGTTAGGGCCTCCGGTAACCTCACTCACGCGGCGAAATGCAATGCAAGCATTGGTTTTCTGTGAGGCCGTGGTATCGAGCGGAGTCGAGCCGGCCCATACGTGCCGAAGCATGGCTCTATTAAATATATTATATAATGAAGACCTGATTCAATTTATCACTTTCGTTTTTTCAGTAAAATATCCTTACGCTGGACAGACAGTCGGTGAGGTCCGGTGGCGTCGCTCCAGCGACTCTGACGAGCTGAGCGCGCAACGTGCTATCCGGAGAGTGCTCGACGCGTGGTGGGGGGAACGAAGACGCGCGCAACCAAAGCAACTCACAGCACCATTCAGATTGACTGCTAAGTAAGGAACTCGTAATTCTAGGGGGTTTTACTCCCAAGAAATTTTATTACCTCAGCTGGCAATGATGTTAAAAGATTTTGCTAATTTTTTATCTTAAACAGATATTTCTTGAAATAATCACTTATGAACCACCAAAGGCAGATTAGTAATCTCAGTTACACTATAGGGTTGCTACTACCTAGGCAGTGCCTGCATATTTAATTTGAAACTCCGTACCTATGCCTTGCTAGCTGTATTCTGTGGTCTAAACTAAATGTGTATTTGGTTATATTGGTCTAGATAAATAGTGTTTCTTGTTGTTGTTGCAATCCTTAATGAAAATGGTCATACAATGTTAAATTTGTTTGAAAAAGGTCATGCAACCTCAAACGTGTTTGAGAAATTGATGAGTAGATCTTAGGATTTGAGCGTTACATCGTACAAGCTCTTGAGCTTTGAACATAAAAGCATTAGAAAATGTAATCAATATTTCTATTGTGTTTTGTCGACTTAAAGTATGCTTTTGTTAATGGAATCGGTCAGTGAAACTGTTCGAAAACCATCCTGAAGCTTGAAATTAAAGTTTCTGAATAATTTAAATAACAAAAGACTTTTTCCTTTTGCCATTGTTGAATATATAATATATATCTTTCAACATTATCATTGCGTACTTGGTAGTATTATTAACTTTGATATGATGTCGTTGATTATTCTACTATCACTGCTAAGTAAAGGGCATTATCCTGATGCTTTAACATACGACGTAGATGCTAAACTCTTTCTGAAACTAGGATGTTCCATAGGAAAGCAGCTGCCTACTTGTTTGAAAAAAATGAAAATTTGATGAATTGGATCTGCTTGTTGCTGAAATGCGAATGTAGAGATGTGTGGTGTGACTAGCATGGACAAGACGAGGTGCCTGAAAGTAGAGCCAGTGAATGAAAAGTTGAGGAGTAATAAGTAGATTAGGACGTAGTCATCACGCATCATATGATGCAAAATGTGGTTAAGAGGGTTTTAGGTATGGTTTTTTTTTAACCCACGACCTATAAGCATAGCGGTCAGGGTCACTAACCACTAGACCAACAGTCCAGTTGACAGATATAAGAGTAGACGAAGACCAAAGATGAGTAGATTGCGTGAAAGAGCATATACATAGAATAAATAGAATAGAATGGAAGAAGAAAACACTTTGCGCCGACCCCATTCTTAAAGGGCAAGATGATGACGATGGAGAGCGTCCCAATTAGTCTCATTTAATTTTAATTTTAATAAAACTTTTTAGGTTACCAATTTTTATAAATTAATACTACCCGTAATGTTGACTGGCTTGTTGGCCTAGTGGTTAATGCTTGACTGCTACGCCATAGGTCGTGGGTTCGATTCCTACCCGATTCTGAGTGTTCTTTGTGTCCGTTGTTTGTATGTTTGTAAAGTCCATGCAAACACAGGGGTCATACCTGATGCGGGAGTTGTCATTTTTAAAAGAGAAAAAAAATAAATGAAATGTCACAGCACTTTTCTTACTTCAGGCACACCACGTAAAGAATAACATGAACTAATATATCCAATGAAGTTCTGCGTTTTAACAATTCTTGACTCAATATAACTTTCCAGGGGCACAGTTTGGGGCCACTTCAGTCAACTAGCGGTTTGGAACCTCCAAGCTGTGGGTTGTGGTGCTGTTCGCCACGGAGCCCATCACCCTCGGCTACTATTGGTGTGTGATTTCTCGCACACCAACATGCTAGGACAACGCACTCTGGTTCCCGGTCCTATGGCTCCCTGTCCAATTCACACAGCACGCAGACCTAGGAGTGCTTATCCTGCTTTGTGTGGTCCGGTAAGAATTTATTTTTATCTAGTTTTTTTTTTATTTCTGCTTACTATTAGACGGTGAATTATACCAGTGTCTTTAGTGTGTTCAATTTACTGTTTCAACATTCACTATGTTTACTCATGTTAAACAGGAGTACAAAATAAATTCATTTCTTTCTTTCTTTCTTTCTTCTTTCTTTTAAAATAGGTGGTAAAAGAAGGTGGAATACGTTTTAAAGTCTGGTAAAAATATCTTTTACTAATTGTATCATGTTCCATGTCAGGTTCGTCATCCTGCGCCCCAAGATCGCGAGGAGTTGGAAATGGAAGAGTACGATGATGATGACGACGACTCGGAAGAAGCAGAAACTGTTGAAGGTGAGATTTTTTATAGTAGTAGATAGTGGTTTTACACCATACATACATACATTCACGTCTGTATCCCCGAAAGGGAAATAGAGGGGATTAAACACCCATACTTTTGACAAATATAATTTGGTCAAGTTCACGTAGAAGGGGGGAAGCTTATTGCCGTCAACCGGGCACCTTGGGTATTATAGATGGGAAAATTGGGAGTATTTTGAAAGGTAGGTAAGAAGGGAAGGCAATGCAAGGGGAGAGATATATGGATGAATTGGGAAGTGTAAGCAATGGCTCGAGCAGGTCATGGTCATGCATTTGCAGCTCGAACTGGCTGTTATGGGGAAATCCGAGCCCTTTTGTTGTAAAAAGTATATAATCTACAATGTATCTCTTGTGCTGTCATCTATGGCAGATGTTGTAACCGAATGTATGTCACCATCGCCATCTTGACATGTAGATTCAGAAGCATTAAGATCGTGCTCTTCTGACCTAATTTCGTCCCCCACTGAATCTAAATCTTGACCTTTCACTTGAATCACACATTCAGATTTTAATTCCTGCTCAATGATGATCACATCTCTACTGGTTAACACTGTTTTTGTACCTTTGATGTTTTCAGGATCCAATGAGAATACATTTTATTGACTTTTTGACCCATTTTCACAATCCTCACAATCACTGGAAATGTATGTGTCATCCTCATCACCATCTTGACATGTAGATTCAGAAGCATTGAGATCATGCTCTTCTGACTTAATTTCACCTTTAACGAATTCCCACCTAGTTTGAGAGGCAACAGACAAAAATACCTGTTGTTTTTTATTATACCAGCATAATTACACCAGCCGGAATATCGGCATAATTTTTTACCTATACCCATACGTATACGGTAATATACAAAATAAATTGTCATGATCGGTGTAAGAGAGCCTCAACCTAAAATACTAAGCTTCGTCGGATCGACTACGCGTTTTCTTGCACAATCTTGTTTTTCTTGCTTAGGTTTTATGCTATGTAATTTATATGCTTTTAACCACAACAGTGCTATTTCAAATATATTCGTCAGATCGACGAAGCTTAGTACAAGCTTAAATTAATTTTATTATAATTTTGTTTACGTAAGTTTATGCAGTTTGTTAATCAATAAAAATGTGCATAATAATTATTTATAGAATCAATTCGTAATTTACTATCAGAGGACAATAGCGGCGAGGGGCGGTCTTCTGCGAGTGAGGCGGACGATGATGTTGAGGATTTCACATCTTATGGCTGGCAGAGAGCTAGCTATGATGAGGTGTTCTCATTAAAAAAGTAGCTGTTTAATTTTTTAATGGTTATTACAACAATGAAGTGTGTACATTTACAATAAGACTGTGAGACAATAGTCTAAATAATTTAATTAATTGAGGTAAAGGTATGAATAATTTATTTGTGGGTGTCAAGTGTAATTTTAAGAATGTGTTTTCAAAATTTACAAATATTAGTTCTCTATGAATATGTTTTTGATAATTTTCATGTGACTGAGTGTTATTTTAAGTTTTTATATTAAGTAGAGGAACTAATGTTTATCATATTTAAAAATATATTTTCCCTAGCACATATATAGTGGGCATAGTCGATTCGACGAAGCTTAGTATTTGGCGGTTGTAAATCAAGAGTAACAATTTATTGCTCAAGTATTTAGCTTAAAAGAAAAAGTTTACGTATTACTGTATGATATTATGTGTAAATATTAATTCATTTTTATGATACAAATTGTAAATAAAATAAAATATAATAATATAGATTCATGAATTGTTTCACAATTTATTTACACCATAATTCTAGATAAAATATTAAATTACGATTTTACTTTGGTAAGTAAGTACTTTCTTTTAATATGTTTTAATATTTTAAAAGTGTAATAAAAATGTAGGTATTTTTAAGTTGACAATAGCAATACCTATTTACTTCTTCTGAAAATTATGTCTTGTTCTTAATTGCTTGATGCCCGTTTTTTGCCCGACTGCTGAGAGGTCTGATTTTAGCAAGCTATGTAGCATATATATACGACATTTGTTCAAATGCAGTGGTCCGCAAATTGGCCTACATGAGCGCCAAAGCAAAAGCGGCATTGATAGAATACAAGAGGATACAACAACTACGTAAGTCTTCTGCAATGGGATATGCAAGACAACGAAAGTCCAGCCGTTACGCACCTATTAAACAAGGCGTCGAAGCGCAAATACCGGATGGTTTGGCATGGCCACACCGCCGTCATGCTAAAGTACTGTGGAGGTTCTAAAAATAACTTTACTAAGTATACAAATAGTTAATTATATCGACTTATATAGTCTAAAGTTAGGACTTCCCGAAATAAATAAATAAATTTTGTTAAATAAGTATTTTAAGGAATCTATGAGCGTATGAAAGAATGTGAAAATTGTCATAGTGTAAGATTATATACAGTAGTTTAACTGAATTTTGACGATCTCTGTGGCGTGATGGTAGTGCATTCGACTACCACGCCAGAGGGGTTGGATTCCCGCTCAGTGCAAATATTTGTATGCATGCATATGTCTCATTGCATTGGGTGTTTCTATGTATAATATGTTTGTATTTACAAAAAAATATATATCTATGTATTATCTATGTCTAGAACCCAGAGTGCAAGCTCTGCTTAGTTTGGGTGTAGACGGCGATGTCTAATATACCCAGGATATTATTATTGTATTAATTAATATAATTATAATACCTATGAGTTGTAAATACTGATCCGATACTACTTATCCGTTACTCGGGATCCGAGTTTGAAAATTCTTTTAGTGCTAGATAGCCTATTTATCGAGGAAGGCTATAAGGCTATATAAAATCACGCTACGACTAATAGGAGCGGAGCATTAATAAAAAATGTTGCAAAAAACGCAGACGAAGTTGCGCGGGTCAGCTAGTAGCATATCATTTTAAGTTGTAATTAAATTGATTCCGTCTAACAGGCAATGGCTTTTTACAATGAAGGCCTATTATTAGGTAAAATATAAGAACAACTGTGTCCTTATATACTAATATTGATGTCAAATAATATTGTGAAAAATAAACAAGAAGTATTTATAAGTTTCTTTTGTATCCTAAGCCCAGACCGATTGTTTTTTACCAATAAGAATATTCATTTTTTTTCTATATAATAACTTAACCAGAAGACGCTAGTAGCAAAATAATGTGAGCATAAAAAAATCGTTGAAGTTAACTGGAGAAAATCATATTAAGGGTAGGTACTATTTTAGTTATTGTATGGTTTACATTTTTTTAATAATAGGGGATGACTGTCAAGTAAAATCAATACCTTTTTAATGAACGTCAAAATGAAAGCTTCTAAGACATGACGTCACGTCTTAGTGCTCTCAAATCATACACTTTTAATGTTGGCTTTACGATTATAAAATAAATTAAAAACGTTTATTTTAACCTTAAGAATGTACCCCATGAGGGAATAGCTGACAGTACCTATCCTCACACGTAAATCAACATTTCAAGATTTAGCGCGTACATCTATGGTGGATTGGGATTGTTTTGCCGGCGATCTAGCAATTCTATAGTCTCAATGTGATATAAGACTACTGATCAACAAGGATTCAAAAACAATCTTGATCTATAGAAATTTGAATGGAGCAATGACGTTACCAAAATGGCTCCCATGAAACACCATGCGTCCGTTGTCGGTTATCCTCTCCCCTTCATTAATACTGAGAGATTCGTTGCACCGACATTAAGTAAGTAATATGCTAACAAATAAGAAAAAATATCAATAGCTTGAAATATGGCTAGACAATTGATGTACCCACCAAATAATAATAATAGGTCCTATAAAACGAGGAAAGAAACGAAGCGAAAGAGAAAGTAACATTTGACATTTTGATCTTAACAAAAACCTTCTGGAAGCCGATTGAAGAAACGCCAGAATTATCAGCTCGCTTTACTACTGGAAAATTGAAAAGATTAAAAAGCTCGGAGAAATGGTACAATGAGAGTTGTATAGGGAAACGAACGAGGGGCCTTTGATCTTATTGTCACTTGTGATGGACGGTGGATGGTATGACAATATGTGAATGGTATATTATGACGGTATGACAATCAACAATATCTGTCACACTGTTGGAACACATAGGAAGAAGCCATGTTCTATAACTGACCATAAATGACTCCGTATAAGCTTGTGTATGTGTTTGGACGTCTGCTGACATTGTTTGCTATTGATTATTACAGCTCCTGAAGTAGCGGCGAATTTACACATTTGCCGCCAGTAGGCGGCAGTATTAAAATTTTGCCGCTCCTACCGGTCAGTCTATCTAATTCGATACCCCAGGACAAGACATAAAAAGTAATGTAGGCCTCAAATTTGCCGCCCCTAATATCTGCCGCCCTAGGCTTCAGCCTACTCAGCCTACTATTAAATCCACCACTGTCTTGAAGCCTGTTACAACAATTAGCGGGCCGTGTCATTTACTTATTAATTTAACACTTAAGAACTTTAAAATAATTTTACACCTTTAAGTTAGTGCTACAAAATTGGCGAAGAAAAGTAACTCTAAAACGTTTAAAAAATCAACTTTGAAGCCATGCGTCGTAACTAACAGTGTTACTACGAATACCATAAACGTTAGCTGGCAATTTAGACAGACCTAAGGCGGAGAATTACTTGGTAAAAGATGCATTTCTTTTGGTGTACCTACTTAATTTTTTTTATTTGATTACTGGCTCATATTCACTTGAACACAAAAACACACAAAAACATGAATGCTGTGAAATTGCAGCGTTGGAAACGCTTTCCAGAGGTATCAAATGTAGGTTTCCAAAACACTATTTACGCACGTTTCCGTATGCCTACCAAAGCACCTACCATCACATGACGGTATATAACTACTTTGATACATATGTTAGGTTAATTATGATCATTTTTGTTTATTTCCAGTTGGAGACATACCGACTCCAAGTATTTGGCATAAGAGAACGAATGCATATAGAACACCTTCCAAATCGTCCACTCATATGACTGTACCCTGGTCTACTCTCAGAGAATTCCCTGCCGCAGTTTCCAGACAACATGATTCATTGATATACAGGGGAGAGATAGGTAAATGCTTATACATGGATAATTAGTTGATTAATGCCCCAATCGACAATCCACCACTGTGCGGTTCTCCAGAAATGTTTTGCCTCGCACAACCAATCTCTGGAACAAATTGTCTGCCGCGGTATTTCCGGACCGATACGATCTTCAAACCTTCAAGAAAAGAGCGTACTCCCATCAAGGCCATCCCACTCAAAGGTCGGCAACGCAGTTTTGACTTTTGAGTCACAGACGTCCATGGGCGAAGGTAGTCATTCACCATCAGGTGGTTTCTTTATTATAATTACTGGCCAGAAATAGCCTTACTTGTACACCTGCCTTAATCATACGAAACGAACTAAAAAGCTTAGCTTCCAAAAGGAATTATTAACCAATTACGCTATTCGCTAAGTCTAGGAATTCTATTGGAGAGAATACCACGATAAAAACCTTGTTAGACCTGAAAATGTTTGTCATCTTATGCCGCGTTCCAATAAACAAGAAACGATTCGTTTTGCTTACGGACGGTAAAATTTCGTTGAATTTACAATGAAAATTTTACCGTCCGGAAGCAAAACGAATCGTTTCTTGTTTATTGGAACGCGGCATTAATATACCAACCAATATTGCAAGAAGGTTAGTTATCATTACATATTGTGAAACAAAGTCCCCCGCCGCGTCTGTTTGTCTGTTCGCGATAAACTCAAAAACTACTGAGCGGATTTTAATGCGGTTTTCACCAATAGATAGAGCAATTCATGAGGCAGGTTTACGTAAATAATTGATTAAGGTTTTGTGTAAATTGGTTGAAATATGATGATGATTGTTCAAGATGTCTCTGCTACCCGTGCGAAGCCGGAGCGGGTTGCTAGTTAAAAATAAAAGATTTCTCTGTATATCCTTTCAGATAAATTCACCGAGTCTGTCACAGCTCTCATATCGAAACATGAACCTATAAGGCAAAAAATGAACAGGGATAGAGAAAAAAACATAGATCAAGAGATAGACAGAGATAGGGAACCACCCAGGGACAGACAAGAAGTCCGAGATAGAGAGGATCCAAGAGATCGGGATCAAGGCAGGAATAGAGGGCCAATCAGGGCGCACATCAGGCACAAGGATCAAGAGAGGGTCAGAGAGATAGAAAGAAACAGGCAAAAAGATCTAGTGATGGACGAACAAAGCAGAAGAAAGGCTATCTTCAAACACGAAAAAGACTTTAACCCGTTGGAGGCTACAGATTGGCCGACTAAGAAGTATTCGTTTGAAAGGCCGTATGGTCGGCGGTAGGTTAAGGGAACGTATCCATACTACGTGACCCATGTTTTACAATTTTTTATACCCCCCCTCGGTGACCACCCGTAGTATATGCCAAGACCCCCTCTCCCCCTCTAGTTTTCACGTAGTAATTTATAAATATGATTGTAAATCATTTTTTGCCGACAGAAAGTTAAAAAGCGCTAAACGCTTGCTTGTTGCCACCTGTGTTTAAAAAGCCCTAAACGCTGCGCGCCATATTTGAATATGGCTCGAAAAAGAACTAGATTTCCTAGGATATTCACTACGTGACGAAAACTTAAGCCCCCCCCCAACTCCGCCCCTGTGACCAAGCGTGATATTTTGAAGACCACCCTCCCCCCCCAGAACGGGTTACGTAGTATGGGTACGTTCCCTAAGTTATTGTTATTGGGTTCTAATTTCTATTTTGCTACATAGAGACAAAACCTACCGTGTAATGGGAGCCTAAAAGGCGCACGTCACACTGTACACGCACGTTTAGCGTATGTAAAAATTTTCATACTGTATAGCCAGGTCACAATTTTAATTTTTTTCTAGAAACTGCGCGAAAATAAGCACTAAGCTAAACTATTTGTGGACATTTTATTTACATTTTTTTATGACTGTATTAATATTAATTTAACTCTCTCGGTTTTCTTCAAGGCAGGGTAACGAAAATCCCTCTGGTGAACATGAAAGACAAAGAGATTTGGAACAGGTGATACCCTTGACAGCTCCTAGGCGACAGTCCACACAACCCCAGGAGCCACGGATGGTGGAGGTATACCGGCCTACTGTCAGAGAAGACAACAGTGATTCTCATGAACAGGAATCTGAGTCTGTAAGCACTTATTTACTTCAGATTAGTGTATTTCAGTATGTATAGTGTAGCCATTACTGTATGTAGTATGAAACGATCAGTAGAGAGATCAAGAAAGCGCACATTGTTTTATGGAAAAAAATAACTTTTATCTTTGACTCCAGCTTAGGGTTTTTACAAAGGACAATGAAAAGTATTTACGCTCGTGCGTGTATGTGTATATGTTAAAGTACCTTGGTTCTTCCTGTACTACTATACCTACTTTATCGGTGCGAGGCAGGGTCAGTAGTTACTCCGTAGTTCAGCTCGTCTTCGCTAGATGACGTTGAAGTATGTTTTTGCTGTATGTGGAAGTCGTCACATTTCTATTCACACCGTTTTATGGTACCTAAGTATGTAGTAAGAATACCAAATAAGTGACAATCAATTAGCCATTGATCAAAAAACGGCTAACGGCAGCTAAATATACGTGTTTAAAAGTTTAACCGCGATTTATTTGTCCCCCATTCATTATCCCAATTCGTGTCCAATCAGTTTATTAATTAATAATTAATTACAATTAATAAAAACCGGAAAAAGTGCGAGTCTAACTCGCGGACCGAGGGTTCCGTAAACAAACAAACTTGTACGTATATAGTACTTTTACTTTTAGGAGGAGTTGATTTGGAAGCTTGACTGCAGCTTCACGGGACCGTAGACATAAGTATTTGTTGTTATTTTAACTTGATTCCTGAGAAAAAGAGTCTAGACAGACAGACAGACGGACAGGCGTACAACAAAGTGATCCTTTTTTCCTTTTTAGGAACAGAACTCTAAAAATACAGTATGTTTTATAAGGGTGTGTTTCTTTAGTTTTAGATATTAAATTTTGTTTGATAGTAAGTAAGGCTTCTAATTCGAATGGCAATAATGATTCACATTTAACAAATAATCTAACTTTCAGGAGCCTGGCTTCCGCTCGAGATTTCAACAGACACGAATTAGACCAAAAAGGCAAGTTATTTACTAAGGTTTTTTAGTTGCGATTTCAAAATCATGTCATAAGTGATTTTGACAATAAAAGAAAGACGCTGAAATCAAATCACTAAAATCTTAAAAAATAATCATAAAACTTTCGATAAAAAAACAAATCATTTCTTGAACCCGATTGCAGCGCCACCTGCCGGGTCCAATAGTGAATCTAAACCATTCAGCGACCCACTCAAATACATGGGAAGGGAAGAGAAAATAATTGTTAATCCAAATCATTTCAGGACCCACTTAAACACCCAGAAAATCATAATAAAAATAATAATTTTCCAAAAAAAATTAAATAAGGACCCTAGAGCCCTTGGTATGGTATCTGCGAACTTATGCTTATTCGCAACTCGACGTCTGCTGTGCGCTTATTTTGCTTGAGCCATTCACTCGGCTACTATTGCCATCCCAACTCCTCAAGAC
Organism: Euplagia quadripunctaria; assembly: GCA_963859945.1. Taxonomy (NCBI): domain Eukaryota; kingdom Metazoa; phylum Arthropoda; class Insecta; order Lepidoptera; family Erebidae; genus Euplagia; species Euplagia quadripunctaria. Next base: position 12,553,665 of record OY982582.1, on the reverse strand, counting down.
AATTAAAATTAGTCAAACCTCTGATATTAACGATGACCTCGGGAAGAGTCCTCAGTGACCTAGAGCCCTTTTGCAGCGCCATCTACCGGGTCCAATCGTGAATCTAAACCTTCAAGGACCTACTCAAATAAACACAAAGAAAAATGCGTCACAAAGTGAAATGAGAATCCTAAAACACGGCTGCAGCGCCACCTGTAGGGTCCAATAATGAATCTAAACCTTCAAGGACCCACTTAAATACACACACAAACATGTGTCAGCAGAACTCTCAAGCTAGGCTTCATTTCACTTAATATAATTCAATGAAGTTTTAAATGTCCAAGTAAATCATATGAACAAACATGGCGACAAGAACAATAATTAATTAATGTTTCCACTTGCACTACTTGTAATTAATTTTTTTCTATCGAATTGGCAACGTATTATGTATGGAGGTTAGAGGCAAGGAGAACGATCTCTGTGTATGAAACATGTTCGTCAAAAGTGTTAGGTGGCGCTACCGTAGCTTAGCTAGAGGGTGTAGTAACTAGGGAGGTGAAAGTACCGTTTCGTAATAGCGCACTTTTCAAAATAAACATTACACATAAACAAATAAACAAGATATTCAACAAGATGTTTTTTGATTATTCATCGTTTCAATCTCTGGTGGCTAAAAAAATCAAATATTTCAACTCTTCACTCCATTTATAATGCTAAGTTCATAATCATACCCTGTGCCTACACTAGCGCCATTCCGGTCGGTTTTTGAACTATTGTTTAATGCTTTCTGCTTGACACTTTTCTTTTTGCGTTCCATTAAGATGGTGCTACTTATCTCTACGCTCCATAGGGTTACGTCATCACTAGTTGACTTCTATCGTACTGTCAAAAGAAAATTAAAGAATTTGACAGAGTATGTTTCCTAAAACACTCATATTGTACAATAACAATATTTGTACAAGTTGTCACGGAATACTTTGCGCCATTTTTAAATAATGATTTTTTTTTATGGTATTATATTATGTGGTATATATTTACCGCAAACGAGCAGAGTCACCTGATGGTAAATGACTACCGCCGCCCATATGCATTTGCAACTCAAGAGTCACAAGTGCGTTGCCAGTCTTTAAGGTGGGAGTAGGGGAAGGGTGGAAGAGGGGGAGGGAGAAGGGTTACCGGTAACCTCACTCACTCGGCAGTGAAGCAATGCAATCATTGCTTCATGGCCGGTGTTCTGTGAGCCCGTGGTATCACTCCACCGAGCCGGCCCATACGTGCCGAAGCATGGCTCTCCCACGATGCTATGTAACTGTGTAGAATATGCAATAAACAAATATTTGTATATATGAATAATAATAATAATAACTTGACACATATCACACACGGCCGTCTGATCCCAAACTAGGCAGAGCCTGTACTATGGTAACCAGACTGCTGATAAACTTACTTACTTTGACTTATATATTTCTAAATACGTACCTATTATAGATAAATTACACCCAGACACAGAACAAATAATCATGCTCATCACACAATTATTTGTCCTGGGTGGGAATCGAACCGACGACCTCTGGCTTATCAGTCAGGGTCACTAACCACTAGACCAACAGGCCAGTCAATGTATGTATATTTTATATGCATTAGTCTGGGTGTTTCTTTTTTTATTTAAGTATCTTTGTCCGTGTTCCAAAACTCATAGTATAAGTAAAGCTTACTTTAGGTTTTGATAGCTCTGGTAATCAGGTATTTTTTTTCACAGGCCGGGTGCGAATGCTTTGTTATACACTTCAACAATCAAGCTGACTAAGAGACCAGCACTGGTAAGTAACATTTTAGTAGTTATAGGTTTTTTGATGCCATTATTACCCGTTCCCTATAATAACCAATCATATTATCGTCATCGCGTTCACCGGTAAGAGAAAAAATGTGAAAATTGGTTGAAATCGCTTTATTTTTCATTCAAATATAGAATAAGCAGATCATATTCAAATAGGTAGACTAGAGACTATGGAAAAAATAACTGAAGGCTAAAAAAGTAAGCGTCAAATCCAAAAACTCTTTCTTTTTTAAACATTAGGTTAAAACATATTTTATTTACAGTCGGTGCTAAAACTGGATAAAGAGGACATTGACCAGTTATTTCGCGATACGGGCTTCAATATGGACTGGAGAAAACAAACCACGTGACGAAAAATATATTGATTTATATTCGATGGAATTGTTTTATTTAATGTATGTATGATAGTTGGTGATTACGAAAATAACTATCCCTGTAAAAGAGATCATAGTGGGAGCCAGAGATTGTGAGCCTTGGTAGATTTTTGCTCAATTTAGAGCCTACCGATAGGGAATTCTGACTGACTCAAGCCAGCCTGTGACCACGGCCAGTGCAACCTGGTCGAAACGTCAGGCAATTCAGAGGTATGTAATACCTTTTCGTGATTGCATTAATTCCCGTATAAATACATAATTATATCATGGAACGCGAAAGTTTAAAAGTTAGTACAGATCAGTTGCAATTAGGCACATTCTAGTCAGTCTTTGTAACCTGGTCGAAACGTTTTCCCCTTTCCAATGAGCTGTAGCGACTCTACAAACCAGAATAAAAAACAGCACTACTCTAGTAGCTCGGTTTTTTATTTGAAAATTTTAACCTACGGGGACTCAACAATGGTGTCAATTCTGTTGAATTTCTGTCTTAACTATAATTGACTAAATTTTCGTCATACAAGATGTAAACCTTGTACCCTTTAAAACAAGGTCTTATTTCAAATATAAACAAGTAGGTAACATACGTCGCTATCGAAATAAGCAATTTATTTGTCGACTAAAGTCTGACACGCTTAAATAAACTTTAATACCACGTAGCGAGAGCCGCTATCCGTTGAATGCCATCTTTTTTGCTCTGTGTTTTTAGTAAGCGTCTTCGTAGGTGTCGATTAAAATAACGTCATCTTAGTTCGTTTTGAACAAGTTTTTGTACGGCAATTATACGGCATTTGAATAAATGGGGACTCTCGCTGCGTGGAAATAAAGTTGAGTATATGTTGACAGGTTTTAGTGAAATTTAGTGGCGCTAAGAAATAGATGCCAGTAACAAATAGACTTTGTTGCGAAGAAGACAAGGTTGATTTCATATGAAAAAATTAAGTTAGGTTTTAGTTTAGTGAGTCTGACAATAGAATCGGCACCAATGTCGAAAACACAAGCGTTGAAGTGGTGCAAAGAGTAATGTAATGTGGTTAATGATTTGCCTCGTTCCAGTCGTGCATCTGTTGCGGACCAAGCGATTAAACATTGTATTATATATAATGCCCGGGCAATATGGATAACGACAAGTAAAATCGGGCTATGTAATTAATACTTATATAAACTTCGTTTTTATCACATTGTCTGCCCATTATGAATATTGCTACATAACTGTTGGGCAAGTTGATAATTAAGTGAAGTACGTGGAGATTATCTCTAATTAAAATGAAACAACTTCTTGTTAGAACTGTAGAATAACCATATTTTCTCATGGAATACATGAGCTTATTAGGAATTAATCTAGGTTATCCTACGTAGTATGTTACGTATGTATGACATCACAATATTATTAACTTAAAGGAATGTTAAGAATGTATGAACTTCTGATTTATAACATCATACGTCACAACCTACGTCACGACCTACGTCATGCACTACATAAGCCAATTAAGGCGCTAGGACCAAAAACATACATTTTCTTTTTATAGAATACTAGCAACGTGGTTCACACATTACTAGTAATCTTGGTAACCCCTCCAGCTAAGCTAAATGCTTGTGTTAGGAGTGGGTTCACGACGGTAGAGTACTGGGTGAGGTTCCAACCCGCAACCACTTGATCGCAAGTCCGACGCCTTAGCCATTACGCTACCGCCGCTTTCATACATGAAAGGACTATGATCATTAGCAACACGCGCTGTTCCAGAGCGCAGTTCTTTTCTATTTAGTTTACTTAATAAAGGCGGACGGTTTATTTTGTTTATATCTTGAATTGAAAACTATTACGAAACTTCGGTAAAGTGTGTTAACTATTATTTGTAATTACTTTTGAAAAAGAAATGATATGTATTTGAACGAACATTATGACAATGTGTTACAATGGCAACAGGAGAAAGGTCTAAAATACAGTCGATGTGGTTGTATATCTGAGAGATATAGAATAGAATAATCTTTATTAAATACATCAACGACATGTTGCTTAAAATAAATACCTACACAAAGTAGTATTTAGTGGTATATAGTTTTTCCAATAATAAAAAACGGTGCAACCCAAAATGCCAACCAAGTGATAACGACGTGTCATCAACTCGGTTAAAGTGTATGGTTAAGTGGGATGCCGACATCAAAATAAAAAAATATTACATTTAATATGTACATATTATGTACAATATACGTGGTCAAAAAGGATAACGATATGCGGGTTGAATAGAGAACCTCCTCTGTTGTTTCTTCGGTTAAAAAAAACTACACTACAGTTTAAAAAGTTTCAAACTACAGTCCGTTTCGTGTGATTTCTGTTCAAAAACCGGCATTTCGTTGTGCTTTTTATGTAACGTCAAGGATCACGATGCGTTTGAATCACTGACCTCTATTGTACAGAGGTCAGTGGTTTGAATCATAAACTTCGTTAGTATATTAAGTTTATGGTTTGAATCTTTATTGTTTTATAAAAATAAAAGTTATAAAACCTACTTGTCATTATTGAATGTGGCAGAATGTTTATTTTAAATATTGTATTGCACCAATTTGTTAAAATATAATTAAAATTGCACGTGACATAGCGTATTTTCATATACCGCTTGATACGAATTTAAGCAAAAAGTGATGCAAGCCCTGTCACATTTTGTTTCATCAAGCGTTTTAAAAATAATTTAAGATAATTAAAATACGATAAAGTATGTAGGTACATAAAAATAAATGTAAAGGTCTATTTCTATAGAATAAAAAAAAACAAACATATTTAACCTATTTTGGAGTCACGATATCCCTGTTGAATACAACACATATTTTCATTACTACCCTCCATAAGTGAGGCACATTATTCATACAACCCGGGCAATTTGAGTCGCTTTTATTATATTGACCACTCAAATTAATAAAAAGAATTAAACGTTCTGTGTTTTATGAATATATTAATCACTTAGTCTATAAAATATCCACCAGTATTACTGACGAAAAAATCGAAAAACTTAAGAAATTTTCGTCGCAATTCATCGCAAATCGTCGAATGAGCATCAGGGAGATAGCGGTCGATCTTGGTGGAGCGTTTGAAGGAAAAAGTACGTCACAAGAGGCCAGAATTGTGGAGAAACAACTCGTAGTTTTACACATCTCATTTTGTACGCGATTTTTTGACCAAAAAACACACGTACTCTTCCGCAAGCTCCGTACGCACCTGTCTGGCTCCTTGTGAGTTTTCCTATTCTCACGACTCAAATTACCACTTCGCGGGAAGGGTTTTGAGACTATTGAGGCGATTAAAGAGAATTCGCAGGAAGAGGCGATTACTAAATCGACCTATAAAAAGTGTTTTGAATATTGGAGAAAGCGTTGCAATTGCTGGCAATGGAGATAACTTTGAAGGGAATAAAATGAATATCGAATAAAAATTGAAACATTTCATTTTATTGGAAACTGCTGCACCCCGCGGTTTCACCCTTAAGTCCCGATATAGGAATACCGGGATAAAGAGTAGCCTATGTATTAATCCAGGTGTCCAGCTATCTTCATACCAGTTTCATCGCAATCGGTTCAGTGGTTTTTGCGTGAAAGGGCAACAAACATCCATACATCCTCACAAACTTTCACATTTATAATAATGTTTCAGTAGGATTCCTTGTGTTCTAATCTGACCAAAAAGGTCAGATTAGAATACATATACGATTGTGTTCACACCACACTCCCGATGCCTGACACCGTCCCGGCAGGTCCCGTCACGCATTCCCGACATAAACACATATCATTAATAATATTAAAGTTCAATGGCCACATTTTCAACTTGTTAGTTAAAATTAAGCAAGAAATTACACACTGCTTAGTATCTGGTCGAAGCTAGGTCCTACGGCCCACATGCCACCTTTATGGCCAAAAATTAGAAACTCATACGGAACGATGTTGAGATTAATTGATAGAGAGCGGTCACTCATTATTATTACGATTATAATTCAGTACCATGCCCTCAGAGCCCTCTACTCCTCCATCCATAAGTAGAGGACTCTGGAAGCATGGTTTTTTTTTTTTTATAGTATAGGGGGCAAACGAGCAGCAGGGTCACCTGATCGTAAATGACTACCGCCGCCCATGGGCACCTGCAACTCGAGAGTCACAAGTGCGTTGCCGCCCTTTAAGGTTTATTAGGGGGAGGGGGGAAGAGTGGGAAGAGGGGGGAGAGGGGAAAGACGGGAATAAGGGAGAGGGAACTGTTAGGGCCTCCGGTAACCTCACTCACGCGGCGAAATGCAATGCAAGCATTGCTTCACGGCCGGTTTTCTGTGAGGCCGTGGTAACGAGCGGAGTCGAGCCGGCCCATACGTGCCGAAGCATGGCTCTCCCACATAAGAATGGTGCTATTACATATCTCCACCTACTGCATCGTAGCAGTTGTATGGTACAGATGCAACGAAAACTTCGTGGTTGAACCACTACAATTTTAGCAGAGCCTATAATAGCTGCTGTTTTGTGGTTTTTATTTGCCATTTTAATCTTCTGCAAAAATAAAAATGGTATTTGCATACAAACTTTTTGCTAGGCTCATCGACATGATCTTCTACAATCCTAAAACAAAAGAGTATACGACCACTACGTTGAATCTAAAACCAAAGAGTATACAAACACTACTCTAAAACGATTAAGTAACTGTCATCTGGTATAGGTAACCATCACAACAAACCATATTAAAAACTCAATTTATTGCAAAGATGGAATTTTGATATACATTTTGCAATTTCAATATTTACTGAATACTGGACAAAAAACCAAAATCATGAACCCGTTTCATTAAGAAGAAGAAGAAGAAATCAAAATCTATTTAAACATCTGCGTAAATGTTTCTGCTTTGAGAAGTAAATACCATCCAAACTCCACTATGAAAAATTTGGTTGACTATCACACATTTTTAAGTTGATTAATTTAAAATCGCTGAACAAAGTTTACCAGGAACAAAACAAAACTTCTACCAGAATATACAAAGATTCCAGACAAAACACTTGACATTGGCGGAATTCCTACGCTGATTCTTCGCGTGGGATAGAGTCCATAATAAAATAATAAAAATAACATTTTCTTGCAAGTTCAGGACAACGGCTAACAATCTAGGTTTTACATATAAAGAGATCGCCAGCTAATGTTAAAAGACCTTAACAGTTTTAGTGATGGCTAAAAGCCGTAGTTTTTGTTGTAACTTTTTACGTTGTATCTTTTGTATTCCTATATGGGTATGGTGTTGTGGTGGTTGTGCAGAATGCTGTAGAGATTGGGCATTTTGCTGCGATAATCTTTGTGAGACTTAAATTATCAGCACAACAATACGCGTTAAGATCACTGCACAAAAAGACGTTCTTCAGTATTCCTTTGTTGGGAGTTCTTTGAAAACATGAATTACCAAATTGGAGGTGAAGTTACCAAAATAAGTATTCATACAAAGATTTTGGGATCTCTTCTCATAAAATATTGAATGTAAAACTGGAAATCCTGGTGAAAATGGTCCTACGAGAAATATGCACCAATTCAGTTTTTCACATTAAATAATGCTATTCAATGTTTGTTTTCCTCGATGACACACATTCAAGATCCTTGAGGTTGTTTGAATTTTTGGAACTGAGTGTACCACAGAATACATAATAGTACAGGTAGAGAAGTCCCACTCTATCAAATCATTTAAATAAATAGCGGCTCTTGTTTCGACACAATAAAGTCGCAATTCACACAGTCACAGTGTTAATTACCTACGGCTGTATTCACCTAGAAGTTGCCTCTTTTTCTATCGCGTAACTCTTATCTTTTCTTACGACGCCACGACGTTAGTTTTGTCTTTTTTTAAATAATTAATCTGAATATTTTATTACTAGGAAGTTATGTGCCTATTATTCTATTTTTGTGAATAAATAAACCTATGCTAGGTACTAATAACTCGATAGTCTAGATACGAAGGGATGATGTGACGCAGCGCGTGAATGAGCATTGAACTAATGTGCGGCCCGGCCAGCACGCGGCAGCCCACTGAATTATGGCACGTTTAGTCGACCCTGCCGTGTACTTATAGCCTTATACCTACACTGTAGAGTGGCCCTGGCCTGACTGTACTAAGTACTGTGCAGGCCGTCCAATCACAGAATACTTTACTTAGACTTTTTAAAACTTTGCCTATCTTTAAGAACATGGTCAAAGAACATTTGTGCCGATTCTGTTACATCACTCTCTATACTATAATTGACTAAATTTTCTTCATATAAGATGTAAACCTTGTACACTTCGAAACAAGGTCTTATTTCAAATTTAAACAAGTAGTTAACATATGTTGCTATAGAAATAAGCAATCTATTGTTGACTAAAGTTTGACACATTTAAATAAATTTTAATACCACGTAGCGAGAGCCGCAATCCGTTGAATGCCATCTCTTTTGCTCTGTTTTTTTAGTAAGCATCTTCGTAGGTGTCGATTGAAATAACGTCATCTTAGTTCGTTTTGAACAAGTTGAACGGCATTTGAATAGGGGGAATAGGGCTGCGTGGCAATTATACGGCATTTGAATAAATGGGGACTCTCGCTGCGTGGAAATAAAGTTGAGAATACGTTGACAGGTTTTAGTGAAATTTAGTGCCGCTGAGAAATAGATGCCAGTAACAAATAGTCCTTGTTACGAAGAAGACAAGGTTGATTTTATATGAAGAAATTAATTCCGATTTTAGTTTAGTGAGTGTACAATAGAATTGGCACCATTACCAGACTTTTTAATCTATTCTTTCGGCTTATTCGAAAGCCTAAAACTTATTCTATCTGTTGTGATTTATACATCAATATTATATATTCTTTTATGTCTGTAAGTATGTATATATTTATGTATAATAATATTATCTATATGTATATACTTACACAGACTGTACATGTATATATGCACTAGTGTGTATATATGCATTGCCAGGACTGACTGCATATTTGTTTTCAATTGTTATTTTTTTACTTTTTAATCCCCGACGCAAAAAGAGAGGTGTTATAAGTTTGATGTCGATGTATGTGTGTGTGTCTGTCTGTAACATCGTAGCTCTCAAACGAATGGACCGATTTCGATACTCTTTACACCAAATCTACCCATGATTTTATCTATTTATTGCCGAATTGTCGAATCCTCTCCCGGAAGCTTTGCTATTTTCGACTCTAAGTACTCTAGACCTCATCAAAGATGTGTTGCGGTGGATGCTGTGGTGGTTGTTGTGACGACTGCTGTTGCCCATGTATCTACACCTGTTGCACCAAGATCTGTTAATGTCAAATTTACTCTGGCCGCGGGCTCATCGTCTTTGGCAAGCTGTAAGCTTCAAGTGTTTGAAGATGAGCTACCGGCCTCGGTTTTCTATGTGGGTCTTTTCCGTGCCGATTTGTGGAAATATACTCCTATAATTAATATTAACTTGATTGTACGTATTCCTTTTAAGAACATTTTTTGTTGATGTACAATTAAGTTTAATTCTATTCTAACTAATTACTAAATTATTAAGTACGGGATACGGTATAACAAATATACACTCTCATCTCTTATTTGATGATGGCAAAGATTATAGGTATGTTAAATAATATGTAACACTGTTAAACATAATATTAACTTTTGATCAACTTCCCAGATTTGTTATTAATGAAAATCTGGCATCATTTGAGAGAATATACCACGAGGAATTGAAAAAATATAGGTTGCCTACTTTCTCTTTTTAAGCGCGAGCAGGGAGAGTGACAGAGAAGCTTTGCGCACATCTGTCTCTCTGCATCCATGTCCGTCGCATGGAGTGGCACGCACAACGCTTCGATGTCACTCTCCCTGCTCGCGCTTAATGCTTGACATTTTAAATCTAGGCAACCTCCATGGTTACGACACACTGTTTACAAGACAATTTTAAGACAAGACAAGAATAAAGTAACCTTTAATTACACAACAATCAATCAAATAGCTGATGAGGGTATATTAATTTTCTACCTGGTAAGTTCATAGCTTTACTGAAGAGAAAGTAGGCAACCTATATTTTTCCAATTCCTCGTGTAATATTCTCTCGACTAACGCTTGATTTTCATCAATAACAAATCAGAGAAGTTGATCAAAAAAAGATAATAGTATTTAACTGTGTTGGCCCGTGATTTAATCTAGGTAACTCATTTGCGGTTTATTAATGTGCATAGTATCTTTAATTCATCAAATAACAGATGAAGGTAAGTATACCGTATCTTGGACTAATTGTTATCACGCTTACCCGGGCAAAAGAAAAAAAAAATTTTTCATTCAATTAGGCTCGAGACTTTACAAAAACTAACTGAAAACTTCCTTTAAGATTTCGGGGCAATAACGAATAATGCCTAAATAAAACAATACTATGATGAGTTACTTAAACTTGTATACTTAAGCGACGACTGATAACTCAAGAGTTATAGTGATGTGTTGCAGTTTCGAAAGTTATTGTCGGTGTTGCCAACGTTGTTTCTTTCGTATTACTTTATGTATATGGTGGTTTAGAAACTGCTGCGGATACTATGAATATTGTGTTGATTTATGATCAAACCACGTATCTACAGAAGTATTTCAGGTAATAAGCTATAATCAAAACGCCGAAATGTTCACGAAACTTCAAAGATAACAAATAGTCACGATGGTAGATGGCAACGCAGCGTTAAGTTCACGTTACCCTTGTACGATGGATAAAGATTTATTCTTATGATTATATCTTAAACACAAACAATCTCTGTTTATTTGTAAGTGAATCTTTATACATCACTATTGTTGTATACAAATCAGTTGCAATCAGGCACACTCTCTAGTGTTCTCCTTCCTAATGAGATGTAGTGGCACTACAAACCAGAATGTCCAGAATTAAAATACAGCACAGAGTAGTGCTATTTCTGAATTAGTAACTCAGTCTTTTATAAAAAAACAGACGATACCAATTCCAACAGAAGTTTGCTAGACCCTATCTTCTTGTCCGTCCGGAGTACATGAGTGATATTCATATTTAATTAAAAATATATGTGTACCTTCTGATCAAAAAGTACCCGGAATTCCCACATTTTAATCTTCTGCAAAAAAAGGTATTTGCGAATATACTCTTTGTGTTACATACTTTTGCTAGGTTCAGCGAAATCATCTTCTACCATCCTGAAACCAAAGAGATTACAAACACTACGTTGGACATAAGACGACTAAGCAACTGTCATCTGGTATAGCCATCAAAATAAACCATATTAAAAACTAATTTTTTTGCCAAAATGGAATTTTGAGATACATTGTGCAATTTCAAAATTTACTGGATACTGCACAAAACACCAAAATCATGAACCCATTTCATTAAGAAGAAGAAATCAAAATCTATCTAAACATCACAGTAAATGTCTCTCCTTGAGAAGCAAATATTATTCAAACTCCATTACGCGTTCCATTAAAATAAATTTGACCAAAGTTTTAAGTTAATCATTTTATAATCGCTGAACAAAGTTTATCAGGAACAAAACAAAACTTCGACCAGCACATTCTTTCCGAGTTCAGGACACCCAATCAAGGTACACATATGTAACTCTTTATATAAAGAGTTCACCAGCTAATATTAAAAGACCTTCAGAGTTTAGGTGATGTCTAATAAATGCCGTAGTTGTTGTTGTGGCTTTTTACGCTGTATCTTTTGTATTCCTATATGGGTGTGGTGTTGTTCTGGTTGTGCAAAATGCTGTGGAGAATGGGAAATTTGTTGCGATAATCTCTGTGAGGATTAAATTACCTACACAAAGATACCCGTCAAGATCACTGCACAAAAAGACATTAATTAATGATTGTCTTCGGCATTATTGCATTACTTTGTCGGAAGTTTGAAAACATAGATTACCAATTTCGAGGTGAAGTTACTAAAATAAGTATACATAGTTTTCAAGATCTCTTCTCATGAAATGTAGAAGGTAAAACTGGAAATCATAGTTTGTGGTCCTACGAGAAACATGCATCAGTTCAGTTTTTCACATTAAATAACGCTGTTCATGTGCGGAGAGCTCTGGAAACCAGGGATAATTTATTGTAGATACATCGCATCTAAGTAAACTGGATCTAGTGTGAATTTTTAAAAGTTTTGGGAGGAGAGGGTTGGGCTGTTATTGCTGTGGTCAAGTACGATAATATAACAGGTACAATGGAAGTAATCTGATGATGAACAGGAGAGTATCAGAGTTTTTGGATTTGTTTAGCTAAACATAGAAGACGAAGGAAGTTCCGATAGTCTGATTATTCAGGCGGCATGCGGCAGGCGACCATAAGAAGCCCTTAACTAAATATACTTAAATGTACTTCATTATTTTTTGGCAAAAAAATTGGTTGAAACCATCATAGATACAGACAATTGATCGACATCTTTAGAACTGGTCCCAAGGAGAAAAACGTGAATACAATCATTATAAATGATGCACTAGAAAATCATAATCGAACTCAAAATAAAAAGAATATAAAGAATTATATTCTCGGGTGTGGGTTTTTAAGGATTTTCATTAATTTGTACTACTTTTTTATGTTATGATATTAAAAACCCACATATACAATTATGTTCTTTGTTGTTATTATGCCTGCTGTCCACAAAACTGTGGATAACACTGTTAGGGCCGCGTGTACCTATCTATTGTCGGACAAACGTGTCTAACAGATCATAAATTACAGCTAGATATTTAAATTCGTATACTTAATTTTTTTCATTTACATGAGCTGCTATAAGTTACGGGATCCGAGAATAACTGATACCCTGAGTGAACCCTTATACTACATACTTAGGGCTAATCTGAAGAAGAGAGCTATCTGAGTAATTTATAACTTAGGGGACCGTGATTCACTGAGTGACAAATTTAATGACGGTGGCATGTCAGTAAATTTGTGAAATGAAAACTTGATTTATATTCATAAAAATAATGACCAGTTAAAGTCGTTTCAGGGTCAAAGTGTGCAATTAAAAAATATAAAATAAGTCCCAAATAATATACAAACATTAAGGCTGCGTTTCCACCAGAGATGTGCGAGGATGCGTAGCGAGGGATGCGTTTGATAAGAACCAATAGAATCGCTTCATTTACCTAGCCTCACTCAGCACAGGAGGTTTTTGTACGTACAAAATAAGCGAGGGATGGGAGGGATGTGCGCGAGAGATGTGTGCGAGGGATGTGTGCGAGGGATATGTGCGAGGGATGTGTGCTAGGGATAGACGCGAGCGAGAAACTGCTAACAGTCACTAGACAGTGTTTATTAGAGATCGATGTGTATTGTACGGCAAACATGGATCAGTGGAAAAACTAAAGACATCCTCGCACTGCTCATTTGCGCACCGTTTCACAGCGTCGCGGGCGGCATCGCTACGCATCCTCGCACCGCTCAGCGGCCTAGCACATCTCTGGTGGAAACGCTCACATCGTAGCACAGCTTCGTTGCGCATCCTCGCACCGTTCAGCTACCTCGCACATCTCTGGTGGAAACGCAGCCTTTGTCTGAACAAATCCACAGTAAAATGTCAACTATGCTTAAAGGGTTTGATTATAACCTGTCAATATAATTAAAGTCTGAAGGACTATTACTCAGTGGTAGATTATATGGAGGATAAAAACGCTTAGGACAAATTAGTTTTAGATTCACACCTCATAGGTTTTCCTTGACTGTCTTTTCTTTCTTTCTTTTATTACTTTAATTTTATCTTATTTCAATACTTTCAATGCTTAATTTAGTTTGCTTTAATTTTAATAATAACTAGAGAACGCGATCTCTGTGGTGGTCGAATTTCGACCATGGTTTATTTCATTGGCCAATATTACTTGACCTGTCATTGTTTAGACTTTTGTACCATGACAGGTCAAACTATATACTGGACACTCATAGCTGTATGTACCCGTTTTTGCATTTTTTTAACTTTGTAGCAAATATTGTTCAAAAATGTTAGCATTCGTCATTTCTTCTCTGTATAAACTATAAGTGTGCGAAATTTCATACTCCTCCGTCCGCCCAATTTTCGTAAAAAGGGATCCAAAGTTTTCGCTTCACGTATTAATATATAGATACCGCACGCAAAGATATATAAACACTACACCGCACGATAGAACGGCCCTGTACCTATTACATTATTCCACTAAATGTTGTTAAACTATTTGGTGATATAAAGAGTGGCCGATTTCTTCTCATAAGGCTCAACCACTTGTAAACGGGCGGTTATAGGTCGACACTGGCAGATAGCGATCTTACCTATTTGCGATACGGTAGTACTAATATTTATATATATTACTAGCTGCGCCCCGCAGTTTCACCCGCGTAAGTCCCAATGCCGTGGGAATATCGGGATAAAAAGTATTGCCTATGTGTTAATCCAGGTCTTCAGCTATCCACATACCAAGATTCATCGCAATCGGTTCAGTAGTTTTTGCGTAAAAGAGTAACAAACATCCATAGTTGATAAATGAAAAAATAAGTTTATTAAGTAAAGTTACTCCATAAACTTAGTATACTAGAGTAGTTGACGAACAATAAGGGTGTGAGAGTGAGATACCTAGCTTAATACAAAAACCGGTTTCAGTCCGGAATAAACCGGACCGGTTTGAAAAAATTTAGTCACCAATAGTCTCCTAGTTGGTGATTTCATATAAAAATATTATATAGCGTTGTGTTCTGTACATTACATTATTGTGTAACATACAGCAACGATCCAAGAGATGGCGAAATGGTTTAAGGGGTCGCCTCGCTATTTCGTCGCACCGAGTGTTGTGGGTTCAAATCCCACACGGGACAAAAATTTGTGTGATCCACAAATAGTTGTCCCGCCTCTGGGTGATCGTTGTGTGTGTTGTTTAAATGTTTGTGAAGACTGTGTGTGAAGTTTTTTATGGGATAGGGGGTTCAAACGAGCTAACGGGTCACCTGATGATTAGTGACTATCACCGCCCATGGACAACTGCAAGTCAAAAGTCACAGTATAGGGCCTCCGGTAACCTCACTCATTCGGCAAAATACAACACAAGCATTGCTTCACGCCGGTTTTCGGTGTCGATCCAGCCCATATGTGTCAAAGCAGAGCACTCCCACGTTTAAAAACTAAAAAAAGGTAACATTTCGACGGTAAAAACTGATAATTCAACACTACTGTTTATTTTCGTAGAATACATGCATAGAAAAAATTATTTTGTATTGCACTTAATATATATTATGCAGTAAACACTCTGTTTTTGAGATATTGTAATATAAAAAAAAATTGAAATTTTTGTATGTTTTATAGCAAAAAAGTAGCTAGAGTTCGTTTATTCTGTGTCATCACTGACTATGCGACGTTGCGCCTGTGCGTCATAATGTAAACTGCGCAAGTGCAGATTTAGCAATAAGTTTTGTATTGTGGCTCCTAGTCACGTGTATCACATAGTTTGGAAGATACTAGCAATAAGCAATCACGCACTGTTATTGCATATATAAGTGCCCATTAAATCTATAAACATCGGACTTTCGTCTGAGATCTGTCTAAGACAAAATCCCTGTGTCATTTCCTGTACTAAATACCACATGGCGACCTTGCCAGTCGATTGGACGACGTCTAAGTTGCCAGGATATCAGAACATGCCAGGATTCTGAAATGCGTAACCCCGCTTTTGGCACGCCGCCCGAGAACGACATGTAAGTTGGGACACGACCGGCTACTACAGGGCTACTGAGAGAACTAATTATTTCGACTCGGCGACTATTGGAGGATCACCTTGGAAGGAAGAGGTAATAATCGCACAGACGGCTTCTGGAGGATCCAACTCTACTCAACTTTATTGTTTATCGCCGTGTGCCTTCGAAACATCACAGCAAGCCTGGGGGCTTACTTCTACAAGAAATGCCACAGCAGTTGGATCAGGCAGAGATCAATCGAAGATAGGTCTGAGGGAGATGCTGCGAACGCCAGTCGGTAGCATCGCGACACTCAGCCAGATTTTTGGTTTTTATTCCACACACACTATGAATTCTTCTTATAAAAAAGGTACCTGTAAAAAGGTACACCAATCTAACATTATACTATCTGTCATAACACCGTTGACATTTCTTTCTTTAACAAATCGCGAAATACTTACTGGAGACTGGTAAAATCATCTAGGACACATTTAATTGAAAGAAGAAAAATCAAGCAATAATCACGATACTCGCAGAGTAATCGGTTAATGGTGGAGCCACATGCTGTAATAAAGTTTTGACAAATAAATATTTTGTATTTTGAACACTGAAGAAACATTTTCATATTAACAATATCAACCATATTACGCGTATGTACGTTACAAACAAGAAATTTGTAAGTGATTCACTTACTACAACCTCGTAATATTACATATAATAATAGCAATATAAAAGATCAAAGCAATACAAAAACTTTCCTTCCGATTTCAGGGCAGTGAACAAATAGGTACTATAGTTATGTACCTACTCTAAATGTCAGTTTTTCCAAGAGCTTTAATTATGTGCTTTGGTGGGTGTTGTGGTAGGTGTTGTCGTTGTATTTTATGTATTCCTCTATGTATAATGTGCTGTCATATGTTTGGACAATGTGAAGATCTTGACGCCTTAGATGATTACGAGTAGAAAAAAAAACACATGCACAAGTGGTAATTAAATATGCTTTAGGCTGCAGATCCACTAGATACGTGTGAGATAGCTAAGTAGTGAATCTAAGCTATGTGTGTCCAGTTACATTAGAGCTAAGCTGCGTAGCTGTGCGAGTAAGATAGAGATAGTACGCGATGCATCGCGTACCCGCACTCATTAAATAGTCTACAAGCTCTGCATCGTACCTAACATGGCTATCTACAACACTCGCGAGTCCTTAGCTCACATACTTAGCACACATTAGCATGTATCCACAGCTTGAATCGTTAGCACATATCCGTCGCTTTAATTAGTATGAAGAAACCTAGCTTCGTTGAACCCTGTTCCACTAGAGCTACGCTTAGATAAGCACAGAGTGGAAATCGGACAGCTATGCAACTTAGTACATCTGTAATGGAACCACAGTCTTAAAATTATTTTATTTCTGCCTTTATTAAGACTACTTGGTGTGTTGTATGGACTTTGTGAAGATATTGGAGATAGGTCAAATGATTATGAGAGGTAAAATATGTAGGTATACTTATGGTTGTAAAATTATATCCTGTTCCACAGGATTGTTGTGAATTAATTTGTTGCAAGCCAGAGTTCGCTTGTGATTTAAATGTATTGAAACATGAATGGCGTATTTTAAACATGGCTAGGTATTTATTTAATTAAAAAAGATTACTTACTTACTCTTAAATTCTCCTTGAGGATACCTACATATATATAAAAATTAAGTGCATGTGTGCCTAACTTTTAAGAAAAATCACTTTGTACAATGTGTTTTATTATATTTTTTATTGTTATTCTTTATATTTTATATACTTTTTATTATTGCTTTTAAATAAAGCATTTATGTCCTTTGTTCGGCTCTGTTTTTTAACGTGTTAGTTATATCACGATTCAATTACCTAAGACGTTGGTAAAATGAGTAGTTTCCCCCACAGGTGAAAAATTGACGTCATATATAATCAAAGGTTGACATAATACTTATTTATTTAATTACAACTTAGTAAAGTTGATAGACACAACTTACAACTTAGTAAACTTAGTAAAGTAGACTCTAGTTGATTTTGTTCTGATAGTAATCAGAACAAAATCAACTAGAGTCTGGAATTTAAAGCCGAATTGTACCTACCGTCAATGAAGTAATACTCACATACTACCTGAATATCTACGGTTGCGACTGCAAAACCTCGAAAACGTGGAGATACAGCCACAGATAAGATAATAGTTACTGTGTAAATACAGTTTACAGTGACTCACATACATCTCTATTCTACTTACGGATTTAAATGGTAGCCATATTCATTGAAAGTTGCTGTTCGTAATAGCTAAACTTCTCAAGCATTTCTGTTCTACCATATAATACATGATAGTACAGGTACAGAAGTTCCACTCCGCTAAATGAGTTAATAAATAGTGACTCCTGTTCCGGCAACGTACTTGTGACTCTTGAGTTGCAGGTGCCCATGGGCGGCTGTAGTCATTTACCATCAGGTGAACCGTCTGTTCGTTTGCCCCCTTTTACTTTCATTTAGAGTGATAACTGGAAAAAGTATTTCACTGATCCCAAGTGCAGTAAGTCAAGATGAATGAGTGCACAAGACCCACTTTCCACTTCTGGTAAATCTATACTAATATTTTAAAGCTGAAGAGCTTCAGCTTACGTCAGCTTCTTCAGCGTTTGGTTGAACGCGCTACTCTCAGGAATTACTGATTGGAAATGAACATTTTTTTTAGTGTTGGATAGCCCATTTATCGAGGAATCCTATAGGCTTATGCAACATCCCGCTACAACCAATAGGAGCGAATCATCAATGTAAATTTGTTGCAAAAACGGTAAAAATTTACAAACGCGAACGACGTTGCGCGGATCAGCTAGTAAATTATAAGAGACTACACTGTCTACACTTTGTTAAGAAATATCTTATTCAAGAAAGTGGTTTCTTGCAGTAATTAAACCAAGTAATAAAAGCTACACATATATTTAAAAACTTTATTACGATAAACACAACACATCATTATTTTACTTTCATTCAAAACAAATTTAGACTATATAATTTCTTGATATAATTTCTTAACAGCTCAGTCTATACCTACTAACAATCATCGTCATTATATTTGGGATGACAGCACGGGCTACAATCACTACAAGCACAATTACATTCGATCCCACACAAATGAAATACATAAGCAATAGCTGTGAAACAAAACAAACATCGTATACTGCCGCAGAAGTTACAACAACACATTTAAACTTTCAAGAAATCGTGGAAAGAAAATCACAAGAATCACAAAAGCCTTTCACTGTAACATTATTCGAATAACTTTGATAATGCCAATGGAGTTTTATATTATTCCAGAGCTTTGGAAACCCACGTCTAAGCGTTCGTATCAAACCATTTTGTCCCCATACCGTTGAAGACAACTCATTCACGTGTGCCCCGATATTGCAGCATAATTTTTAATCTTGGATCTTGGGTCTATGCTATTTCATCTTCATCACTTTGTTATATGTAAGAGTACAAGCATAATTTAAAGAACTGATCATTCAGCCTGGCATAGAGAATGCAGGCTTGCAGGTGTTCAGAAGAAGAGTTGTTTACGATAGAGCTTTTACATTTTGACTGGTAATGTGAATAAATTATTTAATTTCTTGAAGAATGACATTATGCTCGAGGTACTGTGATAAAATAATACATATAATGATCGTGATTGTAAAGGTTTGGTCGCATAAACTAAAATATCTATTACAGCAGACTGCAACTGATAAGTGACAACTAAACCATAAACCAAAATATAAAAGTAAACTCTATTGATGAAATAAGTAAAGAGGATATAAGAGGATAATTTGCATATATAATTTCTATACTTGTAGTCTAGTCGAGAAGTGTAATATCTGCGAAAAATCGTTAAGAAAGTCAGAAAATTATGAACTCATTCGATACAGTATAAAATTCTGAGAAACACACATTTTTATTTTTTTTCTACAAATAAACATAGAAATTTTTATAACCAAAAAACTGAAAAAGAAAGTACGACCTCAGAGTTTTGTTTATTACATAAAAACGGTAAGTGCTAGTGCTAATCAGCAATAAGATCTTTAAAGAGAAGAAAATTTCTTAAAAAATTATTGACTCTCTGAACTAAAGGTTTATAATTAATAATTTTTATCTGTCATTGAAAATGGGGTGTTGCGCGGCCGTTTACGTTTGAGAGATAATGTCTGAAAAAAAAATTTTTTGATTATAAAATATTAATTTAAAAAAAATATGGTGTAATCTGGGTGAATGACAAATGACTAAAGTCCCGTGGGAAATATTTTTTATACCTGAAAGAGTTATGAAAAGTAAACAGAAACACTATTCGTGCCCACAATTTTCGAGGGTTTCTCTCAATTTTATCAAAATTCCATCATCAGATCCTGACTTCCTTGACATAGGGCCACCCTTGAGGTATACCCTACTTAACAAAACAAAAGAATAATCAAAATCGGTTCATAAACAACGGAGAATTCAGAACCACCTTTTTATTTCGTCGGTTAAAAAGTGAAATCTACTTGATTACGAACTTAATTGAAAATGCCATGTGACACTTTTAATTTAATAAGTAAAATTATAAAGGCACTCGCTACCTACCTACTATATTATTTTTATTTCCATATTATTTAAGTGTAAATGAAGTCGAACTGATAACCACATATTGTGTGGTTAGCGGTTCACATAATAATATACACTTTGTCGTTTCTAGCAGTTTCTACGCCAAAAACATATAACAAGTCGAATATTTACTTGTCTTCTGTAAAACTAAAAATACAACCTCGAGAATAATATTCTAGATTATTGTGTAAACAAAGCAATCTTTCAATTATATAGAACTAGCAACCGGCCCCGTCTTCGCACGGGTAGCAAAGACATCTTCAACAATCATCAATATATTTCAATCAATTTAAGCAAAATCTTAACAAATTATACACCTAAACCTTCCTCATCAATCACTCTGTCTATTACTGAAAGCTGCATGAAAATCCGTTCAGTAGTTTTTCAGTTTATCGCGAAAGAAAACAGAGACAGACAGACGCGGTGGGGGACTTTGTTTTATATGTATTATGTAGTGATAATTTTAACTCAGGCGAAGTCGGTACGGGCCGTTAGTATTATAAAATTTCATCTACATATGTACTAAATACAAACAATTGATCCACCTTTCCGTTATCAACAAGGCTGATATAAGCCCCAGTACATATCAGATAGCGTGATACCTCCGAATATTAGGTATTTACTTCTAGTTAAACTATCAGATAGCTCCGTAACCTGTTGCATTGCGGTCGTGAGTCGCAATTGTATTCTTAGAAAATATTTTCAACTCTACGCTGCTAAATTTAAAATGGTATAGAATACGAACAGACTCGAACCTTTGTAGTAAAGTGTATCTAGTGTACAAGACTAAAAGGAAGTGTTTCGTGAATTGTGTGACTATTAATAGTTCGTTTTAAGACTGAAGTAATTTGTCGTTGAGTTTAAAATGTGTTGTTCGTGCAGTTGTAACTGCGGAGCCTGTGGTCGTTGCCTCAGGTGTCTGCTTTGTGTCACGGCCTGTGTGTTTCTCCTGAAGATGTGCGGTGTGGAAGTCAACGATGACTGCTGCGGAGGCCCTGATGACGCTTGATCGTACTGTTATTAAATGTTATTGAAAAATTTATTATTGTTTTATTGTTACCTATATTTGCACTCATCTATACATTATATAAATAGGCAAAGTCCGTAATTTTTTTATGTGTTTTTATTGATAACTCTCAAGCTACTAAATAGCTTGAGAGTTATCAATAAAAACATGTTACGTTAGCAAAAATTGAATACCAGTTCTAATCAGTTACTGAAACTAAAGAAAGGTTTAGGTTTGAGTAGTGTCGTAAAGTTGCATGTCTCACATCGTAGATACCAGACATTATCATCACCCGACTAGCATGTTGGATTATGCATGGGCTGACCCATGGGCCCATGGGATGCCTGCGCCTATTTAAAGAGGGCTGACTTCAACCAAACTTTTAAGTTGAAACAAAAGTACTTAATTACATTTATTGGTTTTTGTATAAAGGTGAAAATCAAAACACGAATTAAAAAAAAAATTGGTTGTCTGTGAAGTCGGTTTACGGACGATAATTTTACGTGATAACGTCATAAGAAAACAGTGGAAGAGAGATAGATGCGTCACAAGCCGAACGCTTAGGCCGATCGTGCCTCTGTATCACTTGTTCCGAGCTCTCGCTTGCACGCTCGGCTCAGGCGGAACGTGACAATGAGTCATGCTTTTTCGTGCGTGCAGACGGCGTTCATCGATTTATAAGACGTTATCACGTCAATAAAGAATTTCCAAATTAAAATATTTTGCTTTAAATGTCCTTAATGTATGACGGGGCTTCTTTACAGGTAAGTATAATAGAGTTAGATATCTAGTAGGGAAATATGAAAATAAATCAGTATGTAACCAAATATGTGAACATTTCCTGTTTTTAATACAGTTTACTCAGAATTTACTGTCATAATTACACCAATAGGTAGGTAGGTACAAAGAGTTACAAAGTTAGATAAACTAAACTAATAATGTAATCGGATATTATCAGACAATAGAGCAGATACATGTAGATTGTGATACATGTTATTTGCATGACCGATATTCAGGTACCAGCTGTTTCCAGCAGTTTATTGTCACGGCTATACTTGGTATACTCCTAAAGGTGCGTTTAAGCCATAAACTTAGTATACTAGCGTAAAGTATACTAAGTTTATGGTTTACTTTTGCTGCAATATGTTGCTACAATATTGTCAACCGTATACAGCCATCATTAAACATTTTAATGAAGATTATATCTGAAAAAAATATGTATCTCAGCAAAATGTCTGTGGCGAATTGCCACTTGCCCATAGCATAGAAAAGAAAACTCGAGTCTATGCCCAAGACGGAAGTGTAGAGTTATGTAAAACTCTATGCCCTCTTTTGTCCCGGCGTTCGAACAACACCGAACGTTTTCTTGCTCTTACCTATTTGTATAATTAATAACTTAAGTATTGTATAAAGTGTGTGTTATAAGTTGAGTGATGTATAGTTCTGGAAATTACATATATTTTATCTGCCACACTTGTGTTAACTTAACTGACCGAAGACGGACCTACCACCGGACAGGACTTGGATAACCAAACCACCAAATGTCTAAACCCTAGCTTGTTTTGACTTTGTAGTCTGGCTACAAAGTCAGAGAACAATAGTTGACAAAGTCAGAAAAAGAAAGTACAGAGAGAATAAACTTAACAAATCGCAGCATCTCACTCACCGCAACCGTTATTCACTTAGAAAAGGATTGTAGCGGAACTGGGGAACTATAGGGGCACTTAAGCATTATGTGAGTAGCTTTGTTAAGACTTCGTATATGACGGTCGCCATTACATTTATCCAAACAGTCGTCTTCCTGCAAGCTATGGATTAGGTCGTGTCATAATTTAAGTATATATTTATAAGTTGTACCAGTATGTATTTAAATCTATGGCTAATGGCTAAAAATGTGTGGCTACATGGCCGAGCCATACTCAAAAATTACTGTCGTTTATTGCATAGTCTGGCTGTAATGGCCACCAATGTTTTGCCACTGTATTGCAACCACACATTGTAGTAAAAGTATTGCCTGTTTAGATACATCCTATAGGTCATAGCATGATAGTAAATAGCCAATAGCCTGCCTAAAAAAAAACCCGGCAAATGCAATAACAATTTTTAGACTCCGACTGGTGGTTCCAAAGGTGAGCTGAGCACCATCAACCAAAGAACGCACTCTTCTTCTTCACAGCTTTATTATATTAGTATAGATTCTGTTTAACGTAAGTATTTTAACACGCATCAACAAAACTAAGAAGTGAATTTTAACCTACCTACTTCTAATAAGTCGTAAGTACCCAAATCAAAATTTTCCCGCGACACGGTAACTGGAGTGAGAACAGAAATGAGTCCTCACCTGTTTGTACATCATTTCATCATTTTTAACACGTTTTTATTAGTTTACAGGTATAAGTTATAGCTAACGGTATACCTATGAACCTAATTATAGAGGTTTGAAGAATATTTACCCGACAGGGAATTTACCGGGTAGGGTAGATGCTCATCTCTAGGTATAACTAACTATTAACAAATTTTGGGAGTAAATTTTAACCTTTTTAAATTGTCATATCGAAATGAAACTTTGCATGTATATGTATTTAGGATGATAATATCTACTATAATTTGGCATCTTGGAGCTGATCTGATGATGGAGCGAGAAGATGAATAGTAGAACTCTTCAATGGCTACTAGTAAACCCCTCGTTTGGGCTCATATGTTTCGTTTTGACGAGTCCAACAGATTGGTCTTAGTGACGAAGGTCTGATGATGAAACGAGGAAGTGGATATTGGAACCCTTTTTTACAAGCTTTTGTTGCAGTGTTTGTTTCGAATCTTGGACGCTAAATTAGAACCACTTCCCGATGTCCGATTAGGCTTAAATTTGTTGTCAATACATATGTATCTTCGATGACAATGCCGCAACGTTTCACCACTGTGCGGTTCTCCAGAAATTTTAGCCTCGCACAACCAATCACTGGAACAAATTGTCGCCTGCGATATTTCTGGACCGATACCGATCGACCGACCTTCAAACCTTCAAGAAAAGACGTACTTACTCCCTTCTCAAAGGCCGGCACCGCACTTGTGACTCTTGAGTTGCACGTGTCCATGGGCGACGGTAATCATTTACCATCAGCTGCCGTCTGCTCGTTTACCCCCTATAATATAAAAAAAAAAACGAAACAATTCAAAAATATGGTACAATGGAGCTGTGTTGATGATGGAGCCGGAAGACCTCCATAGGAACTTCTTAACTAAATTATATAAACCCATCGAGTTTGGGCTCATTTGTTTTGTCTTGGTAAGTACTTTGGTGCTACATGATATCCAGGGTATGATGATGGAGTCGGAAGGTGGTCATAGGGACTTCTGACCTAAACAAGATAAATCAATTGAGTTTGGGCTCGATTGAGTCGTCTTGAGAAGTACCTACTTTTTTAAACATCAAATCTACACTAAAATGAAACTTAGTTTGTATAAAAGCATGTTTAAAAAAATACGATAGTTTTTAAAAACTATTGTTTACTAACTCCTTAAATACACTTTTGATTAAATTCAATGAGAGTTTCAAGGCACTTTAACAGTCGTTGGGACTCGCCAAGTACCTTGCTTGTTGCTTTAGTGCCTCACTGCTGTCGATACTGGTGTACAGGAGTTACAGCAATGAAAACGAGGGTAGCTTTAGTCCCACTCAAAAGGTACAGAGTAAATCTGAGAATATAAAAATTTGAGACGTGGAAGACATATGTATTTTTAAGAACTTTTTTATCAACTGTTGTCTGGGGTTTCCACACGAAAAAAAAAGAAAAAAAAAGGTAATAAGAAAGATCAAATGAAGGTATTTAGGTACGTGTATAGATAAAGATTATTATATCAATTCCTTTTGCAGATAACCAGATCTGTTGCGTATTATCATTGAGGTAGATACGATCAATACTCTGTACTATATTTGTAGATATTAGTTCATATAACCTTCAAAGATAATCTGAGGAAAGTATTCATACTTATTGATTTTCCTGGTATTGGATGACTAACTACTTAATTTTCTGTGTTAACTAGTGCTCGATCAGAATTCGACCGTAGTTCATTCAATCTGACTAATATTTTAAAGGGAAAAGTTTGTGAGGATGTTTGTTACTTTTTCACGCAAAAACGGCTGAACGGATCTAGATGAAATATGGCACAGAGATAGATTATAGTCTGGAATAGAATATAGGTTTTTTATGGTATAGGGAACAAACGAGCTGACGGGTCACTTTCCGTCCGTCGCCCATGGGCACCTGCACCTGTTGTCGGTCTTTAAGGGGGAAGAGGGGTAGAGGGGGAGAGTAGGAAAGAGTGGGAAGAGGGAGAGAGGAAAGGGTTAAGGCCTCCGGTAACCTCACTCATGCGACGAAATGCAATCATTGCTTCACTGCCGGTTTTCTGTGAGGCCGTGGGATAGATTTCGCCAAAATTTAAGCGAGGACGTGGATAGTAGAACTGATGAATATCAGACCAATTATTTACATGTAAACTTTAAAAGCGCCTGAGGGATACTAATAAAACTATGATTAATTATGATAGTGCCCAGAATATGTGCCAAAAATGTACCAAAAGAGTAAGTAGGTACAGTCGCCATCAGATATATTGTAGCAGACAAGGTGACCAAATACTTCTGAACAATTTAAAATGTCAATAAGTACCATTCACTACAAGTTACCATTAATATCTGAACATTCATTACCTCGTTAATATCTGAGCAGATGCTTGACAATAATTTCCACTTGTTTTATTTTTCAAGCAGTTTTTTCATATAATAAACAGAATAAAAGTAAGAAACATTAAATGTGACATTAGGTATTACTACTACTATTACCTAAATTGTGACAGTAAAAGTGTTTTTCACATATATTACATAATGTTGTTATTTATTAGATTTAGATATAATAATAATTTGGTAAAATGAGTTTTTGCCGAAGGTCAGATCCGAAGTCGAAGCCTCAGATCTGATATTTAGTATCTTAATGCATTTTTTTCATATTTTTACCCTGATACCAGTCTATTTGCATAAATACCTACGTACCTATTTAGAAAAAAGTGTCTAAGTACCTATATTTATCCGTTTTCTAGAGCCCATAGTCAAAACTACGCTTAGTTTGGGTCTAGATAGGGCTGTGAAAAATGTCTCAGATTATTATCATTATCTTAACAATAATGGTTAAGTTCAGCTATTATACTAGTAACAGTAAACAACGCAAAATTTTCTGACTCATTATCGCAAGACGATGCGTCATTGACATCTTACATTCAGTTTATGCAAATAAATGGTGGGTAATGCTCGTTTTCCTCGCACTTAGGTACATTAGTACTAAACACTGACGAAGTAAATAATTTGAAAGTAAACTTTAATACCCGGTGTTTACCTAATGTTCATTCTTATTTGAAGTAGCTACGTTGTAACAGTTTGTGATAATTTGTCACAAGGTCTGTAGCGGACAAGTTATTTATTTAGTATTTGACAAGTGTTTAGGCATTTGTAGCCGGTTCATGATTTGTAAAGCCAATTAGATGGACAACATTAGAATCGCGCATCCTTTTCGATATGGGATGTTTTCCGTACCTAATCCAAAATGGATGCTGGTTTGCTGGTAGCTGCCATCTGTCCATCTAAAGGTTGTCTGTAAAAAATCGCAACTAATGATAAGAAGATTACTTACTATATTACTATATTTGATTTTCTTAATTTTTTACCTTTTTTAAATAATCGCCGACGTTGGCCATAAGCCTAAAATGAAACTGGACTGGTTACGTCTGCCGCATGTTGGACGAACTGTGCAAAACTCAGTACGGAGTGGCGCCCACACAACGTTAAACGACGTCGCGGCAAGCCCAGAAAGAGATGGCGTCGTGAACTGGATGCGTATTGGGAATATTGGCACCAGAAAGCTGTAAGCCGTGAGGAGTAGGAGGAAGGAGGGTAGGGAGGCTTTTGCCCTGCAGTGCGACGACCATGGCTGTATGTAGTTCGGATGATAATACTAATATACAATAAAGTATGTTGTACCTACTGTATTGCAAATCTGTAACTGACGCCAAAAGGTCTGATGTCGTGACGTCGACTGATTTCTCGGTGAGACTATGATGTAATCATTTCTGTTGTCTTCGGAGCCGTGTTTTCTATAGGACTTCTGTCAAAATTATATTACCAAACATCGAAATACCATTCCCACTGCTATCTTATTTGAGTGTATTTTATTTTTACGTAGAGATAAATAAAACCGTATCATACTTAATTATTTTTTTATAAAGAATATTGCCTCTAACTTTCAAGTATTCTTGTTAACCCCTACAGATAAGCTAAATGCTTGTGCTAGAAGTGGCTCACGTCGGGCGGGGAGCAGCAGTTGGCCCCCACCCCAAGATGGCGATGGCTCGTTGGTCGTTCCGGCTGGAGGATTTCATCATCTCGCAGATAGAGGCGGCGGCGAGTTCCCGGGAGGAAGACCTCCACTCGGACCCGATTCACTACCGGGGATCCGGGCGAAGAAGGTCCACCCCTCACCCGCTTTAGTGGCTAGCTGTGAGGAAACCAGGTCCGCGTATATCTAGACGTCGCCTAATTGAGAGGTTTTGGTTTTTGTGAGCAGGTGCTAGGAGGGGTCCGGATATGTTACCTAATAAAAGCTGTTCCCGGACCCTTTCTATTTTGCCGCAAAATGACACACCGTGAGGTTTTGATCGGTTCCATTCCGACACACCGCCCCACTGAAAACCTTGGTGAGGTGACGGCCTCTGAGGAGTTTCGGGACGCACAAAAGAAGGAGTGGGTACACGTCATTAGTGCACTGGGTGGGGTTTGAACCCGCAACTACAATATCGCAAGTCGCAACTACAATTACGCTACTGCCGCTTAATTGTATCTTCTTGTGCGGATACCTCCTCAATTTAGGTCAAGTTTGGGAGGCTGCGTTGAACCCTTGAATATTTTAAATCTTAGTCATAATAGTACCTAATTTAAAGGATGGTTACAAGAATTGCAGAATTTAAGGAAAACGCGACAACGATGATAAAATGATAAAGGAAGATAAAAATGACTAATCGAATGTTGTTATCTTGATATTAGGTTTATTTTAGATAAGTGCACGAAATCGAAGTCTGAACAGTAGATTACTGTTGCTTATTTGTGTTATTTACAAACAATTGTTTGGAGTCTGGCTGTCCTTTCTGACGTGGTTTTGTAAGTTCCGTAACGTAGGAAAATGCAAAATGAAACTTATTTAAAAAAATTGTTAACCATTTCTGTATCACATTAATCTTTGATTATAAGTAACTTTACTACGCTTTAAAATTCTCACGAGTAAATGTAATGTAATTTAAAAGACTCGCTAAATATTATCTTTAGGTATAAATATACCCGGTGTTAGTGAAACGCTCCCGAAAACGAAGACAGACGATAGTGCTAATGATACCTTTGATGATGGGTCAGAAAAAAAAAACAATCCTGATGAAAAAAAAAACATTTTTATACAGTTTTTTATTAGCATATTTCACGATCCATGAAAAATGCTAAAAAAAATATTAAATAATCATCGGGATCGAAGCTACCATTAGTACTTATCCTGTCTTCGTTTTCAGGAGCGTTTCACTGACACCCTGTATGAAGGTATGTGTGGCTATCAATAGAGACTAATGAAAGATCCCCTACGAGGTAATAAGATAACATTTGTTGCATAAATTGTATTGCAAATTTTATTATTAGTAGTGAAAATACTAATATGTATTTTCTGCGGTAATAGTTATGGATTGCTGTTGGTGATCTTTATAGACAGTAATAAAACATTCTTATTTAAAATACATTTATTAAATAGAAACAGGCTTTGTTTTTATACACGCTCAACTACATATCGCACACCTAGATCCGGTATTAACTAAAAAAACCACTTTTTTCAGAAGGGAACACTAAACTGTCCCTGTGCGCTGCAAGAGTTTTCTGTATACATTTCTGCTTTTTGTATGCAAATAGAAGACAGATATTGTAGGATTTATCTTGTGTTTTAATCATGTTTTGGGGCTGAAAATTGGACTGTAGTTATTTGTCTATTGCTTAACAATGTGTGTATATTTGTTTTATTATTCTGAGTTGGGCCCGTGTTGGTGGATTTAGCGTCTAGCGTCGAGTAATGCTGATATTACAAATAAATCTGTTTTATTAGTCGGTAGGTATTGAGATAAGGAATTCAATGGTGTTTATAACTCGGAAATTAAAATTTCTGAGTGAGCTCCCTTTAGATCTAGGTGTACGATAAATAATAAATATTATATAAATATTACATATAATAATAGAATATTTTAGGACATTAAATCTATAATTTCGTAGAAAGTGCTTATAACTACAGGTGTTTTAGGGTTCGCATAATTTCTTCAATCCACTTTAGACAACATTAAAAGGCGGGCATGGGTTCTGACTGTATTATTGAGCACGCCACCTATCCACAGAGCTTTATACTATAAACTACACTTAGGTTAACAGCGCCATCTATTGATACAGTTACATACTAGCATACCCTTAAACACTTGATTCTTTGCTTTTTTTTTTTAAATTTAGTAAACAATGTGGCTGGGTACGAGTTAGTAAGGGCCTTCTAATACATAGTTTGAAAGAATTATACGCACTCAATATACTGTTATACACTTAGTATTAGTTTTGTTTAGTATTAAAATATAGATACAAAAGCTAATTAAAATGTCATGACTTCTCTTCAGTGTACATCACGTTCTTCAATTCTTCCATTTAATTGACTGTAACAAGTAAATTGATTAAAGAAAGCAATGTATTATTCAATTTTATGTTGTACGCGTATGTGAATATGGTCCTTTTTGACAATTTTTTATGGAGTATACAGGGTGTAAGCTACGGCGTAACGAAAAACTTGTACAACTTTTTACGCGGGAGAGCCATGCTTCGGCACGTATGGGCCGACTCGACTGCGCTCGATACCACGGCCTCAAAGAAAACCGGTAGTGAAGCAATGCTTGCATTGCATTTCGCCGAGGTTACCGGAGGCCCTAACCCCACCCTCTCCCTTATTCCCGTCCTTCCCCTCTCTTCCCCCCCTCCCCCTCTTCTCCTACTCCCACCTTAAAGCGCGGCAACGCACTTGTGACTATCGAGTTACAGGTGCCCATGGGCGGCAGTAGTCATTTACCATCAGGTGACCCGTCTGCTTGTTTACCCCCTATACCATAAAAAAAAAACAAAAAATGTTAGTTCATGCAAAAATGGAAGATTAAGGATTTATAATGATGATGCAAAGTGCGGGTACTTGTGCCAAACAAGAGCGATAGGACAGTGACATTTTATGCTTCGCTCTAGTACGCTACAACGTTAGCACTACTGGCAATGTATTTATATTAGCAAGGCAAACTTACTGGTGAAATACATTTGTATATTATATTACGGTGTATTTATTAACTGCTTATTGTACGGAGTGAGAGCTATTTCAATTACAATTTATTTTTAACCCCCCCACGCGTGTTATTAGTTTAACGTGTGTACGCGAGTGTCTGTGGCATGATGAGCTCCTAAACTGGTGGACTGATTTGGCATTAGTTTTGTTCTTTAACAGGTGACTTGATCGAGTGTTCTTAGCTATAATTTGAGAAAATCTGTTCAGCCGTTTGAAGATCATCAGCGCATTTCTAATCTTTGAAGGAATTTTTGACTTCAGGGTATTTTAAATTTATACTTGTCTCATTTTATTATGCTGCATTATCAATAAAAAAAACTAACCTAGAATATGAACGAACGGTAACTGGACAATTCTAAATCCTTGTAAAGTGTGTGACCACTTGTTTGACATAACTAGTATAACATTTTAGGACATTTACTTAAAGAACACATAATTTGAAAAATAAAAAAAAAACAATACCAACTGAGTAACTTTGGTAAAAATGGGGGGAAAAACACCTTAAACATAAAAAAATGTCAGTGTGCCTGTCAATAATTTTTTTGCAATTTGTACTTTATTAACCTATCTAAGTAGTGACTTTCCTATCAAGATTTAATGTAATAAAAAACCCAGCCGATTGAAGACTTCTTTCTTTTTGTCTTGCCTGTGACGTTCAAGAAACAGGTGACGTTCAAAACTGGCAACACTGTTGGTTGCATTGCAGTTGTATGCATTTAAAGACATGTCTTCAATATTAAAACGAATAGAAAGCCTGAAAAAGAATCTTACCGAGTCCCGTAGAGTATTTTCGGCTAATATATATTCTTCAGACTGTGGACTCAAAGTCATTTTGTAGTTAGTAAGCGCTATTCGGTCTTTCTGTTTAGCCCACGTTTCTATAACCACTGAGTGGATCTGTAACAATGGATATTTAGGGTTTACATTATAATTAAAAGTCCAGCCATAAAATAACTCAAAATACTGTGAAAATTGTCGCAGCTTTATTTTAACATTTTTAGGTTTTTTTTTAAAAGACAACTCCCGCATTAGGAATTACTCCTGTCGCGGGGGACTTTACAAACATACAAACAACGGACACAAAGAACAACCAGACGCGGGTGGGAATCGAACCCACGACCTATGGCATAGCAGTCAGGGTCACTAACCACTAGGCCAACAGGCCAGTCAAAGTTTTAGTTTATTTTATAATCGTCAAATTATAAAATAAACTAAAAATGTTAAAATAAAACTGCGACAATTTTTTATTTTATAATCGTCAAATATGATTTGACAACAGTAAGGCGTGACGTCATGTCTAGGTATTTCTTACTAAAATGTACCAAACATACCATTCTGACGTTCACTAAAAAGATACTCATTTGACTTGACAGTCATCTGCACTATTGTCTTTAAAATAGGCTGTATTTAAGGACAAGTAGCAAATGTGACGTAAACACAAATTAGAAACCATTGTTTTTTTAAGAATACTAAATAGTTTTTTTTTTGTTAGTAAAAATGATTTGACATGCAAATCAGCTGATATATTTCTTTCAGTTCGTCTTTTTGTACTGGATAGTAATTTTTGTCATGTAACTTTTTTTAAATCGAATACATCATGTGGGAAAAGTATGACTATTAAAACAACTGCAAATAATAATAATAATCAAAAAGCAATCTGTCAATTTTTTTTCCAAATCGGCAGCAGACCACGTGCTTTGAAAGATTACACAAACACACAGTAAATATATTTTAGTGCCGTCGGCCTATCTTTGGAGATAGGATGAACTACGTAGATCCTGCATCACGCAATGAAAGCTTTACGATTAATATACAGGATGTATCTGAAAATAGAACACTTACAAAATAAATCAAAAAATTACGATTGCAATCTTTAACCTTACATATTCTACCTGTTTTATTGAGAAACAGAGGTCAAAATACCTGGAAATTCAACCAGTCATAACTTGTAAACGGATAGTTTTCTTTCAAATATTCTTTTTGCAACTGCATGCTAGAGTAACTTTTAAACTTTTGCGTTTCATGATATAATTATGTATTTCCACGGGAAGTAACGCGGTCATGAAAAGGTATTGCATGCTACAGTCATGCCTTTTCAGTGATTTAAGTGAGTGTTCCATATACATATACATCCTGTATATACACCGTCTCAACATCAACCGTCAGGCTTTGGACCGCTAGGCATGATCACCTAGCCTTGAGAACCTTCGTTTATTGGAGAAACTTCCACCAGCTCCTCCAAATCCTTTACACACGTTCTTATAATTAATTCACTACATATGCATGAAGTTATGTATTTACCTTGTACATATGCGCCAGTCGTAACCGGTCATCGCTGCCTGCAACTTTGTTGACGCACGTCGCCAACATTTGCTTGCTCGCCTGCAACTCGCTCAGCCGCGCCAGGAGAGTTTCTATCGGGATGTGAGACGAGACTGTGGTACGCCCCAACCAGTCCTATGACATTCGTAACATCTATATGTCAGAGGGGTCAATAGTCAGGGAGCTGATTTGACAAAGGGACGCAAGCGCCATCTGCTGGTGCTCGACCGTCTTATTGCATCATTCTTTGTAGAAACTATCTCGTGTTCCGTAGTTGCCTAATACCTAGTTTGTTAGGCAGTGACTTCTTTGTTGCGTAATTTTTGTTTTTTTTTATGAAGTATAATAGTAACGTGGGCCACACATTACTAGTATTATTGTTAACCCCTCCAGCTAAAGCTAAATGCTTGTGTTAGGAGTGGGTTCACGTCGGTAGTGCACTGGGTGGGGTTCGAACCCGCAATCACTTGATAGCAAGTCCGACGCCTTAGCCATTACGCTACCGCCGCTTTACTCGGAACTAAAGCTGATTTGACTATATTTTCGTGTTCACTTTATTTCCTACGGACACCTACCCAGCCTGACCACTAAAGTATGGCCATCGAACAAATAGAAATACAGACGTTATCTATATATATATAAATTAATCCCTATTTTCCTTGGTCACGACTAGGGCATTCGAATATTCACCTTATATACTATTCGAATAACGTGTATAGTAATATTCGAATATTTCGAATTTTTCGAATACTACAAATAATATTTTTATTATTAACATTTATAATAATAATATTTTAAAACATGTCAGGAATAACAAAAAAGAAATATATATTTAATTATCACTTCTGGCAACACTAACAACTCTCCGCAACAGACTATTCATTTACATTTAGGTCTAACGAAGATTTAGAAATTGCAATGCGTGTAGAGATGGCATCTTATGAGGCTGGAGGTTCAAAAAATTTACATTTAATAAGGAGATATAATGTTTTGTTAACGATTTCACCAACAAGCGTAGAATCTGAAAGTGTTTTCATCATGTAGGATGACATGCAGCTACCTTCGTAGTGTCTTAAATGATGACACTCTAGACTGCCTTTCATTTCTCAGGTCATATTATCAAAGCAAGAATCATTGAGTAATAACTTTTTGATACAATTTGCTTTTCAATTGTAAACTATTTCTTACCTTTTTCATATTTTAAAATCTAGAAGTCAGATTTTTTAGTTCATAATTTTATTAACCCAAAAAACTGACTAAACAAATAACCGAATCATTATTTTGATAAAAGAAGTTGGTTTTATTGTAATTTTAAAATGTTAACTTTATGTGAATGAATAATAATAGAAGAATTTATTTCATTTAAAATTTATGTAATTGGAAAAAAAATGTTAATTGTTTTAAGAGAGGAATATTTGTTATTATTTTAATTATTAAAGTCTATCTCTTAAGTAAGTGATTTATATCAATAAATATTTTAAGAAATTATGTTTATAAATATTTACTATTTTCTTTTGAAATTCTATCTAAGTGGCATTGTGCGAATCATGTGCAATATTCAAGTTAAATGAATGAAAATATTCTGAATAGTCGAAAAATTCGTATTATTCGAATAATTCGAATAGTATTTCTTTAACAAAATAAAATATAAATATATATAAAATTCAAAATATTCGAATAGTAAAATTGAACGAATACTGCAAGCCCTAGTCACGACATAACTTGAGAACGACTTTAACTGATTTCTTCCATTTTTTTTTTAATGTTTTCTAATGCTTTGTAGAAGGTTCTTACGGAGGGAAAAATTAAGAAAATTGAGCAGAAAATCGGTTCCCATGAGACAAATATTTGTTTTTTCTTTATTGAGTTTTCATGCGAACGATGTCGCGGGCAATAACTAGTTATATATGAAAAGGTAAATACAAAACAGTTCAGTGCCTTTTTTATCTGCTTGTCAACCGATTTCCTTTTCAACTTTGTAGGTATTGACTAGCTTTAGTGCTAAAACTAAAATATATTTTTTTTCTCTGCCTTGGAAGAAACTTTAAAACTGAAATGTGTTTTAATGTATATAATATAATAAGTAATTTAAAAAAATATTTTGTGATGTAAGTGCACATTTATAAACAAAAACATTATGAATTTTTATGTAAATGTCAATGATTTTGTTTTTTTTTATGCAGACATTTTCAGATAAATCTGGACATTCCATCAACATCCTTGGTTTTAAATACCTATAGTTTCATTCATGTCAGCCCTCTCTCATATTAGCAATATTTAAGTTTAAAATTGGGCTTTAAATTATTTACGGGGTCTATTATACGACACTAAAATAATTATAGTTTAAAAAAATAAAAAAACACGCGTTTATAGAAAATTCAACTAAAAAAATTAAAAAAAAAATCGAATTATTGCATTGTCATCGGTCTTTCGACGGAGTCTTTCAAAGGAGTCGGTTACAAACATACAAACAAACATACAAGTGAAGCTAATATAAAGCGTGTAATGGCCACACCTTTCTGTAACACCCGTATATGCACGGTTCCTCTCCCGTTTTCGCTGCTATTAATTGACTGCCGTGTGCTATTACGACAATGGCACTTACTATATAAATGATAATGTATGTTGATTGATTTTCACCTTGACATCTTGAATTAAAAAAAAAATTACATCGTTAAATTAAACATTATATCCTTATAAAATACTAGCAGCGCCCCGCGGCTTCACCCGCGTAAGTGCCGATCCCGTAGGAATATCGGGATAAAAGGTAGCCTGTGCGTTAATCCAGGTCTCCAGCTATCTACATACCAAGTTTCATCGCAATCGGTTCAGTAGTTTTTGTGTGAAAGAGTAACAAACATCTATACATCCATCCAAACTTTCACATTTATAATATTAGTGGGATACCACACTCTATCATAAGCAAATCCTTGTTTCAGCAACTATATTTAGAAAATTTTAAGCTATATGTCAGGGGTCATCAAATGTCAGACCGCGGTCCGGAATCAGACCGCGGTCCGGAATTAGACCGCGGTCCGAATTCAGACCGACGACCTATTTTGAGTGAACCTTAGGTAAACAGTACAATATATAATGGTTAGATGAGTTAGAAACGGAGCGCTACGGTCATATTCTTTAAAAAACGGACCACCAATTGAAATTAATTGGTGACTCCTGCTATAATATATGTTGTACAACTTACTTTTTTAGTAAACAGAGACTCAACGATATCCCACTTGCCCGCCTTGGCGTGTACGTTGAGTACTACCCAGTCATACTGCAAAGGACTTATCTGAAATAGAAAATACGTAATACAAAAAAAAAATTGTGCGCGTTTTGATTTATCTATACATGTATGTATTTAGTAATATATTACCAGACTGCTGATAAATATATTATCAGCAGTCTGGTTACCATAGTACAGGCTCTGCCTAGTTAGGGATCAGACGGCCGAGTGTTAGGTGTGTGAAGTTATTATTATTATTTTTTATGGGCCTAATCAGGCTGAAATAAATAATTATTTTATTCTAAAAGGTTTTGAAGTCTGCCAACCACAACCAAGCCTGCGCGGGTTTGGGGGTGGCACTATTTTTTGTTTTACCTTCCGCCCTTACCTATCTTTTCCTTTCAATATACCCATCCCATTATCCCATCTTTAATTCCCAAAATATCCAGTTGACGGCAATAGGCTTGTCCAATATTATGTTTTTATTTTTTAAATTTTTTGTTTAATAAAGACAACTCCCGCATTAGGAATTACTCCTGTGTCGCTGGGGACTTTACAAACATAGAAACAACGGACACAAAAAACACCCAGACTCAGGTGGGAGTCGAACCCACGACCTATAAGCATAGCGGTCAGGGTCACTAACCACTAGACCAACAGGTCAGTCGTGGTAAGCGGGACCAAAATACAGTTGGCAAAATATGGGTTATTAAAACACATCTGCCTACCCTTCGGGGATACAGGCATGAGTGTCTTTATGTATGTATGAATATAAAGAGGGAGGGCTGAAATCGAGGTACCTGATGCCGCTGACAGAGCGTCAAGGGTGACATAGCATTCCCGGCGCCTTCGTGCCAGTGGTTGGCGCAGTTGTAAGCTAACCATTGTATGACTGACTTGTAACTTAACTCCGGTTTGTTTACGTGTTTCTGCCATTCTGAAATTTGTTTAAAAATATTTTAACTGTCAGAATAAAATGCGATGCCGATAGGCAATTATGAAAGTGCGCGATAAAATGGTTAATAACTTCTCTGGATGCTTAAACAAGCATCATAAACATGAGAGATCAGAATCCGCCACCGGATACATGTGTAAAACAAGCATAATTACTTGACTTGCGAACTAGTGGTTCCAGGTTCGAATCCTACCCAGTATACTAATAATAATAATCCTTTATCTCAGGCTGCATAGGCCCATAGATAAATTTACCTTAATCTAAATATACATACTAAAACATTACGTGTTAGTATATATAGTAATACTAGGTGGGGTTCATTAAAACTAAGCTTGTGTTGGGAATGGGTTCTCATCGGTAGTGACGAGAACCCATTCCCAGCACAAGCTTAGTTTAGATGGGTTAACAGGAAAAAACAACTGTCTGTCCATACGCATTATTAAGCCGTCAAATATACGAGTATATGTATTTAATGGATTTATCAGAATATAAAAAAAATCTTTCTTCTTTTTTACCTACATTTAGAAAATTCCTTTCCCTAACGATGTAAAACAAATACGTTTTGTATCACAACAAAATCAGTTATTACATATTTATTGAGCAGATTTTTTTTTGCTTGTAGTCTTGAAACACGCACCCTAATATTTGACAGAAAAAAATATGTTTTTAACAAAAAATTAAACCGACGAAAATAACTAAAAAGCAAAAAATAAATAAACCTGAGCTTATTTACATAAACTATAAAATTTTATATAAACTTATTTTGAGGCGCCAAACAATAAACTGATTATGTAGTATGTAGAAATGGGCATGGCTATACGTAGGTTTTTGCCTCCTATACCTTTACCATAAAAAAAAACTAAACAATAGCTGGTAAAATACGTCTCTGCCCACCCCTTTGGGGATACAGGCGTGACAGGTATGTATGTAAATAAATATGGTCAATACCTAATAATTTGATATAGTCTGCCAACATTTTGGCCTGATGTTGGTCTACTCCTGGCTGGTCAAAGTGGTTCGCCATGAGATTCATCAGTTTCCGTAGTAAAGCATCTAGGTTGTTGCCTTGGGTCTTTACTGTGTGTTGATATTGGTACATCTAAAGAAAGAGAAGAAAAAGTGGTATAATTTATCTATAACATGTATGTATTTAGTAATATATAAGTAAGTTTATCAGCAGTCTGGTTACCATAGTACAGGCTCTGCCTAGTTTGGGATCAGACGGCCGTGTGTGTTATTATTATTATTTACAGTTGACTGTGAAGGACAACCTTTTGTTTTATATTTTTTATATAAAATAAAATTATGAAACATGGCCCGCTTGGTGCCTTTAAATATTCAAAACACCACTGGTGTCACTCATGCGCAACCAAATCCAACCTCCACACCAAGGAATAGTCAACCAGAGTCTCGTTTAGGGTAGCAGTACTTCCAAAACCCGGTAAATCCGGAAATTAGTTAGATTCGAAAATTTTTTGTAGGGCCAGTAACGAGGGCTACAATGAGGGCTATTGTATACTTGTTTGCTCCCATAGTGATATAAAACAAAACTATATAAATATAATTTACCGCATCAAATAGTATAGTAGTAAAGGTTGGGACAGACAACGGTCGGGGCGGGACGGTGATGCGGCGTCAGCGATTAAAATGTACAAGCACCGAGCGCGACGACCGCTGTGTGACATCTTTCATATTAACAAATATATTACAACCTGCCCACGTCGCGTCGCCGTCCCACCCCGCACGCTGTCTGACTTGAATAGTTAACTTACGGCAGCTTCAGGGCTCCGGCCAAGCATTCTGTGAATATAAAATGATAAGCGATTTAAATGCATACGAAAAAAATACTAATCGGCGAAAAAGAGTTACAAAGCAAAAAAAATAAACCTTTTAGGTATTGAGCTTATTTGCATAAACTATCAAATTTTATATAAACTAATTTTGAGTCGGTGCCAAACAACAATCAGATAATTATCAAAATTTTATTGTACGTAGAAAAGGAGAAGACTCTACGTAGGTAATTTATCGTAATTCGTCGGTTCAAAATAAAATACTGCATAAAAATAGACAAAAAAATATTTGATCTTACTTTACTACTTTTAATAGTGATAATACAATTATCAAACTGTCAATGGATTTTGCGTTCCTTGCACATATTTCTTTATATATATTTTTTTTTCTATACAATATTTATGCATTCTAATTATGATTAAATGTGGATCTTGAAGCTGCGAGGAAGAATCCCTCTGTAGAAATCCTCCGGCTGGCTTGGGAGTTGCGGGAAAGGCGATCAATCGACTAACAGTTCAGAGAAGGCGCGATGGATTATTCATCCGGTAAAACTATAATCTAAAGATATTTTCAGAAAGGATTTAATGATGACTTACGTGAGTAAATCTGTGAGCTCAGTGACCTTGCCTTCGTTTTGCAAGAACGCGATGTAATGGTTCAGTGCTACAGGTCTTGATGATAGAAGTTCATAAACCAACTTCTTATTCAAAGTCTGGATGAGGAATAGTACTACCTGCAATCAAAGGTCTTTTTTGCTTTTTTTTTTCAAGACTCCCATTGTGGGTAGAACTTTTATAATGCTATTAGTTGTTTCGCGCAATTTCGCCAGTATTTACGACAACTGCTTGTCATATCGTGATGTTCGAATAGGCCTTAAGGAAGGGAAGAATGGGGGTATTAAATACAAAAATATTTCATGCAATTCGACGAAAGTTCTAGAGATTGTTTAACCAAAAAAGATGACCCTTCAGCTTTACCATATTAGTATAGATTCTGAAGGCCCAAGGTGGTGGCGCCATGTGTTCCACATGCGCACCTTTATAAACTGAAAGGGGACACAACTCCCATTCACTCACCCACTCATGTGTTTATGGACAGGTAGTCTAGGCTGTCGGGGGTCCAGGGAGTTCCTTCCTAGGCCTGAGCCCCGGCCGATCAAAACCACACGGAACAGATACCCATGACGAAACAACGTATGGTTTTGGTCAGTTCGATTCGATATATTTGATCGGTGAGATGGTACCCAAGGGGTTACCACAAGTAAAAAAAAGTATAGATCCTGAAGAGACCATAATACTACAAAGACAGCATCACAAAGGAAATTTTGATCTTTTCTCTAAAACAATTCAGATACAGTCAAAATGTCGCACTTACAGTGAGTACAGCATTCCCATCTCCTATAGCTAGTGCTCCATCCAGCAGTTCCGTCTTGCTCTTCAAACTTCGGTGTATATGAAGGGAACAGCTGCGGCCCAGGGTTAGCCTCTTGAGAGTCATGGCTACAGTTTCTTCAGATGGTAGCTCCTGCTTTGTTTCCTTTGATGGGCATTTCCCAGATTGTGCTAGGAGAACTAGAAAAAATTACAGTATAATAATCCGTTTTTTTTTTTTTAAAGAATTTTATGATGAAAATGTTTTGGAAAATCTAAATATTGGTGGGTTTAGACACTTTCTCTGCAAGGGCAATCCCCGAGGTCCAACGCAAGCCGCGTCAAGTATGCCTTATTCATCTTGACAATGATAGTCTACAGATTGGCCCCAGTAGACTACCCATCTATTGCTATGTGGTATTCTGAGTTTAATGTCTATCATCCCAATTATCCATGTCTGTTTATCCATATTTTAGATCTTTATTTTTTTGTGGAATTTAAACGAGAAAGAAGGCGTTCAAGAAGTTTGTAGGGGACTGGCAAGAGAAATTACACATACTCAGCTCTAAGACCTTTGAAGAGACCAGGCTGCTCAGTGGTACTGCAGGTGATTTGGTGGAATTGATGTTCAAGTTGCTAAATATGCTCTCTTCGCCCTGTACCGAGTATGACTTCTGACCAATGGCCAGGATTTCTTGAGGTGATAACTGGAAGTAATATAAGGCTTCAATTCTTATTTAAGAATTTAAAAGAAAATGGTAAATTTAGGTTCTAGGTATGTCTCAAAGGGTCTGGTTTATTTTATTTCCTTGAGTGTGTTCCATAACTTTCATTATTTTAAGTAAGGAGGAGTTTTTTAAAAAGGTGCCCACTTTTTTGGGATTAAAGTTGGGGTTGAAGTACTGTCAGATTTGAACAATAGAATGCTTTTACTGGATTTCATACTGATGCTTAAACATGGTATATTATACTGGAAATGAACTGAACTCTGACTTTAAAAAAAAAATTGGCCATGAGTTTCTTTGCCAGTATTCCTCTCATAAGGCTCTACGCATTTTGGAAACTGGAAGTTATAGATTGATACAAGCAGGCAGTAGATTTTGGTGTTTTCACCTGATTTACTTCGACAATCCAGTAGATGCTGTGGCGTCTGTTTGCGTCGATCTATGAATTTTTTACAGTAGCTTCAATTTAACTTTCATAAATGTCACTTAGTGTCTTAATTGAATAAATGATTTTGAATTTGAATGCATTTAGATTTTGATTCATTTTTATTTCATTATTACTATTTTATGTAAAATGGGTATGTACCCAAGACAGAGAAAACAAGACAGGCCACTAAGAAGATGATGGGTCATTGAATAATAATAATACTAACTACACACATCTCACACACAGCCTTCTAATCCCAAACTAGGCAGATCCTGTACTATGGTAATTAGACTGCTGATAAACAGACTTATATATTTCTAAATACATACATATTATAAATAAATAACACCCAGACACAGAACAAAGGATCGTGCTCATCACACAATTATTTGTCCTGGGTGGGAATCGAACCCACAACCTCTGGCTTAGCAGTCAGGGTCACTAACCACTAGACCAACAGGTCAGTGGAATGGACAACAATATCTAGAGATAGACGGAAATGGAAGGAGTTTGGGGAGGCCTTGGACAGACAGACAGACAGAATTGTTAATGGTAAATAACTTATGAATAATATTACAATAAGAAGAAGATATTTTTTTAAATTTAATTATAATTACTGTCTGAACAAATATTAATTGTTATACTAATTAATATTTATTAGTAAGGCACTATTATTTATAATAGTGCCTTACTAATCATGTATTTACTAATCGTATAATATATTATATATATATTTACTAATCGTACTAAGCGTTTCACCCGCGTAAGTCCCTCGTTAAGTTTTCTTTTTTGTGCAAACTTTACATAAACCATCTACTAAATAGTCCGGACAAAGCCTTAAGATTTGGTTTGGATAGGTGAGCCCGTTCTTGAGCGATAAAATTACAACGAAAAGTGGCATTGATTTTTATATATATGGATTTATTAACATATAGAATTTGTGAT
Organism: Euplagia quadripunctaria; assembly: GCA_963859945.1. Taxonomy (NCBI): domain Eukaryota; kingdom Metazoa; phylum Arthropoda; class Insecta; order Lepidoptera; family Erebidae; genus Euplagia; species Euplagia quadripunctaria. Next base: position 12,510,988 of record OY982582.1, on the reverse strand, counting down.
ATCTATATCTGATACCATGATAGAAGAATATAGAAGCAACGTTCAGAAACAATAAAGTAATCAGAATATATTAACAACTGAAAGATGTCACCCCTGATTTAGCTCAGATAAGTCCATGTTTAAGTAAGTTAAATTATCAAAAAAAAATTGTGATAAATAAAAATAATTTTACTTGTGTATCTATGTATCCAATTGAATTGTATGTCATTTGTGTATGAAATATTAACCTGCACTGATAAATTAGTGATGATATCTGGTTTATTTCAATTATACCTCATATTTTTATATCTTACTAGCTGTTGTCGCTTGTCTGGAAATTTTGCTGAAATGTGAAATCTATGCCACAGGAACCATACATTTTTCTGTTATAAAAAGTAGCCTATGTACCAAATGTGAATACTATAATCTATCTCTGTGGAAAATTTTATCCAGATCCATTCAGCCATTTTTGTGTGAATGAATAACAAACACCCATTCATCCATCCATCCTCACAAACTTTCGCCATTATAATATTACTAAGATTTTGCAGATTTAAGAACACAGTTAGCAAACACTAGTCATTGGGTAGCAGATTGGTTAACATGAAAATTGAGGTGGCCATAGAGTTAACCTTATATACTGATCATAACAATTAACCTCCTTAAATTGAGACTTGATCCTGAAAGACAGGTTTTCTACTTGAATTCAGAACCACACTATCATCTAAAGACGCTATCTAAATTGAATTGAATGCATAAGTAAACAAATTAATTATATATTGAACTTAATGCTATATGTAGTAGCTTGCAGCAGTTATTTAAATATGCAACAAGAAGTAAATAAAGAAATAATCTACCATTTAGAACCAGTCACACCATAAAAATGTAAGAAAGTACGAAAATTAAAATATTCACTTACGACATCATCGTCAAAACTCAAAGCCTTGGCCTTTGTTTCACTTGTATTCCAATAATCATCGTCATCCATATCTTAGCACTGTTCTGCGAGATTTATTAGAAAATAAAAAACATTACATGTAAATAAACAGCCATGAACTGTCAAAATTTGACTTTAGCCATCGTTGCAGTGTCGCCAACACTTGAAATTTTATCCCCCTAAGAGTAAACTCAAAAACCCCTAAAACCCCCTAACTGACAATTTGAAAAATGTAGGTTCTTATCTAATTTATCTAATATTAATTTTTAATTATTTATTTCAAATAATTACAAGTGGTGTTGTTTACGATGAACACAAAACCAAATGGATCAATTAATTGATCTTATTATAAATTTTTGTAGATCCTCCATAGATGGCGTTGTGCTATCTTTCTCAATCACGGTATGGTTTCGTTACCGTTATTTACTCAAATCATATTATTTATTTAAATACATGGTCGATCAAGATCGGAACATAGTGCAGTGGTTTTATTTATTTCACAAACCCTACTCTAGTGTTCTCACTCAGTACACCCACCGGTCGACCGCAGATCGCGACACCTAGCGGCGTGTCGAACATATGGTCCAATCGAGCCAAATCGATTATTTTTGTGCGAAGCTGAGCGTAGCTCGCACCTCCAAGCGTGTAACCTGTAGTGGATCGCTACACAAAGGTACACGACACCCAACAGCGGGTGCAACCAGCAGAGGGCGCCACCAGTCACTTGGAACGTGTTGGTGTTATTGTGAGTCAGTGCAAACTGTGAGTACATTTTATAATTTATCAAGTGCAAGAAGTTATTTTAATTTGAACTTTCTATACAAGAAGATTTAAACATAGATAGATATTTGGAAAATTTCAACTTAGAAAAATTTGTTCGAGATAATCAAGGACTTAGCAGAATTTGAGTGCAGTGCAAGAGGTCAAGCTAATTAGAACTTTATATACTGGAGCATTTTAACATAGAATAATTTTAGTTAGTAGTGCATGTTTAGACTTAGAATAGTTTTAGAAAAAACGGGGGAACGCGGAGCCTATGCCCGAATTCCATCCAAAGTGAATACACGTCCAAACACTTGTAAAATTTCAACAAATTTTGAGACTTAGATATTTTTTTGGACTTGTAATATTTTCAAGAAATATTCAGAATTGTAAAATTTTTAACTTGTAAAATAATAAATTTAGAAATGGAGGGTTTACTTAAGGTTTTGAAAAATACTCAAACTATTATCCAGAAGGGGTTAATTAATTTTAAAAAGAGTCCTAAAGATAGGCTCACTGTAGAGTATATGGAAGCAAAGCTTGAGTTATTAGAAAAAGATTGGGCTTTGTTTCAACAAAATAATACAAAGCTACACGAAAGTTATACTGAGTTAGTAGATGATGAAAAGCTTGTTAACATGTATGAAGCTACTGAGGACACCTATATCACTTATAAATGTTTAGTTAAGACATTGTTAAATAAATGTAAGTCAGAAAGTGCATCTGGTTCAGCTATTTCTAAAGATGTGTCCAAATCTCAAAGTTCAGCCGCCAAACTACCAAAAATTGTCATTCCTACTTTTAGCGGAAAATATGATGAATGGACTACATTTCGTGATTTGTTTTTGTCGCTAATAGATAAAAATGAGAATTTGGATAAAGTTCAAAAGATGCATTATTTAAAATTACACCTTACTGGTGAGGCTGAACAATTTGTGCGTCATAAAGAAATTTCAGAATTAAACTACACCCAGTGTTGGGCTAGCTTAGAAAAAAGGTATAGCAATAAAAAATATATTTCGAATTGTATTCTAAAAAGACTTTTTAGTCAAAAGCGTATGTCGGTTGAGTCAGCCACTGGTATTAAGGAATTGCTAGATACAACTAATGATTGTTTGAGTGCACTTAACAATTTACACGTTGACGTATCTACATGGGACATTATCATCATCCATATTGTTTCCTTTAAATTGGATCCTGAAACGCGAAAGCAGTGGGAACTAAATGCTAATAGTATCGACACTAATGAACTATCTACCTATGAACAATTTGCCACATTTTTAGAGAATCGTTTTCGTGCATTGGAACGTATCGAACCTAAAAGAACTCATCAGGTCACAAGTTCACATGTACCCAGGGTCATGGTAGCGACGAACTCATATAATATGCGTTGCGAATTCTGCAGCGAGCCTCACAAGCTTTGTTTTTGCAAGCAGTTCGCAAAACAAACCACACAAGCTAGGCGCGAATTCGTGGCGAAACAAAAGATTTGTTTCAATTGCTTGGGTAGCAATCATAGCGTATACAATTGTAAAAAGGCAACCAAATGTAAATTGTGTCAAAAAAGACATCATTCTTTGCTACACCTAAGCATCGATACGACGAATGAAGATAAGGGTCCTTCAGTTAATTTATCTACTGTTAGTGCTAACCCTACAGTTAGTACTAATCATGTAACCTCCAACATATCGACAATTCCCCGACAGGTTTTATTAGCCACAGCGCTAATAAATGCCGAGTCGAAAACGGGTGAATTGCAGGTAATTAGGGCGTTGCTTGATCAAGGCTCTCAAGCATGTTTTATTACTGAGGCCACAGTCCAATACTTACGCCTACCTAAAATTCCTATTCAAGGAGTTGTATCTGGATTAGGTAATAGATCAACCATGGCAAAATTCATGGTACATTTAAATATTCAGTCGCGTATCGATCCCCAGTTCAAATTAACTCTAACCGCTTATGTGTTGAGCAAAATCACATCCTACTTACCCGAAAGGAGTTTTAGTAAAGGTATGCTTGAATGGTTTGATATAACTACTCTCGAGCTTGCTGATCCCCAGTTCAACCAATGTAACAAGATTGATATCTTATTAGGTGCCGATGTCTATAGCTGCATCTTGAAGGAAGGCATTATGCGCAGTCCATCTGGTACTTTGATCGCACAAAGTACTACCTTAGGGTGGGTACTATCAGGTTCAGTGAATAGGTCAAATAATAGTTCGGAACACACACACAAAAACATTACAGTGATGCACGCACAAATTAAAGAGGACGATCTTCTTAAGCGATTCTGGGAGATTGAAGAATTAATTACTAATAAAAAGATACTTACCCCAGATGAACAAAAATGTGAAATTTTTTATAGTGCCACTACCTGTAGACAAAAGGATGGAAGGTACGTAGTTAGATTACCTTTCAGTGTCAAAGATCCCCAATTTGTAGATTCTCGCTCCATTGCTGAAATCCGATTTAAGTCGTTAGAAAAAAGGTTGGAGAAGAACATAGAACTTAAGGAACAGTATCATGCAGTGATTAATGAATACTTGCAATTAGATCACATGAAACCTATAAGAGATGATGATGACAAAAAGGATATAGGAGCTTACTTACCTCATCATGCCGTAATACGTAACGACAAATCCACGACCAAGGTACGGGTTGTTTTCAATGCATCTGAAAAATATAATAAAGATATTTCGTTAAATGATACCTTAATGGTTGGTCCATCACTGCAAGCTGATTTAAGACACACAGTGATGAGATGGAGAGTTCACCCTATAGGTCTTGTAGCCGATATTATAAAAATGTATCGGCAGATAAGAATAGCTGACGAAGACACGAAGTACCAACGTATTCTTTGGCGAGACAGTCCTGTAAAGAAAATTAAAGATTATGAGTTGTTAACAGTTACGTTTTTGGTACGGCATCAGCACCGTACTTGGCAATCAGAACACTTCATCAAATTGCATATGATGAAGGCGATAAATACCGGCATGCTGTGGATAAAGTATTAAATTGCTTCTACATGGATGATTTAATGACTGGATGCTACAGTGTAGAAGAAGGTATAAAGATATATAAAGAAATTACAGAGTTATTGGCAAAAGGAGGTTTTATTTTACAAAAATGGAACAGCAATAATCAAGAAATTTTAGATATAATAAATTCACTAGAGCAAAAATCAGATAAGCATAAAAGTGTAACATGCAAGCAAGATGAAAATACAAATATTAGTAAAGAAAAGGTCATAGAAAATAAAGATGTAGAGATCAAAATAGATAGCATAATTAAAATACTAGGACTTACCTGGAACCGCAGCGAGGACCCCTTCCAGTACAAGGTGAGTCTCCCGACGCTGTCCTGTATACCTGTAACAAAACGGGCGGTAATTTCTGATATAGCGCGATTATTCGATCCTCTTGGATGGTTAGCTCCAAGTGTAGTTCTAGCTAAGATATTTATACAGAAGTTATGGCTAGCAGGTATCAGCTGGGATGAGAAATTGAATAATGAATTAGCACAGGAATGGAGTACTTACCGGCAAGAATTGTCACTACTTACTAAAGTAACGTTACCTCGTTGGGTCGGCACTAACGTGGATGATGCAGTAGAGCTTCACGGCTTTTGTGACGCATCCAAGGCAGCCTACTCAGCAGTTGTATACTTGCGAATGGTTGACGTTTCAGGTAAGGTCAAGGTTGCTTTGTTAGTTGCTAAAACCAGGGTTGCTCCAATTAAGCAGATTAGCATCCCGCGTTTGGAGCTGTGTGGGGCAGTGCTGCTTTCGAAGCTCTTAATGGAAACAGCAGAGGTGATGAAGATCTCGACAAACAAGGTCAAGGCGTGGACCGATTCTACTATTGTTATAGCTTGGTTAAATAGCCATCCAAGCAAATGGAAAACGTTTGTAGCTAATCGTACATCTGAAATATTGGTGTCTATGCAGCCGTCTCAATGGTTTCACATATCAACCACAGAAAATCCCGCTGACTGCGCTTCAAGGGGAGTATTACCAAGCTTATTCTTGGAAAACTCTTTATGGTTTAATGGACCATCTTTCCTAAGAAATAATCCAATTAAGAAATATAGTAAGCCAGATAGTTTAGATATAGACTTAGAACAGTCTATTAAATCGCATGTTGCTGTCATACCAGAAAGTTCAGAACTGTTTACAAGATTTTCTTCTTTACCAAGGCTTATTAGAGTCATTGCATATTGTCGTAGATTTTTGAACCAAGGGATAAACAGGACGAAATATTTGTCAGTTAAAGAAATAGATAAGGCATTAGAATGTTGTATTAGAATTACACAAAAAGATATATTTAAAGAAGAATATTTACAAATACAGAATAAAGGGTTCTTACAACTACGGTCAAGTAAATTAAAACCATTGAGTCCTTATCTAGACGAGAATGGTTTGATTAGAGTGCGAGGTAGAATAGACAAGTCTACATTAGAACAACACATGAAGCATCCAATAGTGTTACCAGGCAACGCTCACCTCACTCACCTTATAGTTGCTGACGCGCACAATAAGACTTTGCATGGAGGACTGCAGCTGATGCTTAACTATTTGAGGAGACGCTATTGGATAATCAGTGTTCGAAATTTAGTAAAGCAACACGTTCGGAAGTGTGTCATATGTGCCAAGCAAAGAGCCACTGTTAAACCTCAAATAATGGGCGATCTCCCATCCGTGCGTTGTACACCAGCAAGACCGTTCTATAGTAGCGGAGTAGATTACGCTGGACCAATAAAAATTAGAACGACAAAGGGTCGTGGACATCACTCTTTGAAATGCTATATTTGTTTATTTGTGTGCATGTCCACGCGCGCATTGCACTTTGAAGTCGTAAGCGACATGAGTACACAGGCATTCTTAGCGGCGTTTAGACGCTTCGTTTCTAGACGAGGTCATTGCGCTAGGTTATATAGCGACAATGGTACCACCTTTGTTGGTGCCGCTAAGGAGTTGCAACAATTAGCATCCATTCGCGATTCTGTTGCCGAACATTTAGAGGCAAACAACACAGAGTGGCACTTCATCCCTCCCCATGCGCCAAATTTCGGTGGATTATGGGAAGCCGGCGTGAAGTCTACTAAAGCCCATCTAAAGCGAGTTGTGGGCGATGCCACGCTAACCTACGAAGAGCTTTCAACACTGTTAACACAAGTTGAAGCATGTCTGAATTCTAGACCAATGCCATGACCAATGTAGCATTGTGAGCCTGGGTGACCCTGGGGAGTGTGTACCTTTGACCCCGGGACATTTTCTTGTCGGTGAACCGTTGATTGCTTTACCCGACTGTGGGAATTATGAAACATCAAATGTGCATTCCCTGACTCGCTGGCAATTTGTTCAAAGGATGTTGCAATCGTTTTGGAGGCGCTGGTCACAAGAATATTTGTGTAACTTAATGCACCGGTACAAATGGTCCTCTAAAGTTCAAGAACCAAATATTGGTGATATCGTTCTCATAAAGGAAGATGATTTGCCCCCCAGTCGTTGGTTAATGGGTTGCATATTAGAAAAACATTCAGGAGATGATAAGGTCACCCGTGTAGTTACCTTACGCACAAAATCCGCAATCATAAAAAGACCCACAAACA
>OY982582.1:11656148-11768959 GCA_963859945.1 Euplagia quadripunctaria | reverse complement strand
GTTTTGCCCCGGTCGCAGCATATGAGCTCACATTGTTGTATACATACTCATAGTTCGAATCAAAAAGTTTTTGTTTTAGTGTAATGTGCACTAACCTAAAGAATCCGTTATAGGAGCCAGTCATGAGCCGCTGATCGTCCCCGCTCCAGCAGCACTCGAACTTGTCGAAGATACAGTCGTTCTCATACAACGAACACAGTTTGGAGCGCAAGTACTCGTGGACAGGATACGTCTCGACTGGCTTTGTTTCCATTCGCAGATCCCACACTTTTAACCCTAGGTAATCCCTTGACATCATGTATCTGAAATACATATTGCAGTTAATTTTTTTAAATTTCAATCATAAAACTACATCATGATATTTGGACTTAATTCACTAACTCTGACATGTCTGCCATGGTAATCGAGATGGCAATAATTCAGAAGAGACTTACGGCCATTTCCAATAACAAAACTGTAGTTACCGATAGATCGTTATCTCCAAAAAAACAGAAAGGTCCTATCATCTATAGTCTGCGTTTCACAATCAAAGATGAGCGCTATCTATCTTTATCGAACCAAGGGTAGCGCCTTTTCTCTCGTCTATCCACGTCTCTTGAAACATCTCGTTTTTTGTTAATCACTTAACAATAATCACCCTTAAAACTGTTCTAGTTTTTACAGATTTTAATTGTTTTTTAGTCAATGAAAGCTGCTCATGGCAAAATATGAGACAATACCGCTTGTGTAACATGTGGCGGCGAATGTCGTCTCAAATAACAAAGCAATGAATGCAATAATAGAATCAAAGTAAAGGCTTGTTAACAAATGATTTTATTTCTTCGATTTTCGATTCGAATAAAAATAAAACATCATTAAAATCTAATTGACAGAAATAGAAGCAGCTATGGTAGTACATATTCTGTTAAAACGAATTTATTTTTTATATGGTATTACACAAAATCTGTAATATAAGTTAGTACGAAATTATTTGTTTAACAGGTTTACAGCAGACTCACATTCCATGGTCATTTAATTTCTTTATCACAATTATTATTTTAAATAATTCCAACTACAATGTTCCATTGTATTATATTATTAGTATATTTTTCCTACTTCAACTATTCATTTTCAAACAGTTATCCTTGTCAAAACGGCCGATGTTGACAGATAAGCAAATGATGTTACTTGAGTTGGCTCTGTCTATCGAAAAGTAACTTAAATGAAATGAAAGTAAGAACCATTTGTATGGGGGTTCCTATCTCTAGTAGGCTACCTGCCCTCTCGACGATAGATTGACAACTTCGATAGAACATGGTATACCCCAGTAGGATATTGAAAAGCAAGTAAGGATCAAAGGATAGATTTGTCTATCTTTTGTAGGGGGAATTACAGATAGATAGGTTATTGAAAACTGTCAATAATGACTTACTGCTATCTCGAATACTACGGCATTATAATAAGCATACTCTACTTCTCTCACCTGCCCGAGTTGCTAAGCTTAACGTCGCTGATAGAGGAGATAATCTCTGAGAAGAAAGAACGCGCGTGCGGGTCCTCGGGCTCCTCGAACAGCTTCGCGTGTCGGTCGCACAGCGCCGCCGCGCGCATGTCGCACAACCGTATCGTACCTGGCACAAATAGAACTGATTATTGCTTGTCTGGAAATTGTAAAAGTCACTGTTACCACAAGTAACACTGAAAAACGACTAATGACTGAATGACTTAATGACAATCAAAAATGATATCACAAATATAAAGATTGGGGATGAAATTGGGGCTTTAATTTTAGCACTACATTGTGATTCAAATAAGTGATGTAATGTAGATTATTTTCTAGATACAAAACTGTCAAATAGTATTGATCCACTTACCCTTACTACTAGAATAGACAAAGAGATTGCATTCGGTCGGATGAAACTCCGCCGCGGTTATCACCTGAAACCAAATTCATAATCCGTAAGTGACAATAAAACGAATCATCAACACACATGCCAGGATAATGCAAGTGAATAGGGTATACCCTAGGAAGGAAGTCCCCGAGAGGCTTTGTTCTGTTGCTTGCGAGATTAATTTGGTAGAACAAGTCACAGATCCAAAACACAAAGGGTTCCACAATGTGACCACCTTCTTTTTTTTTTTTTTTTTGTGCGTGTGGAAACCCCCTCGGGCCGTCACCCCACCGGGGTTTTCGGTGGGGCGGTGTGTCGGAATCGAACCGACTAAAACCACACGGTGTGCCGTACTGCGCCTTAAGTAGGAGGGATCCGGGAACAGCTTTATCACGACATCCGGAACACAATGTGACCACCTGCGTCAAGGACGGGAGGGCGGTCCAAAAATCATGAAATTCTTGTGACGTAACTTATGGATGGCCCCATAGCCTAGTTTTCATTGTGACTTGAGTGTCATGCTCAATTCAGCAGCAGTGGAACTGTTGTTGGGATTAATCCCATAAAAAAAGGAATTACTATTAAATAAAAATCAGTCGAAACTGGCGAACCTTTATGAAAAATGTAATGACAGTGGAACTTCGTGATTCATAAGGACATGTAGAGCTTTAGTTACTGCTATTTATACATGTGTGGATGCAATATTCAACTATAAAATGAGAAAGACCTTATACTAGTTATACTATAATTATATACATATACACTTTAATCTCAGTTTCAGTATTGTGACGATAATTTATTTATTTATTTTAAAAATATTATTATAGGGTTCTAACCTCCGTAAGCTCTTCCATATTAGCAGGTTTAATATCCACAATGTTGAAGCTCTGATCCGTGATCTCCAGATGCCACAGATTGATGCGCAAATCATCGGCTGACAGGTACGTCTCCTGGTCCGAGTTGAGGGATATGGAGTTTATGTGGTATGTGTGAGCGTTTGCGAATATCCGCCTGTGGACAAAAAAAATAATTATAATAGGTTTATGGCCACTAGAGATATTCTGAAAGGTGCGCACTACCGACTTGAACCCACTCCTAACACAAGCATTTAGCTTACCTGGAGGAGTTAACAATAATACTAGTAATGTGTGACCCACGTTCATCATTATCCGGTACCATTTTACAGGGTCCCGTCATCGGATTCCGAAAAGAAAAGAAACGATTCAAACTTTTGGAAGTATTCCCCGCGCATTGTTACTTGTGCAGGCAATACCGCACCCTGCACGTGCTTAACTTTACTCCACATTGAGGAATAATACTAATACGAACACTGAGATTTAACTAATTTCAGAAGATAGGTACTAGATTTTAATTGTTGGTTGGTAATAATGAAGAAAAAGTTAGTTGTCTGTCTAGACGATATTTTTTATAAAATGTATGATAATTCGTAACACTTATTCATTTTGCTACCAAACGGGCCGGATTCCACTGCAACCTTCACCAATCCGATCGAATTGAAATTGGTGCCGGATTGCAATCCCTATTAATAGGCCATGTTGGTAGTTTATAGAACCATTGATTTTACCGTGCTACCAGATAAACTATCTCTACATTAATATTTGCTATCCTCCGTTGCTTCCAGATGAGTTCTGCCTGTCCTTTACATCGTATCAGCATTTATCAAATTAACTATCAACTGTCCGGTTAAAGGCTTAGATATGACATTTACATACAGCCATTACTTTTAGCGTAAAGTTCAGCTTGATACGTAAATAACAACGTAACAATCATGTTATTTCTGTAGGCAGTTGCTAGACAAGGTACCTACATTGTGTCACATTTAACTAGAATAACACGCTATCTCTATATTTTAGTTACAAAGCTCCAAAATGAACTTCACTTTGTGTATAAACTAATTTGATGGTAACAAAAAGCGATTTCAGATTAGGTTAAACTAGTTGTGCCTACCGCGGCTTCGCCCGCGGGTATGTATATGTATTTTTTTTAAACGCTATCAGTGTGTATGGTAGTGACGCCACTGTCTATTCAAAAAACAATATTTTAGGATCAACACAGAGTACTTTCTGTTAATTATTGTTGTTAGTTAGAAAATATTTTTGTGCAAAAAACTGAGAATAAAATCGAGGATTTCAATAATCAAATGTGGTTCATTTATGTACTTTTATATTTTTTTGTGCACTGTTCAAGGACTCGTTCCGTGCTCTGTATAAATCTGGACCGTGCCTTTTGTACCCTATCTCCCTTCCAGTGTATTTTTATGACAGAATCCAATATAAATGTAAAATTTCATATAAAAGCTAATTGGATTATTTATAGTAAAAGCAAGCACCAAAACTAAAAACTCTTTAAAAATGTCGGCAATATATAAAGATATCTAAGCAAGCCTTACGGAGTGATGACGTCGTTAATTAGAGATATTGAAGCCAATGACAGAATCATTTACGACAAGTAGCGGAGTCAAAGTTCAAAGAAAAATTTACTTTATCCAGGTTGATTAAGACTTAGTTTTATCCCATAGTCTTGTAATCCCATGTAGTTAAATCTACACATGGATTACATGAGTTTTAATTTTCTAAGAACAAACGAATCTGTTGGTCGTGGGTTAGATTCCCACCTAGGATAAATAATTGTGTGATGAGCACGATAACTTATTCTGTTTCTGTGTAATTTATAAGTATGTTTATTAGCAGTCTGGTTTACCATAGTACAGGCTCCTAGTTTGGGATCAGACGGCCCTGTGTGAGGTGTCTCAACTTGTTAGTAACTTAATGTATCAAAAATATAAAACACACGCCACGTGATAGAGCAAGCCTGTTGCCAAAGCTCTAATAAATTTTCGTAACTATACCAATTTGTTCTATCCAGGTATCAAACCCACAATCAAACCCGAGACCGACGTGGTAGTTTTTTTGGTATTGCAAGTTAATAAATAAGAGATAAGTACCTAGGTATAATAAAAGTTTTCATTATAAACGCTGATAACCAAAGTGGAACTTGAAGTGGATAGGAGCAGCAAATATATTTAGATAGCACGAGCTACCCATGAATAAATATACTCTTGATAATGACAATCATATATTAATATTTTGTACCTAATATATCTATTATTATATGTATAGTAGGTATTAACTGTTGCCTACGACTTCGTTTGCTGGAAATTCAAATCAGGATAGATTTGTACATTTTCCGTAATAAATAACCTATGTGCTATTCCAGACTACAATCTATCTCTGTGCCAATCATTCATTCATTCAGCACATTCCTCCAGATCCGTTCAACTGTTCTAGCATGATTGTTTAACAAACAACCCTCGCATTTATAATAGTGGTATCTAATTACATATAGGGTAACTATCTGGAAAATCAAATACACGTTAGTAGTGCTGATGATTTCTGATACAACTTCAGTTTTCGCTCCTCTCGTCGGTCATCCTACACTCGTTAAACACTAATATATCAAACTTAAATTAAATGGAAAATATCTTAAAATACTACCGACGTGGGTAACGCATTACCTATTCTAACTATTCATATTCTTGTTAACCCCTCCAACTCCAACCTACATACTTGTTACGGTGGTGGGCTCACGTAGTTCGAAACCACCCGTTCAAAACTCGACGCCTTAGCCATTACGCTCCCGCCGCTACGTTTTCATCAAAGGATTTAAAATGTCTACCATTAACCCTTCACCAGCTCTTAGACTATACAGGGCGTAAGGGACAGCGTAATACGGCCACGTATTAAATAAACTGTAGAAAGTGAGTCCTTACCTTGGAGAAGCCTCAACCATAAGCTCTGCAGGGCGGACTGTGGGCACGCGGAGCTGCGTAATACGCGCGGGGTCACGCGGTCTACCGCCATCCTCGCGCGTGTTGTAGCCCGTCACGCGCTTGTCACGCTCTGACACCTACAAATAAAATACTTATAGCACACATATTATGATAGCGGTCATTGAATCTGAGTTGCTTTTTAGTTTTCGAAGAGACATCAATGTTTGACATGAAGAATAACAGTTATTCTTTACGTTTTTTGTCTTTCTAATGTCAAAATTAGTAAAACTTTAACTGTTAAAGTAAACAGTTATTGATAACTAGGTATACCTAAATAGGTATCTGTAAATTATTAAATTTTAAAAGATTTAAATGCAATTTCGGAATTCGAACCGAATTTCATTTATTCAAACACCTTTTTTTACGTGTGGAAATCCCCACGGGTCATCACCCCACCGGGGTTAAGCAGTAGGGTGGTTATGTCAGGACTCAAACCGACAAAAAACACACGGTGTTCCGTCAGAGTCCTTAAAGCCAGGGCCTCAGGTGTACCCTTGAAAAGAAATCCCTGTAAACCCTGGCAGACTTGGCCGCATGTTATTTATTCCGACACCTATTATCGATGTTATATTCCTCTTGTATGACGTGTACTGCATCATGGTTCATTCCGAAATTTAAACAATCATACTCAAATTGATAGTAGCATTTAGATACGAATCCATAGCATGGGGAGCCCACACTACTCAGCTATCCTGCCCTCACTATCAATAGCTACTCACGTGATAAGTAGTGACTCACGATAACGCCGATTTGTAACGGTCTTGGAACTTAGTTAAAAAATGATTGGAGGTAGAAAATATTTTAATCCAATTTTATCGTTAACAAAGAGGGACAAATGGTACTTCAAAATTAAATTTACCAAATGGGTGCAAGCTAAATGGTTATTTCAATTTTTTTGAAAATTCACCTCAGTTATGATATTATGTTATATACTTGTGAAATTTAAATAAAGGTGTATTGTTCCTTTACGCGTAAGGTCATGTTTCTAGGCAGACAATGCGAGTGGTAAAACTTTGTTTGTACAGTCACGGTTCAAAATGAAGAACAAAAGATGACATTTTATATATTACTTGTACCTCAAAAGTAAAATGTAAGCCACAGCCTTTATCTACCGTTCTTTCTGACCAAGAAGATAAACTACGTAGTTCGAATAATTCACTCTATTTGTGTTAAAAGTAATATAATTATGTATAGTGTTAGTTTTACAGTATAACCATGGACTTTCCCGCGGACTTTCAGAAGGGCGCGAAAAGTATCGAACTTGAGTGCGTACAATTTTTGACCTCCCTTGGAGATAATAATATATATCATGTACATTCCTTTGTTACTACAATGTAAATGTTCCTAAACTTAAAAACTATTAAATGAAACAAAAAAATCCATACATACAAGACTAACCTTCCACAATTTGATGGTCTTGTCGTTGGTGGACAGCAAGAAGTGCGACTGGTTCTTCCGCTTCAGCCATCTTATCTTATTAATCTTCTCCTCAATCTCTAATGATTTCAAGTAGTCGAACTCTGGTTCGTGTGATTGGAAGGTAGAATATACGTTGTATTCTCCCTTCTTTGGGACACATTGCTTTGATGCCGGGTCCCTCTGTAAACGAAAAATTAAAATAGTTAAGTTAGTTGTGGTGATTAATTGATGCGCAGATTATACAGAAAGATTCTTATGTCCTGGACAAATGCCACTGAGTCAGAAAACTATGTGATTTTACCTTAATTTGATGAGACTGACTTGCTCAAATGTTAAAGAACTTTATGAGCATGGACTTGTGGGAGTGTTTTATCGTTGCAGCTGGTGTATGTATATTTTATTACTACCGAGGTAGCAAACGGTGAAAAGCAGTTAGCCGTGCCTCTAAAGACTGAAATAGTCCATTCTAGTCATGTCTCTCGTGCTGAATTACTTCCCAAGAATCTTTAGATACCTCATCGCCAGCAAGAACACCAATTACTTCGAATTTAAAGGGGGAAACCCGTTATCCGTTACCAAATTCCAAATATTATATTTGGGACTATACTAAACAATATTTTTGGACCATCTTGGCAACCTAACATTTTCTAATGTGAACATAAATCGAAATACAGAGACAAAAACTACTATGAACACTACTACTATATGAAGTAATCAATGTTAACATACCTGAAATATAACAACCCTGCCACCCTTATCGCCGGTGGCGAGCAGTTCACCGTCATGGTTGAACTCGACACAGGAAATCAGGTCGGCCTCTGTGACGTCATCCTCTAGAGTACCTTTCACCTGACTGAAACACCATGTCGTCTCCCCACCATTGCCTAGAACAACGTACCAATAGTGTAAAAGAAAATGTTTATATTGTCGTATGTATGAAGTACCGAATTTAAACTGATATGGAGTTAAAAATATAAATTAATTACATATGGGTATTGTATATTTAATAGTTTGTAGGTTTTGAGTAGGGAGATTGTACATGTAAGGTCTCCTTTGTTAACTAAGGTGGGTCTACAAACATGGATACACTAAATTAACTGAAAAATGATCAGTTCGCATATATGTAGACTTATGGATCTACTTTTAAATATGGTGTTAGCCAAACTGTTGTGTGCAAATTTATTTGCATTAATCACATCACTAATTTCATTGAAATACTAGAGACTGTACCGTGCAATTCAATTGAATTGAGAAGATAATCAAGAGCCCTGATACGTACAACCTACATACTCGTATCCTTTTATTTAAAATAATTTCATTAATACAACGTCATTCGACTTTATTTTAAATTTATAAAAAAAAAAACTTAAAATATTATTTTTAGTTTAAAAACGAACTTATCCAAGCAGTTAGTATAACATCAATACTAAGACCAATTCATAAGAAATGTTAGTACATAAAGACATACATAAAAACTCGTAAATGCAATGTATTATAAAAGATATTGAAGACACTTACTCCATTATTTATAACTATTTATTAGCAGAGTGAAAATGTTGAAATCAATCTAACCCAGAAGTTTAATGTTTAAAATACCTATAATATTTATGACTGAAATTAAGGTGAAGCCGCATCGACACGATCAGAGTGCCTAGCAGTCAGAGCGCACTAATTTGCCTTTTTCGTTCTGGCTAGTGGCAAATAGTCATTCCTATGAATCGGACTTATCAGAACGGCACTAACTCCGATCGTGTCGAACCTAAAATTTGAATTGTTATCAAGAAATTGAATGATTGAATTTATATCAAGAATATTATCACCATAGAAAGGACATTTCAACCAAACTGACATTTTAATCTTAAGCAACTTTAGTCTCAAGGTATGCGAGAACTAAGTGTCCCAAAGACTTTTCGCGGCATCCCATCAGCATTCGATTATTGATACTATATTGAAAATCGGAAAGAAAGGAGAAAACGGCACTTATTGTATATTAGCGTTTCACAGGTTCATACGTTACATACAATAAGTGCCATTTTCTACTTTTCCGTTAAACACCGACATGGGCAGTTATGCCTAGGTTGAACAAATTAGTCAACTTTTTTTGTCATAAGTAGGTACTTCCTTTCTACTAGGCTTCTAAGGCGATCATATTCATGGGAATTACATTATAGTTTATCGAATTTGGATTATATTCATTCATTATATATTTATTAAGACAGTTGAAGAGTTAAAAAAGGGTAGAGCATGTCATTCGAGCAAGGGCATAAACGCATATGTTACGGAACGAATCAAGTAAGCTGCCCAGGGTCACGATCACTAAACTAATTTGCTATGAACTTGTGTTCAAAGACTTTTCCCGACAAGAATAAAGTTTAATCGCCAAATATACACCAGACATAGAAACATACTGTGAGGGTCATGGTCAACGTTTAGGCTAAGCGTGTGCTTAAAACCAGACGACGCGGGACCGCTGGTACAGTATAGTTATGTAAATATGGAACAAATACAGATCAGCGGCTGATTGTTGCGGTTGAGGAACCATTGATGGTGGTGGACTGGTAATAGCAAATCATGGACCCACGTGGCTTAGAGAGCCTGTGCTTGACCAATCGATCGATAATACTGTTTATATACTTCCCACTATTGAGTATAGGCCTTCTCTGAGTACGAGGGTATTAGAGTGGATTAAAAATACACACACTCACCACGATATTTTCCTTCACCGTTACCGGATCAGTCAATTCTAAAAAACACATTTTCTTTGAAAGTTACAGGTACAGCTGGCGTGGACGCCACGACCAAACCTCTTGGCCAACAATGCCTAAAGGGAAGTCAGTAACATGAAATGCTTGACCGACTTGACTAGGTACTCATTATAAGAAAAAGATGTATATTTTATCACACATTAAATTATGCCATATTGCCTGAAACGTACCATTTTTGACATAACATAAACTGTATGCTTACTCCTATAGCACAGAAGTATGTGTAATTCTGTAGAGCATACCACTCTATACTTTTTATGATTTAGAGATTTTGAATACTTTTGTCTTTTTTCTTATAGAAGAATAATGTAAACCAGAAGAGGAAC
This sequence comes from Euplagia quadripunctaria, assembly GCA_963859945.1. Taxonomy (NCBI): domain Eukaryota; kingdom Metazoa; phylum Arthropoda; class Insecta; order Lepidoptera; family Erebidae; genus Euplagia; species Euplagia quadripunctaria. The sequence goes on along the minus strand of OY982582.1, from coordinate 11,758,728 downwards.
ACAAACTCAATGCCAACACACTGCTATTAAATATTTATAGTAAAAGGTTATTAATTACTGGTTAGTTTAGTAATGAGAACATACGTTAAAGAAACTAACAGTACCTACATAATCTAATTGAACTTCGCAATAGTAAGAATCTCACATCGGTCTTTCTTATTCAAAAAAAGTAGGAACCAAAGCAAAACCATAATAAAACATTTTGTATATTTCAAAAGGTTGTATGAAAAGTTTCCTATGACTAGTTTTGTAGCTTGGGATCAGAATTGAATAGATTAGAATGCTAGTACAGCATTTTTTTTAATCAAGTTTTACCTACCAGCTGATCTGACCTCTCTAGATTTAGAAAAACATACTTTTTAAATATAAATCCACCGTGTACCTATATGAAATATCGCAAAAAAAATCATAAAACGTTTTCATATACACTATATATAAAGGTTATTATATTTTCTTTGCATCTACGTAGCAAATATATGTATTAAAGAGAGGCGCCAGACGAGCAAGTGATCGACATTAAAACCAATCAAAGGTGACACACTTTTAAGCTAATACATACAGTCGCAACTCGTGTTCCAATGTAGGCGACAAGAGTGGTGTCTCCAGTTCGTGAAATTGTCCTGAACTCGGATGCGGTGGTTGGAATACCACGGAACTTCTTTCTTTTTCAACATCTCTAATACTAACTTATAATATACTTGGTTAAATACATATTACTATAAAAAAAAAATCTAAAAAACTTAGACCACTGTTCAGGAACATAGTCCGAACGAGAATGCCGTTAAAGTGAGCATTTTCAAACCTGTTTTTTCTTAGTAAAATAGTAATATTATACCATTCAATACAAAGTCTGGTTTAGTAATACTACACCTCTCTTCAGAGGCACTATGGGGTGGGTCCGGACAATGAAGGATAAAACAAAGGACAGCCACACAACAATTAAAGGAAGCGACTTATATGATGATATAAATAGCGTTGCAATTATAATTATTATGTGCTGGCAGTTGCGTGATATTGCCAACACTGTGAGTAATTTTCTGCCTGCAATTGTACTATGTATTATGAAAGTTTGTTATTTTGAGCAACCTTTCACAAATTCATTTCGTTTTACAATAAATTATTATTCGCACCTAATAATCTGGACAAATAAAATCACGACTTGGAAAAACATTAACCGTAAATAAAAATTATTTGTTTTGTACGGAGGACAATTGACGTTATTTATCATTACTGTCAAATTAATTACTGTAATATCTCAGAGTTTATCCCCGAATATAAATAATCAAACGTTATTACGCCTTATGTTTGGTTAGAGCTTCAACTCGCATTATGTAAACATTTCCACATCTTCTATTGTAAAGGAGTATAAATACATATATTTAAATTAAAAAAAAAACGACCAAGTGGTCGGACTCGCTCATGAAGGGTTCCGCACCATCGTACAGCCATTATTAAGATCGAGCAAAAAAAAAACATTTCTAGTAGCCCCCTTTAATTTTCAATTTATTTTTATTGTTTGTTATAGCGGCAACAGGAATACATGTTCTGTGAAAATTTCAACTGTCTACCTATTACGGATCATGAGATACAGCCCGCTGACAGATAGACGGACGGATGGACAGCGGAGGCTTAATAATAGGGTCCCGTTATAAAATGTATTCGCAATTCCCACGTGTTGTCGTTAATGACGTACTTAATACGTAAGATTGTTAGTGAAAATAGTTAATTTGGCTAGACAACGCTGTTTTATGAGGCTGTAAACTGGTTTCAAAGTAAAGCAGCCATCACTAACTACGGCTATATGTATAAAAAAAGGTTTAAATAAAAGCAATTACTTAAACGTGATTATAGATAAAACTTAGGAATTTCTGATAGCAACAGGATACTAGCTGATTTTGGTCTGGTACCTATTTCAACCATCAGAAGCCGGTAGCCTCACGCCACTTATCGGTCTTCTGAAAATTCCCTTCCGACGGTATTGTGGATTAGTAGAGTGAGAGGATGTTCTTCTTCGGTTTGGTTCATCAGCTTTGATGCCCGTATTTCTACACATTATTCTTCTAGTATATTCGTACGTGACAAGTGACAATAGTCTTTTAATTACATGTTAGTATGGAATCCCAGTATAAAACGATCTTCACCGAGCTGGTTGATGGATGAAAAGTATTTTATACCAAATTAAATATGTCAATAAATATATTGCAAATGGGTGAACTAAAAAATTTCAGTACAGAATATGATTAATTAACAAAAATAATATATATATCATTTCACTGGTTTGGTTAATAGACAAATTCCATACCTACCAATCGAAAGTATGAAGCCTATAGAAAATGCAAACGTTGGGTTGACTACTTTTTCCCGTCACAGCTCTTGGGTAGGCATAAACACGTGAAATATTGCTGCGATTGAATACGTGCGACAGAGAGGTGGGACCTCCCATGCGATAGAAAAGGACATAGCATTGTGCACCTAATCGGATCTTCTATGCCCCAAACTTTTAAAAATTGCAGATAAAATAAAAATTAAAAAAAAAAACAGTGCATACTTGCGTAAAATTATGTCAAAATGACAAAAGAAAACAAATGAATAAAGACTAATACAGGAAAAAGATTACTCTATAACGTAATTTGCTGTTATTATGGATTTGTATTTAACGTTAAGTAAGTTCATGGTTGTAATTAATTTTCTATCGATATAGTCAGAAATCCAGAGAAAAATCCCTAGTGCCATGGAACCACGAGTAATAAAAATTAACCCTGGACTCGGTAATGGGTCGACCCACCCACCCACAATGGGAGCACGGGTAAACAGTGTACAAAACAGCAAAGATGGTTTATTATTTATCAGAGCATGTTTTTAATTAAACGAATACACAACCGTTAACGAAATCATATTTTGACTCTATAGGAGACAAGCTCTGTAAGCTGAAAATCGTACGCCGCTATCTACTGGACTAGATTATCGATTTTCATCATCAAGCGATATTCAACTCTATTTTAATCAAATAAGATTTATATTTTATTCACATTTTAAAAGAACTCCCGCATTTTGCCGCTCAGTCTGAGTAGACCCTAAGTCTTTACAAACGAGGGTTTTTGGGAGTGGTACGATGCCAAGGTAACTTTACTTAACGTTACATACTGACCAAGTTGGCAAATAAGCACTTGGCCCAGATGCCTGTAAGTGATATGCGAGTGAGTGCCAACCCTACAATCACCTTCCTATGGACCTCCCAAGAGAAAGAAAAAAAAACCGGCCAAGTGCGAGTCGGACTTGCGCATGAAAGGTTCCGCAATCCGCATCATCGTACAAGAAAGATCGACCAAAAGAAACACGTTTCTAGTAGGGGAGCCCCCTTTAATTTTTTTTATTATTTGTTATAGCGGTGACAGAAATACACATTCCGTGAAAATTTCAATGTTGTTTGACAGACAGACAGACAGACGAATGGACAGCTGAGGCTTAGTAATATGGTCCCGTTAGTTACCCTTAACTTTACTATGCTAAGGGATATAAGTTCGTCCCTCTCGGGCGACTCCATTTGGAGAAGCAACCTAAAGTGCCCGACATCTTATTAACATGGTTAATGCTAACTATAGATTTAGAAACCAAAATTAATACCGCCACGATATTAAGCTAAACCAGATATCATGTGTTATCATTTCATGTAAACTTTCGAGACGATAAGCGGATAGCCTGTGCCCAAGTTATCGGGTTCAAGGTCGTCTGAGTGATAACACTGACGAGAGCTATCTTATATACCTACAAATAATTTTGTTTACGTATACTGATATTACTCTTTCTCGTCATTTATGTCTGTGAGAAAGGTACAGTTACGGTATCAGAAACGTTTTTGGACTAGTCTTTTAAATTTTTGTCTCAATATATCAATAAATTCTCATAAACTTATCTCTAGATAAATTGTCATACATAACTTTCTACTTCTTTCTCTTTTTATACCAAAAAAGTAGCAAACAAACGTCCCGCATGATAGAAAGCGGTCCACGGAAGAAGCGCTGTAAGAGCTGTGAACCTGCGTGGTGGCAGAAAGGACCGACTGTCACCTGATCAGTGGGTAAAAGAAAATTCCGGGAATCGATGGTTTAGTCACCGAGTCGGCAATAGGACTGCAGTAGGCCGTGCCGTATGGTTCATCGTCCCCTCGAAGAAATAGAACAAAGTACATAACTACAATACAAACTATTGGACGATGTGCAATAGGCACATCGTCCAATAGTTTGTCTAAACAATAAAACGCTTGTCCTTCATCCGTCCAGCCTACTTTACGTGATAGCACGTACCACAAGGCCAGGCATTTAGCATTCTACAGCGGTATTGCACTTGTCACGCCAAATAAACAGGTATTAGTCACAGTTTTCCTTGTGACCGATGACTATCCTTATACCGATATACTGGATATACTGAATTTCATAAACAATTGTTTATTTGGCGTAATAAGCATCAGACGAAAAAAATTAAATAAAGGAGTAAAGTAGGCATTTTTCTTTAATCTCACGTGATGGAAGAAACTTTGAAGACCAAGATGATGTGTATCATCTTCGTCTGAACAAATTTAAGTTTACAGTAAAACAGAAACTATGCCTGATATATTACTGACTGATTATAAGATTAAAACGCATGGGGCTGAATTATTTTTGAATTTTCAGGCTATTTTTAATACTTTGTAATGTGACCTAATATGTTTGTTATCTTCCGTTTTTTATGTTTTTTTATGGTATAGGGGGCAAACGAGCTTCTGCTCACCTGAGGGTCACCTGATGGTAAGTGACTACGTCGCCCACGGACACCTGCCACTTAAGAGTCACTTGTTATACTTTTCTTTCTTTTTTATATCTTAATTTTATCTTGTTTAGTTTTCACTATTTATATTTTCATAGCTTGATTTTACTTTAATACTTACTTTCAATCTTAGTATTTCACACTTGTTTTTTAAGTTTTTTCAGTTAGTGTTAAAATACGGATCTATCTGACGTTCAAATTTTAAAAGACTATTAGCTATTATGCTTTTTAACTAGGAAAAAATATGAGCTTCACTTATAAAAACTATGACAATTATAAATTTGTTCTTTCGAAATAAGGAATATAGCGCAATACTTAATATCCATAAACTAAATGAGAAATTAACTGTAAATGGTATAGCTTATTCATAACCATAATCACATTATTTAATTTGCCACCATATTGGTATCAGAAACATGACATAACACTATACAACAGGTATGATAAAGACATAATAATTTGTATTAACAGGCCTTAGAATAAAGTAAATTGATAAGCTGTGATAGAACAAATATCCATCAATCATAAGAAAACCCATTTAAGGGAACAAGAATAAAAAAAAAAAGACTAGTCATAAGCAAATACATAAGACTCAGGAATTTCCCCCTTTGAGGTAATCACAAACAACAATCTGCTTTAATCATACTTCAAGAGTTGCCCTAGAGGGAGTGAATGTGAATCCTAGATAGAGGTTTAAAATGCTTCTGAGTGCTGCTTTTTCAGATAGCACAAATTTTAGCAATGTTTTACATCTCTTGATTGGGTTTTAGATGTCAGGCATTTGTTGTATATTATTTCAACCTAACTACACAACATGTCCTGTAATTTCTAAATTGCAAGAGCATATTTATTTAACTCAATGGACTGAAAGATGTGTAAGCGCAGGGAACATGACAACATAAAAATTAATTTTTATACATAAAAACTAAATGTTGAGGGGCTAATTAAATTTTCCGACTACGTCCAAAAAAAACAGCTCGGGAATTACTTATGACGGTATAAAAGCGAATGAATGTTCAATTACACTTTATTATTCATTACTGGAAAAGTTAAGTAAAATTCACAAGTTCTTATTCATCATTGTGTTGGTTTAAGCATCATTGTGTTGGTTTAAGCTCGGTAACTAACAATAGATTCTGACAGACGTGACCTCAATGCACTGTAACCAGTTGCATTTTTGCTCTTAAGAGTTCCATACATGAAATTTGGGGGGAACAGAGTTGGCAACAGGCAGGTGAACTAATGTTGCTGATGTTAACAGGAATTGTTTACCATCAGACAGGACTTGCTACAGTGGGGTTATTCCCTCGCTGCAGACTGAGTCATAAATCAACACAACAGCATCAGTGCTGTGGGTTGGCGGCGCGGCCGCATGCGCAATGTGAGGATGAATCTGACGTAGAATTATTTAATATCAATTTTATATTGCTTATATTTATTTAGCAAACATATTTTTTTATTTTCATTCTATTACACTGTTATAAAAAACATTAACATGGCCTTAATCAATAATATTTATCGTATTTGTTTATGCGACATATCTACGTAATTCTCATACCACCGCTAACACAACACTGCCATAACTTACTCCATAAGTGAGGAGAGAGAGCAATATTGTTATCCTGCTTCGATGATTTATGACCAAGTCTGCAGTGACTAATTCATTTTACTTTTATTATTTTTTTTAAAGAATGGTATTGTTATTGGATTAGCCTGACATGACTGGCTGTCTGAAGGATACAGCAGAAGGTATATGATTTCAACACAAATGGCGCTGGTACAGAATCATTACCCACTCTTACAGAAGGTCAGACTAAAAGTTTGAATAGATTTATGTACCTAGGAAGTATTATCAAGATCCAAGAATGAGCCATCTTTGTGCCCCAGGTACAAAAAGTACATGCAAGGCCATTGCTATCATGTTCCTTTTAAGGTCTGGTCAACAACATTTCTACAAGTTAAATAACCAGTTTTGGTTTTACGAGAGTGAAACTAAATAAAATATATATTATATTTAAATATACATATTAAATGGTCATAACTGAAACTTAATTATGATGTTGTATTTCCTATGATATAACAGAAAATTGGGTACTCATCCATAACATTGGGACTGAAAACTGCAAAGTTAATATAAAATTATTTAAAAAGCTTGCAGAGGACTGGCACAAAAAAGAAACTATAGCAATCATTAAAAGGACTTGTCTAAACAAATAGTAAAAATCATCCATAGTGACTATGACTATGAAAAGATCTGATTACTTTTGTGGGATACCTGGACTCTCATAGAAAATATGCCCAGGTCATCAACATAGCAAACCTTGTTTGTTTAAGATAAAAAATAACATGTGTTCTCATTTAGAAACAATATGTTTGTCTTATTCAGTATAATAACATCTGCTGTATAGTTAAATCAACATGTTGAGATGATTATCATTGGATTAGGGTCAGAATGTGATATGTCATGGCATTTCTCTTCACAATTACACAAATTGATCTTCATTGCACACAAAATTTCATGTTATTTTTTTCATTATTATTATTCCATATTTATGTAACCATCACCACCTGTAATCACCATAGGATTAAAGATTAAAACAAATTGTCAATGTTTTCTTTCAAGGTCATTAATGCAATGACAGAAAGGATGGAGGTCTCCAGTCAGTAAAGCAAAACATGTATTTAAGATGAGCATATAGTGAATACGGATGCAAACTTGATTTTACACATAGGCAACCTGTTTACAATGCCTAGAGTACAAATTTTCATTAATATAGTATAGAGGGAAAACAAGCAGATGTGTCACCTGAGACTACCGCCGCCCATGGACACCTACAACTCAAGAGTCACAAGTGCATTGCCGGCCTTTAAGGTGGGGGTAGAGGGAGTGGGGGAAGACGCGGAGTGGGGGAAATTTGCATCTTTTAAGTAGACAATCATATTAGGGATCCACACATATTACCTGGTATTAAGGTATAATACCTCATGGGTCATTACCATTAGGTACACATAAAATAGCATTACATTCATCAAATCACAAATAGGAATTGTAAGTCCTCTCCTACAATTCAAATATATTACAATCATTGCAAATACAAATAGTGCCATAACAGAATGACATCATTAGAGATCACACTCCTACCGGCTGTGTACATTATGAGGGAAGTCAACAACAGCTATTAACATATAATCCAGCTTACTAGAAATGTCAATAACCACTAATGAGCATATCATGAATTCTATTATGAAATTATGGTTGAACTGCCTTTAATCAACTTCGCTCATGGGTAAGGCAACAAACCCGCGAAGCGCACAACGGTCGCTGGGCTGATACGCCCGGCTGTAGGCAATCTAGACTGGTGTTGACGGAGGTCTCACCACGTTTAACCTGCAGACTGCTCAGTCTTAACCGACTTGAGATCATAATAGTTGTAGGTACCATTACGGGCTACTTGGCCCTAAACCGGCACCTATTCACCATCAATGCGACAAACAGTCCTCTATGTAGAGGCTATGTGTCCTGGAGTGCGAGGGAGTGGCCACACAACTGGCAAATATCCTCGCAGGAGCGAGGTCGCTCCTAGAAGCCTGTGAACGCCCCAGGAGGCTTCTGTGCTTCTGGAAGGAGCTAGGCTGGTTCAACTAGCCAGCCTATCTGAACGCATAATGGACCGCCTATGAGTCTAAATGCGGAAACAGAGCCCTTTTCCAATACCAGTATGGTTGAACTGGATGATGGCTGGCGTGTGCATCATGCTCATGAATGAGTGCCATTGGTTGGGGCTGGACATCTGCAGATATTTTTTGCACGATTGTTTATATTTTAGATGTTACATTGTCCTCACATTTAATTTATGCCAATGTAACAAGTACCTTGTAAAGAAAAATGTTGAAAAAGAGTGTCTTTGGAGTTTCTTGTCTGTTCTTCTCCATAGGATCTACATATTGGAACAGGCAACTAGCTTCATGACCGACTTATACTGACTGACTTCTACTCCTGGCAATTCAAAAATACCAATTGGTATAATTGAAATAAATGATTTTCATTTTCATTAAAAGCTGTTCTGAGATCCCTCCTATTTTAGATGCAGTATGGCACACCAAAAAAAAACACTGGTGGAGTGGTGGCCCGAGGGGTTTCCACATGCACCAAAAACAAAGGTTCCACATCTTGTCTTGTGTTAAACATCTTTTTTTACTAAAACTGGTTACACTGTTTAGCATCTCTCTTTCTCTCTCTCTCAGCATACATCAAAAGGTCAAAGGTGATTAAGTTAAAAAGATAGAAGAAAAAAGATAACTGTTTGTAAAGAACTTCAATCAGCTTTGCCAGCAACTATACTTAATAGTCATTAGGGTTTTAGTACACAATCATTATTTGATTCCATTATTCCTTCCTTTATTGATATAAAACAGTCAGACAATTATCTTAATGACATTAATGAAAAATAAACAAAGATAATGAGGGGATAACTAAAATAATTATCAGTTGTTTAAAAATACAAGATTAAGGCTTAGTGTTATTGAAATATTTCATCAAAACAAGTGACTCCCTGAATCCTAGATCATATAACAAACCTATTGGTATCTTAGGCTAATAATGTATTGAGACTTATGATCTTCATAAAGTTAGACATATAAATACATCAATGGACTCTGTGACATTGAAGACATTTACTTTCTTTTTTAAGAGAGAAAGTATAAATAAATAAATTATAATGTATATATGCATAATATATAATCTATTCTTAATGTTTAATTATGTGTGGATATTTGCGAAGAGTGAATTGAAAAAGTTTTATTGAAAATATGGTTTAAAAACCTTGTCTCGTCAACTGAACTGCATATTGGCCATCAGACTAATATGGTTAAGTCAAAAGTAAAATATGTTTATAGGGAATTTCGTCAAGATTATTATAATTATATCTAAATTGAGAAACAGGTAAATGTCAAAATTGAATGTTTAAGCAAGTTTGATTTATAGCTTGTTTATTATAAGCTGCTCCTTCATAATTCTGACTTCTAATAAAATATGGTATTCTTTTGTCAATTGTTCTGAGTAAAAACTTCGAAGAATTGATTGCATATGACAGACAGAACTGAATCATTCAAAATTTTAATATTATTAAACAATTTAGGAAATTTTCATAATTGACCATTTAGGCAATTGTTACTGAACATAATGCAAAGAAGTTTAATTGTCCTCACAAATACTGCAGTTGCTGTTTATTACTTTTGATGACTAATTCTCTATTTAGACCTACATGAGATTAGATGCACATTAAACGGTAAATGTAAAATTTTAGAGCTAAGCTTGTTTAAGTTACGCTAGTTGGCTAAGAGCTAAGCTAAGTTTGTGTATTTAACCTACAATATTTACCACATCCAACATTTATAACTATAGAGACTTGCAAAAGTTGAAATGGGCTACAAAAACATGTAGTTCTAAACTGCATAACGTTTAAATATCTTGTTATTTTATTAAATTTTTTAAATATGTGTTATTTTGTTTATACTTATAAGGATAAATGCCTAGATATAGCTGATTGGGTAAACACACTCACAACATAAGATAGGTAATGGAAAACAATAAATAATGTTAAGAATATGGCTATAATCTTAACAATGCCATATAGTAGATTGGTAAATTTAACAAAAGCTCAAGAAGACAAATCTCAAATTAATTAATTATAAGTTAAATTGTTTAAAAAAATAGTTGTGCGTAACATCTTTTTCGCAAAACAATGACCTTCAGCACTGTTTATAACAAGAAATTTGTTCCTGTCTCTTTTCTTTACGGGCGCAGTTAACCAAAACGAAGCAAGACAGTTGATTCTCGCAAAATAAAATTTGTCACATCGTAATTTTAAGGACAAATTAGTCCTAATTAACGGGATCTAACACTATTTCAGGGCATACTTGGTACATATAATAATCACCTGTTTATGAATTTTGGCATTAACCGATTACAAAGCGAAAGTTATTAAAGGCAGTCTTACCTGCTTTTAACCTCATTTGAATAACGTATTTTCTTTAAGTACGACTTATTTGCTAGACACTCATCAATGTCTGTGTACGACTCCGAAGCAATTATGCTACAATAAAGTAGGTATGTACTAAATACGCAAGAGCAATGAATTACAATCATATGTTCCTTGAGATCTCACAAACATACTTGCAGTAGGTCAAAATGTTATGATAGAAATGTCGTGGAAAATTATAGAACAAGCGCAGAAAGACCGTTGTGATAAATTCCTCACATCTACATTTCTACCAACAGTGAATTCAGAGAGCAAAAGGTTAAAACTATCATAAGTTGTGATAACCAAACAATCCAAACAAGCTATCTTCACAGTATGTAAACACTAAATACTAAAAACCAAACTAATGACAATAACATTGCATTTACCGTCGGAGTTCGAACGATAAAACATCTTCAACTTATTGCGATTCCCAAATCCAATTTCGCCCTTGACTAGCGGGCGCAAAAAGTCACCACTTACCGGCCATGACAAAGCCCAGCACAAAAACTTTAAGAAGTTCGATAGTTAAAGTACACAATCACTTCAATGTTTTACTAAAACATCACACAAATTTGCCGATGAAAACGGATTAGAATCATTTCAACATTACATCGGTAAAAAGTAATGGCGCTGAGAAATACATACAAATAATTACTGCAGAATTTAGTGTTGCCATACTCATATTCACCAAATCTACTATGCTGACTGGGTATTAAATATATGCATATTTTACAGAAACACTGAAATCACTAAATTGATGCTTGTTTTTGTAAAATTTTACATAATTGTATAGAATAGTTTGCAAAATGTATATACTTAGACCTTGTATATACGATCTTTACATAAACTAAGTTTAGTAATTCTATTCAACCAAATGCATTTATGAAAATTATAATATTTAAAATGAGTTTGGGTTAAAGCTATAACCTATATAAACCTGACGTCAATTAACTAACCATTCCACGAAACCAGCTATTATCCCAAAAAAAAAGTTTTCAGGGGATTTTCTCTATTTATGGTACTTCAAATTATGTATAAATAATTATTAATGATTTTGGGTTTTTTTCACGTTTCATTGGACGGGTTACTAACTATGAATAAGAATGAATTAACTTGGAATTCCTTGTCATAAATAAATCTTATTATCAACTAAATTGAAAATAACTAATAAAATAATACTAGAGTAATGGTAGGCTCAATTTATAAAAATTAACTATGGTGGTAGAACTCTTTTATACTGGTAACATCTTTTAAGAAAACGTCAAAATGGACGTTAACAGAAAAACAGGGACGAAAAAGCGCGCATTTCATTCATTGACTGTGCCGCCATCTAGTCATAAATTAGAACCTGTTTTGCCGACGCAACGACGCAATACCACAGAACACATAGGTAAACCCTGTACAATACAATGGCATCGTAATCGTAGATACGTAGGTACCGTACGATATTAATTTGGAAGTTTTCGGCGCTATAAGCGGTTCGTATTTTACATAATTAAATAAAAATATTATTTTGTTGGGAAACATTTTTCAATTTTGTACTAGGCATAGGATGATATATAACCGAAGTCGATCATTATAATTGAATTCATCTAAAGCAAGGAGTATTGTACATTTTGCACATTCCGAACATGAGGCTGTTTTTTTTTTCAATAAGAATAATGAGTTTGAAAGAAAAAAAAGCAATAGAAAAGTCAAAAGTTGATTAACGTCACATCAAGGTACCCATGTTGATTTCGTTATAAAACGACTTCAGTTAAAAATATTCAGAATTTGCTTTATTTGAATTGAAAATTATCAAGATTTGAAAGATGGATGAAAAAATCACTGTGCGAATGTTCGATAAGGTAGGTGATAATGATAATATAGTATAAAGGTTCTAATGATAGAACGTAGGAATTGGCCAGTATAACTTGAACTGTTACTGTCTATATTCCGGACCATCACAGGTCAGTCAACACCAGGTCTGCCAGTTTCTATAATTGGATACAAAATTCGTATATTCGGTTATCTTGTTTATCCTGTTTGTTTTTGAACTATTGGATACAATGTCTCTACTGATGTTATAGCGTAATAAGTACGTACATACACATAGAGATACTTAAAACAAATCAAGTCTGTGGTACACTGTTAAACCCCTTTTACGTTAAAGTTGAAACACCTTTTATTGAATTCCCCAAGAAGTGACGTACTATAGTTGTACAACACTGATTTTGTATAGTAAGTACGTGATTATGTATAAGTTCTGAGACTCGGCGGTATAAAATAAGTTGTCCTTACTGACAACCCTGGTCAACACATATACTGAACGCGTGTAGCTTGATGTAGTCGTTTTCAAGTAAGTAATTTTTAAAATTTTACCGTTTTGCACTCCTATCCCACTAATAATATAAATGTGAAAGTTTGGATGGATGGATGGATGTCTGTTATTCTTTCACGCAAAAACCACTGAACCGATTGCGATGAAACTTGGTATGTAGATAGCTGGAGACCTGGATTTAACGTATAGGCTATTTTTTATCAAGATATTCCCATTGGATCGGGACTTACGCGGGTAAAACCGCGGGGCGCTGCTTGTATTATATAAACTTTGTGTTCCAATTTTCATGTTCCTCGCTAAATTTACTTAAATATTTAATGCTAATTGACTAAGATTATAAACTATAATTAAAAGACATATTATGAGTTTTTACATTTAATTTATGTATATTGTAATGGTACGATATAGACCACTTCTCCAGACATTCGCTGCGTGCGCAGAAATAAAATGTTGAAAGATTTGATGACATCATCATCATCTATAATATGTATGTATTTAGAAATATATAAGTATGTTTATCAGAAGTCTGGTTACCATAGTACAGGCTCTGCCTAGTTTGGGATCAGACGGCCGTGTGTGAGATGTGTGGAGTTATTATTATTATCTCACCCTTTTCCCAAATTTATTTGAGGTCAGCACCAGGAGCGTAGCAATAGTGTGGCAGAGCGGGCAAAATGCCACGGGCCCATGGCCGTAGGAGGACCCCGACCCCGACCCCAAGGGCCCTAAGCACACGAGGCTCCAAGAGTGAATTTTTGCCCCATCCGATGAATTAGCGACGGGCCTCAGATGGTATAGTCACGCCACTGGTCAGCGCATTTCACACAGTCCATCCATTTTTTCGATAACTTATATCAGGGGTTTGCCCACCCCTATGCCCTATGCATTAAGTAAAATCTCACGTAACTGAAGGTCGTGTACGAGTTAACGATAAGTTAATAGTGATATTTTTTAAGTAATACTATTATCTGATATGACTTCAGCATTCCAAGTGACATTTTAATGCTGTAAAATAATAATCAAGTATTGTATTACGGAACTGTTCACGAATATACGAGTAGGTACACATTTGTAATAGTGATACACCTTGCTTGATTCTCAATCGAAAACTCAAGGAATGGCAATTTAACTACAGTTAAAGCAGTTTTAGGCAGTTTTAGTAGTTATAGGTAGGTAGTAACATACATGTAAAGTAATCTTAACAAAGTAAGACTGATTACTTGCGACGGCAAAAACTTAGATGTAAGGATATAAGTTTGAGCATCGTACAAACATCGTGAATATTGCATGTTAGCATATAAGTGTTAATGCAATTTCAGTAATAGGTAGGTACTTATATATCAGTAATGAATACTAATATTATTACGTTGTGGAATTTTCCACTCCGCATCCTTATCCTCTTCACTACATTAAATATATAAAATAATTCTTAAAAAAAAAACAACTTCAACAAAAAAAACTATTCCATAAAAGACTTATATATGGTTTTCTCATGGATGCATGGGACCACACGGGAAGCACCAGCTTTCAAATAAAAAAAGAATCAAAAGCGGTTCACCCAGTCGAAAGTTCTGATTTAACAAACATAAAAAAAAAACAGTGAGAACCTCCTCCTTTTTTGAAGTCGGTTAAAAATCTAGCTGAGCCCGCGACTTCCCTCGCGTGTATATCCTAATGTATAATATAATAATATACATATAAAATATGGACAATGTGATATAGATGTACCATTTGACTAAAGTTTGAACTTACGGCAAACTATTGGAATTGATTTCAATATGATATTACTTGTGTAGACTTTAATTCGTGGCTTGGATGGGTTATGTACAAAAAAAAAGATATTGCAGTTAAGCCGCAAAACGGTAACCAATTTTATTTTACGTACAAATCAACCTAAATCAGTCCACCTGTTCTCGAGAATACTCGAGATTAGCCGGAACAAACAGACAGACAACGGTACATAATTACGTATATACCAAAACAAACAATTTTAAATTTTTGCCATAGAGGCATAACCAGTCATAATAATGTCTATTAACTCATTTTTATTAAATGGTAGACTGTTTTATCATCTATTATAGTTTGCCCCCTATTTTTAATAAAATTAATAAGAGTTTTTGATGTGGCGACAACATACATTTACAAGATTTATCGCTAAATCATTGTTTTCTACAATTTAGAAGCCTTAGAAAAAAAAGTTACTCTACTGTGACCCCGGATTGGGCCACTTTGGATCGGTGCATGGGTGACAGTGGTTTAGTTGGGTTGTTGGTTATTTGTATCATATAGTCTGGAATCGAATATTCATAACAGTCTTACTAAAGTTTATGAAGATAACAGTATCTTTAAAATCTGTTTCTCTTAGTTATCATTACAACATTTGCCTAATCCTACTAATATTATAAACGTGAAAGTTTGTGAGGATGTATGGATGTATGGATGGATGGATGTATGTTTGTTACTCTTTCACGCCAAAACTACTGAACCGATTGCGATGAAACTTGGCATGTAGATAGCAGGAGACCTGGATTAACATATAGGCTATTTTTTATCTCGATATTCCCACGGGATCGGGACTTACGCGGGTGAAACCGTGGGGCGCTGTTAGTATAGTCATAAATATTTCATTAATACATCATTATATAAAATTTTACACAATAACATTACGATATAAAAATTAAACAGACCAACAATTAACAACAATACTTCTTTTGAAATACTTTAAAACAATCCTTTCAACTTGGAATAAAATTTATACAAAATTAACGTAAATTAATATTTAAAATGTCAATATCGAGGTGATGCATGAATGTTTTATTCTCTCTTTGCATAATATCTAGAAATCTTGTTTTAGTGCAACTCTTGCAATATCTAGCACGCTTGGCACAATTTGAAAGTTACAGTTACAGTGTATCGCTGATTCATTGGACAAATGCCAGAATAAAAACGATTCATTGTGACCCAATGACGGCCATTGAAAAAAAGCCCATGGAAAAAAATAGACATTTCTGAAGTCAGAACTAAAAATATACTTTACATTTAATTATATCGAAAAGTACCAAGCAATCAACAGCAACCAAATCTCAGAAATATTACTCTTTTAAATATAAGCACCTGGGAGACCGCTTTGCTCGGTAGCTTTTTGTAAAATCATTTTTTTTTTAAATTGCTTTTTTACAGGAAATATAACTATGCAGTTAAACTTAAAATGCAAAACTGTATCTGTATATAAAATTTCATCAAAATCGTTGGAGCCGTTTCCTAGATTCAGATTATATATATACATATATATATATATACAAGAATTGCTCGTTTAAAGGTATTAGATACAAATTTTAAAACACAAAAAGAAACATTCTTGCCTATTGACCGGAACGTAGTAGGTTCCGGCACGTTCTTCCGCGTTAATACGGTGGCAATTTAAGAGCAGCTACTAAGCACGGTTTATTCACTCGCGTGCATTTAATATATTATATTCGAAACTTAGCGAATGATCCACTGTACTCAGAGACACTGTGTAAGAGAGTGTGTACTCACGTTCGTGACTCACTCTCTTCTACCACCACAAAAAGGTAGGTACTTCTGCTACCTGAATTAAATGACAAAATATATGTAGAATATCGCGAGCGAAGCCGCGGATAATGGGTTTATCCATTTAGTCGTAGAACTTAGTAGACTATAAGTTCTACAGTAGAACAAAATGGACAAAAGAATCAAACGGTTCTACTGGTCACCGCGATAGAACAAAATGACAAAAAAAATTCAGACATTTCGACTGTTCTACGACTATGACGGACACGGTTACTACGACAAATTCATATATCATTTTTATACAAATGCCAGGTATAAATTTCCGAGAAAATAATTGATCAGGGGGGCAGGCTTAAAATACCACTGGCAGACGCTGGGTTTGTACGCTCGTGCAAGAAAGAAAATACCGCGAAACGATGAAAATTACAACTGACGTCCAAGGCGTTTAGAGGAGCGCTCGCAAAGATTGACATAGTTCTGGATTCTGTGACTACAGCGACGATCCAAAATTTTGAGGTAATAAAATTCTCTTTCAAATACGTATTTCAATTACAAATGCCCTGACTATGACCAGCTATAATGCCCTAAGGTCGTTGACCAACTTTACCACCGCTCAATGTGCACATTTCAATATGTTGAAAACAGGTGTAAACCAACCCACACCTGTCTACCGGATGAGGGTTTTTTTAAATTGATCGAACAGAGTAATCGTACATCGTGTCTGCACAGAATTTTATTAATGGTGTAACACTTATACCTATTTTATATTTTAATACTAAATGTAGATTCCTATACTATTATTTATACGATTGTAAGTTCTCGGGTTCAATCTTGGGTCGGGAATAAAGTGTTATCATGGTTTTCTGTTAAGGAATTTCTCAGCAGCAGTTAACTAGCATTAAGTTCGTAGTTTGACAGTTCCGTGTCTCACTCACGTAAAACCAGGTCGGGTTGTCATCCTATTGGACTGTGGGAGTCGAGTCAGTGAATAGGGAGTGCAAGGAAGAGGTCGATGGATAATTCTTTGCTGTAGACCGACATTTTTAGGTGACCTTGTAATATAAAACTCATAAGTTTAATGCACAATGGGCGGCCTCTTCGCTAAAAGCAATCTTTCAAAATGAAAGTTGGGATGGACAGGAATATAGAAAATAGACAAGTGAATTGATGGTCTAATTTTGTTTTTTTTTTATATGTATGTGGTACATAAAGACAAAACTTATATACAACAAATTTATATATTGTATATATACGTATACATAATAAATACTTATTAGAGGTCGCCTGGCGGTCGAATTTCGGCCATAAATCATAAAAAAAATTGTATAATGTTTGTAATTTGTTTGTATCTTTTAATTTTTTTGTAAAATCTTTGCAATTTGTTTGAATTTTTTAAATGTTTTGTAGTTACGAACGTGGAGTAAAGGGTATAATCTCGAGACCAATATAACTTGAACTGTCCTTGTATAGACTTGCCGTGCCATGACATTTCAATTTTAAAAATTCATACCACATATTAATCAAAAAAACCGTCTGCACGTCTGCGTTTGTGTGTGTAGTTAGGTGATATATTCGCCCATTGTGAACTGATTTAATTTTTTTTTTTATAAATTTGGTACATTGGTTATTTTCAAAATTTTAATGGGACCATTCATTTAAATAAAAAAATATATTCCACGTTTAACTGAAAATGAATAATACAACTTATTACAATTTAGGAGCTATGCGGTCGGTGATACCTTTTTAAAAAAATAACTTAAATTAAGAAAACATAACTATGACTTACTATTTTTACTCCCATGATCGAATATTATACTAAGTTTCTGTAGGCTGTTCTGTCTGGCTTCGGCGAACAGTCTCCTTTTATTCTTCGGCGATGGTTGAGTGGCTAACGGTGACACTACCATCGTGGTGGTCGCCATCTTCTCACAATACCATCACAGCAGGAATCTGAAGACAAAAAGATGAAGTTAATCCTGACACCGATAAACACCGCTGTCTGATATGCCTTTGTTAAATTATTGGGATAGTAAAATATGGCATCCTGGCCCCCTGATGTTCAGAGGTGTTGCCATAGCCTGTAAACGCTTCTAACATCAGGGGAATTCTTCTAACATAATATGTTTCAATCACGTCATTTTGGCCATACATAAAACAATATATGGGCTAAATAGGCTTTTGTACTTCCCTACATTAATGAGTAATAACGAAACTCTGTCAAATATGTTGTGACGTATGGGCTAATGTAGCTATCTCACAGAGCTATGATTAATTTAGTTAATTTTTTGTTGCTACGATGATTAACCCACGATCTACTCGACCCAATGGTTTAAAGAAATCCTTATACCACACTACTCATATTATATATATCTAGATGGATGGATATATTTGTTAAAATGCCTGAGACAATGATATAATTGGTCGAGAAATTTAGAACAGCTTCACAGGCTCTAAAACACAAGTTTATATAACCATCAATTATAGTGTGACCAATTGGAACGAGATAAAACTAAATGGATTGACACAAGCCGGATTATAAACACGCAAAGATATTCCAGTATAAAAATCTAAAATGTGCTATGTTATTTAATAACAGCCTCTTGTTTCTTAATAAAGGCAACTTGCTCCTTAACTTAAAGGCTATGCTTGATTGTTTTTTCTTTTATGTGTCTATTAACCTATTAGGTATCGTCAAATACGTGTATTAATAAGATGGAATAAGTAAATATTGGATTAAACAGAATATTGTTGACTAACGAAAGCATACGGCTTTCTCAATTTGTCGCCCCGTCAAAACGGGCCCGATTATCGGACACAAAGCAAACTCGAACTTGAAAACTTTTATCGATCTATCGATGACACAATTAGTTGACCGTCACACAAACCAAAACTCTGCGAAGTGGCAGTTGACGAGGGTGACTACTAAAACAAAAGCGAACTGTGTAGTTCTGTGTTTTTTTACTTATCTTTAGCAAAATTTAAGTGCACGCACAGCGCAGTAATGTTACATCACGAAACTACAGCAAGAACTTTTTCCAGCAAGAAAAATACTTCACTTTACACTTCACTGTTTATTCTTTCTCATAATGTCAGTGCCTCACAGAAAATGCAAATGCAGTTTCGAAAATTTACAATATTTCTTTTTGAAATATTCTTCTCGGATATGAAATACCCTAATTGTCCCAGAAATATTGACATACACATCACAGGTTTAGCAGATTTCATTTCAATTCAATTTAGACCCTTGCCATAATGTAACTAACCAACCATGTTCTTTTCTCGTGTCTAGTCTAGGGTGGTACGTTGACCATCCAAAAGAGCCGGTATGAGCAATGCCACGCTACGTCCTTAGCCTATAAGGTATGCTACTGAACCATGGCGCATCTGCCCTTCTGCCGCGCCGCTTCTACAAAAGCCGCTCTTCTGCCGTTTAAAAAGTGCCACTAAGACATTAAGAACGAAGAAACTGAGAATTAAAGCTAAGGCATTGAACTTGTGTTTTGATCAAGAGATAGCCAGTTTCAACCTCACCCAGTACCGACTGGCTACATAAATTCAGTCTTAATAAGCATTTATCTTAGTTGGAAGGGGTCGCAACTTTAGTAGTAGTGTGTCAACCATATTGCTAGTATGTATTCTTTTTTAACAAAGTAAACATCTCCAGTCTGTTATGTTGACGGTTTTAAAAAAAATAATAAGAACCGTACATGTTGTTAGTATCGTCATAACTACTCAGTAATCTGTGGTATCTATCGCCCCACGTCTGCTACGCTAACCCTTTTACTTAGAAGGCTACTTTACGAATTTTAAAGAGGATCTCAATTCTTTTTTAATTACGTATCTTTAAGTCTTTGTTCATTTCTTAGGGAGAGACTTAAATATGACGTGTTACCTGAATGCTTTGTTGTCTGGAATAAATAAATTTAATTAATTTAAGTTTTTAAACATATAATTTTTTCTTTTTATAAAGAATTATTAAATCTTTATTCCAAATACAATTAAATACAACTTAAAAAATATTAACATACACCTGGTCTAAACTAAAATAAAAATGATTAAAATACGGACTATTACTATTTACATTCATGCGTCACAAAATTCCTTCGCATCGTATTATGTCAATCATTATTATTTGTCTTTTTTGGTTTGTTTTGCTCAAAACTAATATGAACGCTTTTCACTTTTTGATAAGTACAAACTTAGATTATATATAGGTCCAGATACCGTGACTAGTACAAAAGTCACCGTTTACTTTGAAGCCACTTTTTGGTGCTGTGTGAGTTAACCCCGCCCAACGCGAGTGTCTACGTACAATGTTTATGCTTGTGTGCATTGACGGTTTTACTACCAGTGCATAGAGGTTACCCCAAAATTCAGGGACTTTTTTATTAAACATATTATTTTTTTTGATGTAAGTAATATTAAATAAATACATTTTGAATGTATTTAAATCAGTTACAAATATTCGTTTATTTCATTTTTTCGTTTTTTTTCATTTAATTCGTTTAGTTAAAAAGACAAATGTAAAATAAAACTACTTAGTAGGAACTATTTATTTATCACAATATTTTTTTGGTTCCTTTTCAAGACATTTTTTTTAGAGTTTCCTCCTTAAGAATCGATTTTCATATAAGGCCGTATGAAAAAAATATGAGAATAAGAGTAATTTTTTTTATGGTAAATGTAACATAAAAGCTCTTTTGAGTAATAAAATTAAATGCAACTTTATTCACAGGAACAGAGTAACAAAAGGTATTTTGATAAAATAAAGTAAATGTTTTGCCTTGTTTTGTAGGACTTGGATATTTATTTATATATATTTTTATAAAGTATCAAGAAACTAGCAAAATTTTACAAGTCCTAAGTGCTCTATAGCTGTGTTCGTTAGGAGTAGTAATAATAAGTTATAATACGAGTACAATTCCACAGCTAAAGTATCGTTTGACGGACACATTGAACTCCGGGTGCTAAAGTTTAGAAATTAAGAATATTTGAAGGATTCCAGTTTCGCGAACATTAACGTTAAGCATATTTCTCGTCTTTCTATAAATAACAAGTTTGGCAAAGAAAAATATATATACTGCTAGAATGCGTTATGGGTAAATGAAATTCACATCCTGGCAACATCTCTAGTAATGGCGTCGTAATTTTATTAATTTGAAATTTTGTTCTATTGTTTATAAATACATTAGTAAATAGAATACTTACATATGAAATGTGATGTTCGGACAGTTAAGATTTTTTTTTGTATAATTTTTACAGAATTTGACAGCACAAGCAGGCATTTTTAAATATTATAAGTAGCGACTCGAGACGTACTTCAGCGGCGAACGTTCGCTCGGGTGTGACGAGTGAGACGCTTATATTTATATTAGACGCTTGTATTTTTTGGCTTCAGTTTTGAGGCACGGATTAGGCATCTGGACCTATATATAATCTAAGAGTACAAATATAACATTTTCCATATCTGCAAACGCGTGTCTAACTATTATAATTTGTAAAATAAATTAATTAAATAATTAATGTTTAGGTAGGTATATTCTCGGCTCTTTTTAGGGTCCCGTACCCGAAGGGTAACCAACAGGACCCTATTAGTAGCCTCCACTGTCCGTCTGTCTGTCTGTCTGTCGTCAGCGGGCTGTATCTCATGATTCGTAATAGCTAGAAGACAGTTGGAAATTTTCACAGAATGTGTATTTCAGTTGCCGCTATAACAACAAATAATAAAATAAAATAAAAATTAAGTAAGCTCCCCTACTAGAAACGTGTTTTTTTTTTAAAGTACAGTATTAAATTTACGATGGTGCGAAACCCTTCATGCGTGAGTCCGACTCGCGCTTGGCCGGTATATATATAGTTTATCTGTAATTTTGTGCTTTATAACCGTAGGTCTTAATTCAACCCCCTAATGAAACCCCCCCGAAAATATGTATATCACGCTACAGTATTATAAATTACATTTAGCATTATCATCATCATTTTAGCCATAGTACGTCTACTGCTGGACATAAGCCTCCCTCAATTTAGCATATAACAGGCATATTATACACGTTATACGAAATGCATGAACGTGGGAACACAAAGGTTTTGCCGAGAGACTGAATTATATTTATTTACTAGCTGCACCCGGCATAGGGCACGCCACAATTGTGGCGGTAAGACCCATCATGGAGGATTGGCTGGAGAGGCGACATGGCAGCCTCTCCTACCGGTTGACGCAGGTACTCACCGGACACGGCTGCTTCGGTAAGTACCTGTGTCGCATAGGCCGGGAGCCATCGCCTGCGTGCCACCACTGCGGAGACTGTCGCGAGGCCACTGCACTCCACACTTTGGTGGAGTGCTCAGCATGGACGCAGCAGCGAAACGACCTCGCGACAGCTATTGGGGTGGGAAGCCTCTCGCTAGAGACCATGGTTCTGTCCATGGTCCAAAGTGAGAGTGCGTGGGATTCCGCCGTCTCGTTTTGCGAGGAGGTGATGTTGGCTAAAGAGGCGGCGGAACGGGAACGGGAGAGGACAAGCACTCTCCCATCCCGCAGAAGACGCACCAGGCGCCGGAGAGCGCAAAATGATCTCCGGCCTCCATGAGCGCTGGCCTGAGGGTAACGGGTCGGGCTGACCGTTACCCTTGCAGTAGCAGGCCCGAGACGGTGGCGCGACGTGCACCTCTCTGATCTAGAGGGGGGTAAGGCCCCCCGTACTCCATAGTGTGGTCGTCTGCTGAAGGCGGCCAAGGTCTGCAGGGGTTCCCGGAGGACTCCTTCCTAGGGTATACCCTGGTCCCCCTACAATAGACCCACTTGTGACGGATCACCGTGTGGTTTTAGTCGGTTCGATTCCGCCGGTCGGTAGAGCCGTTTCGGAGTTCGACCACAAACACCGTGACACAAGATTTTTATATATTAGGAGGTAGGGTAAACGTGAATTTATTTTATAAACATAAACTCACGAACTACCTTAGTAATGCATAGCGAATAACATGTTCTGTACACATTACAAGTATACTAATTAAATTAACCAAGTCATCGGAAAATACGTCTGACCAACAACTCACCTCCTCACCTCACCTCACCATCACACCATATCACCTTATAAATTTGATGGCGTATGTATGTTTAACCAATAAATTATCATAAGAATAAGTATAAAAAGCACTTTCCTTCAATTATCTTTTATTTTGGGAGAGAAGATAAGTTCAGAATGAAGGCATTCTCAAACCACAGTTCATCACTTTATTTCGAGAATCTGCTAGTTCTTTGGTTTTTGGCAACCAAAAACATTATCGGGAAAGCATTTTTTTATGGGATACGGGGCAAACGAGCATTCGCGTCACCTGATCGTAAGTGACTACTTGAAACTCAAGAGTTAAAAGTGCGTTGCCGGCCTTTAGAGTGGGAGTAGGGCAAGTACGGGAGGGCGGTTGACTCTTCGGTAACCTCACTCACTCCGCGAAACACAACGAATAGGCATTGCTTCCCGGCCGGTTTTTTGTGAGGCCGTGGTATCACGTCGGTCGACTATGTAAATATGTCGTTAAGACTTGTTATAACGTGTCCATAGTTCCTCTTAAGTAGTAGAGACTGAGGTAGCCCTGAAATGCAAGAATTCTGGTATCGAAATGTCGGGACTTAACAGGACACATCACGTCCGTGGCTAAGGTCAAGGCCCACTTAAAAGACTGCGCGACTGGTCTAGCCGTTTTTATGGATTGCATTGTAATCATTGCACTTTGTATTTGTGAGTATCACGTTTTTTAAATCTCAACAAAGAAGTACCATTTATTTACTCGATTTCATCCGCGTAAGTCCCTCGCTAAGTTTTCTTTCAAATTTTCCTTGCAACTTTCTTATTTTTTTCTTTCATAAGAACCTTCTGACGATAACAAACACAAAAAGAAATAATGAAAATCGGTCCAGCCGTTCACGCGTGATGCTGTGACCAAGGGAAATGGGGATTCATTTTTATATATATATGGATGACAAAACCCGGAACAGGTTCTGTTGTTCAATGTTACTTTTAAATACGCTTTTATTAACTTGACTTGTAAGTAACGTATTGGGATGAAAATTGTCGCCTTCGTGATTTCCGGACCGATACGACCTTCAAAACTCCAAGAAAAGAGCGTACTCCCATCTCAAAGGCCGGCAACGCACTTGTGACGCATGTAGTGTTTTTACTAGAATAATTATTAAAGAGATCCAACTTATAATAAAATAAATAAATAAATAAAAACTTCGAACCACAATACACGGAAGACGGAAGCTATAAAATGTAACACGATCAGTCCATTAAATTGCTTAATCAATAATATCTCGTTGTTTACATGCTATAATATAAAGGCCCGTGAACACAATCCTTATTCGATCGATTTCCTTCGGGAATTAGTGCCCGTACTGGCGGATAAATTGCGGTTGTGTTCGCACAAAATTTAGTAGCAACCTGTGGGTATTTGTACATTGTTATTTTACAAATGACGGGGACGTGACCCGAATTTATTTATCGAAACTTTTTGATTGAAATCGTTAACGTACTAATTTGTTTTGAATTAAAATATAGGTATAAAGATAACATTTTTATAAAAAACTAGCAACCCGCCCCGGCTTCGCACGGGTAGTAGAGACATCTTCAACAATCATCATCATATTTCAACCAATTTACGCAAAACCTTAACAAATTATATACCTAAACCTTAATCATGAATCGCTCTATCTATCGTGAAAACCGCATGAAAATCCGCTCAGTAGTTTTTTAGGTTTATCGCGAACAGACAGACAGACGCGGCGGGGGACTTTGTTTTATAATATGTAATGAAAATAATTTTCTAACCTAGACTTCTGTAAGATGATGGTTTCCACCAAGTTGGGCGGTTTGAACAGAAATTCACTATGATCTTAGGTAGATCTTTTCTTTGTATAGAGGAATTTTCAAATCTGATGAAGTTATCCTTAAGGCATTCTCAAAGCTCTACTTCTAAACGTCTCTAACAGATAATCCTGGCAGGCAAACCTAGTCCAGAATTGATTAAAGCACAATAAAACCAATACAAGTTCAATTTATACAAGTTTCAACTGTAATATGCCACCAAAATATGAATACTTTAAGTCTGGTAAAATGAAATATGAAACGTGCTCTGAAACATACCATATGGATACTTTACTCATAAGAAATAAATTGTACACCTGGCCTTGATAATCGGAGACACGAGTCCCGCCTGTTTACATAAATTATTTGAAGAATATATATTATATCATCTATCTACACAAATAAATAAAACTGAATTATCTGTTTGTAATGTTATAATATCAGTATTTTACTACATGCGTCCGAATGTTGACACGGTAGTAGGTACATATACCACAAAATATTTTTTTTGTCTGTCTGTCTATCTGTTTGTTGCGGCTAATCTCCGGAACGGGTGGACCGATTTCTACGGAACTTTCACTGTCAAATAGCTGGTGTTGTAAAGAGTAACTTAGGCTACTTTTACTCAAAAGTTTATAAATATATACACGCGAGCGAAGCCGTGGGGAACAGCTGCTAGTCTGCTATAAAATTGTTTACATAAATTACCTCTAAAAGTTTTATAGGGATCTGTACGTTTATGCGTATTTTCCGTACAAAAAAACTAAAGTGGCCGACTGCTGCAAGTTCAAAATCAGGACATCTTCCAAAAGATCAAGGTTATACTTATTACAAAGATTATTATCAAATGAAAGTAAGGCGTGGATATTAAGCCCAAATTCAATGCACAGACTGACGACAATGACAGTTTCTCACGTTTTAGTAGTGCGAACTTGTAAGAGAAAAACTACCGGTAATGGGTCACAATAGGTTGTTGTTGGCTGAAAATAATGATGAAGACTGAGATAAAAGTACATTTCATATTTGTTACGTTCCTAGCCTTCGACACAGAATACATAATAGTACAGGTACCTTCGAGTCAGATAGTCATCGTCTGAAAAACTTGCGAGAATTCTCGTAAAGTACCTAATACAAAGGCTTTGTCAATAAAAATGTAATTTTTAGATATGATTGTAAAATGTTTGTGAAATAATTTGTAACACCTAGAAGGAATGAGTGCGGAACGGAACAAAACAATTATATAAGACCAACGGGAGTGTGAAGGCCGAAGGTCGATGACCACTCAGAACCCACTGGTGATATTCTTATAAAAGAGTAGCGAAGGTCCCGAAACCGGGCGGGCTTGTGACAGTTTAATGACGGGAGAGGAAGCTCGTGAGTATGTAAGGATAGAAGCAAGTGGCAGGGGTCTTTGCCTACCCTGAAGGGACGAAGGAAATAAGTCATATAGTCCATCCAGTGCACTACCGACGCGACATGGATCCAATCCTATCAAATAATTAAGTATTTACATAAAACGAGCGAGAAAGTAAATATACTTTTAAATTGTTTTATATGTGAGTCGGCCTAGTTACGAAGAAAATATTGTTTCGCTATTATAAAAGGGTTTTGTATTATCCCTTTACTTAAGTGGGATTTTTGTAAAAAAATATGTAACAAAATATCCGTATAGAGATAGATTGCCCAGTGTTATTATTTAACAATTATTGTGTACCTACCAAATCTTTGAGGGGCTCGTGGATACGTGATAACTAGAGATCGGATATTCGGATGCATATTTACCTAAAGTTGAGATGTTGGCTATTATGGAAAGCACTTTTTTATCGACAAAATCCCGCGATTCCGGGAAATTCAAATTTAAGTGTATACTCCGTGAGATGTAATAAACCCAGTTTGACACAAACGACTGTTGCCCTGTTACAACAGAATATGGTTGCTTTTGCCTACTTTTATTGTCAGTTATTTTTGACTAAGCAAAAACAACCTTATTACGTTACTCAAATCGGGCCTATTAAACCTCAGGGAATGTAAGCATTTTGTAAAAGTGTGAGTGAGACGGTAATACTTGCTTGTACGCAAGTAGCGACGCGACAATACAACTACATTCGTCGTTGTGCTTGCTATGCGTTCGGGTGTTTCTCAAGGTTTTTTAATTTCTTTAATTACCTACTTGGGTATTGAACAACGGTTTCTGATTTGCATTGTGATTTGGATTTTTGTTTTGCTTGAAACAACGACTTTGTGTCACGAATCCTGGATTTACCTGCTCTGCGGCTTGGACCTCTTATTTCTTTTATTAACAAGGTAAGCATTATTTCTTTTTACAATTTAAAAACATTGTACCTACTTGTATATAGCTACAAATCTGATTTGGATTAAAGTCAGAAAATTTGTATAATATAATAAAAAACTCTCTAGTAAAGTCAAATGTACCTGAGTAATGGTACTTTCGGCAGGTAGTAACATGTTCTGCTCTCTAATTGGTCGGCTGTTGCATTAATAGACTATTGTTTAAACATTTGCAATATTTATTTGCAATATTTCAGGAAGTTTGAAAACGTTGCGCTGTGTAGTGTTGTGATGTGATACTGCATTTTGATCCATCTTTTCAAACCATCAAAGAATGATCTTTTTTAGTTCGTAGGTATTATTCGCTATTTTGATGGCGGATTTAACTCAAAGAGAAGACATAGCTCAGTCATGGCTACGAAATCACCCAGAGATGTTTTACGACCTATCAACTGGAACTATGAGTGGTACGAAATATGATACGACATTAAAAGCGAAGAAAACCATTTTGAATCAGCATCTGAAATCACAAAAACATCGAGGAATTCAAGCAGCAGTACCAAATGACTTTTATATTGACTTGATTAATTTTCTCATTATAAATAATAAATTGGGATTTTCAACGTCTAACGTTTTCGTGGTTTTAAAAAAATACATTTGTAACTGTAAAAATCAAGATAGAACCATTCCAAGTAAGTCTTTGTTAAGGACGAAATACTTGGGCTATGTTTATTAAGATAAAATGAAACTTATCCACAGTGAAGTACAAAACAATAAGAAATGGATGACATGTTGTAAAACCATTAAATAAAAAGTCATTGGGACGAATTTACCTGTTAATTGTCTAACTTTAGATGTTGTTAACGGTCGTACTGTGTCTGAGTTTGTGATTGAATATCTAAAAGCTTATGGGGGACCCAATTCAACAATAAAGTGCAGGACGTTTTAATGTTATGAAGCGACAGCGTAGCGTATACGTGTTTAGCTCACGCCTTAGATAGATTAACAGAGACATTATGTTTAAGGTGCGGTGATGTAGACACTCTAATTAATAATGTCAAAAAATTATTTTTAAAAGCTCCCAACGGAGTACGAATTTTAAAGGAACTGCATCCAAATTTGCTTTGGCCTACAGAGCCAGTTTTCACTAAGTGGGAACATGGCTAGAGGCGGTATTTTACTATGCCAAACATTTTGACAAAATATCGAGTGTTGTAGCTTTATTGGATAGCAACGAAGCCATATCTATCTATCTAGGAAAGATTCTTTTCAACCTACAAGTGGATTCTGAATTTGAAAAGAAATATACTAACAAATGATAACCTCGAGAAAATTATTATTCTATACTATATTCTCTGAATAATCCTGAATTAAGAAGTTTTGAACAGTTAGTAGAACCAGATGTAACACCATCATGTTCAACACAAACAGATACAGAAATAACAGATTTCATTGACCGAACCATAGTTATAAATAGAGATTAAAGATATTGTCACTGGGGTAATCTTTCTTCTTTAATCTTTAGCCACCCAATGTTGAGTAAAGGTCTTTTCCAAATCTCTCCATATTTATCACGCTGCCACTTTAATGGTAAAATACAAAATGATTTAAGTTTTTATTTTCTTCATATTAGCCATGTAAGAAGTGCATGTCCTGGCTACTTATAAAAAAAACAATTCTTGTATGACAATTATTTATGTATATTTTCCAAAGTGCCCATGTACAACTTTTCTATCTTTCATTTCTCCTCTATGTATTTTCTGTGTGTACAACATAAAAATATTGTGTAAGATAAGATGTCCTTAATGAATAAATAAATTTATATTCATTTATGTTTTCTTATTTACCACACCACCATTTCTCTTACACCCTACATACATACACACATACTCGAATGGGAGATTAAAATTTAACTTTAAGTAAATATACATCTGATTAGTAGTGCGATCCCGGAATCCCGGGATTTTATTTTCATAACAATATTCTAAGAAGTCGTTTCCATAATTTGTTAGCCAAAAAATTACTTTAGGTAAATATGCATCCGATTATCCGATCTCTAGTGATAACTGAGTACATAGTAGTGACAAAGTATAAATTTGGTTATAAATATTTGTGTGTTGATAATTAATAAAATTAATTAACACACGTCTCTAAACTCTGGAAATTCGATAAAGTGAATCAGGCAGCGTGACTTGCGATAGTGCCGTTCAAGAATAAAAATATTAATAGCGCTGAAGTTTTAATTGGATATTTTAACAATTAATCGAACACTCAGGCGTTGCTTCATAATAATGTATCCTTCTCTTCTCCCCAAGCTTATACACCAAGATTCCGTGCTCATATTCACGGCGACATTTCAAATAGGTCTGGGGTTTTTTCTGGCTGCTTACATTGCATTAAAATGATTCTCTAAACATTTGATATAAAAATCAAGACTAGGTCTAAAAGTAAACTTACGTTATTTTTTCGAACTTTAAAGCGTCAGGCGTAAATAACTGTCCACGGGAACTGTCTGACAGTATTAAAAATAACTTTTAAATGATATTGTGTACCTACTATATATATAAAAATCAGCACTCTTTCAGAATTTAAGAAGAGGGATCGATAATAATTTTAATTGGCCGTCGGCCCTGGTAGCGCAGCTTGCATACCTTCAAAGTCTCTACTAATACTACTCCATACGACACATTTTATTCGTCAGAAAATAAGTAAGGTCTGGTTGGCTCTGGGATCTGCCTCATTAGCGTAGACTCTCAAGTCTGAACAGAAATTACATAGATTCGGGGGCAATAATTCATGCGTACATGATTTTGTTAAAAATGTTCATCCCCCGTTTCCACTACATTACTCTTGCGGTCTTGTTCGTCGCCACCAGAGGCCGTTGACTTGGCTGTATATAATTCATGTTACATCTAGACAGTAGGGTGACAACAAATTACCCCGGTTTGCAGTTTCGTTACTAGAATAGTCAGCTAAGAAACAAAACGTGTAGAATGATCTTTGGGAACTTATACTTCTATAACAAGTTTAAGGTCACTTTGAAAACAGTATTAATAAAATTATAAAATATATGGAAATTACCCTGATCTCTTGGTTGGTTTGTTTCCGTTCAGTAACACCCGGATATGTAACAATGTGAAGCATTAGGAATTATATTCCTAGTGAGTAACACTGTGACATAATGCGACTTTTTTTTCCCAATAAGTCAAACCAAATATCAACAATTTGTAACAGTGTGACTGAACAAGAAAAAATATTCCCTCTGAGTTACACTGTGTCATAACGAAACTTTTTTTGTCGTTGAGTAACACCGTTATTAAAAATACTACTTTTAATACAATGTTTAAATATTACGACCACCAACCGGATAGTAAACTAAAATCTTGACAACACTATCTAATACAAATTTGTAACTATCATAAGTAAGTTAAGAATTACTATGATAGTTAACAGACCATAGAGAAATTTGTAGAGAGAACAAATGTGTCATAGTTATGAATATCTTAAAAAAAAACAACAAAACGTGTATAACTGTTTGTTTTTTCTATATAAATAAATTACAAATAAGTAAATATAGGTACATTAATTAATATTATAAATATGAATGTTAGTTTGTTTCTTTGTGCAAAAGCAAATAAATAAATTTCTCTGCGAAGAGGAAATAAACGGTAAACGGAAAAAAAGTAAAAAAAAAATGTGAGCCGTCACGGGACGCCTGGCAGATGTGAAACATCGACATTATTTTGTAAAAGTCGAATCAAAAGAGAGAATCGCACAGACGATTGCGCATGGCGACGCGTCGCCACACCGTACACACTACTGCATATATATACCATCATATAAAAGTCTTCTGCACTGTGCACTTCTGCATGGTGCATGCATCATATAAACTAAATTTCATGAAGTTCGTGTATTGTGTGGCAATCACTGACCAACAAATATAAGGGTCAAGATCGTTATCAATTACCATTGACTTCAAGTAAAAATCATTTTCAGATGAAATTACGGTATTTTCTCGATCGTGAGAATAATTGTTTTTATTTGCTACCTCATCAAAGCCATTGCAGAACGTGTCGAAATACATTGCCCGCAAAATAAAAAAATACTTTCAAGGGGGGAAGTCGTTATTTTACATTTTAATTTGTGCTGTTGCAATTGTTCGTTAACTGTTCTTCATTGTTCTATCAACATTTTTTTTTGTTCGTTCTTAGTTTTTTTTTTTAAATAAACCATAAATTAGCTCTCTCAAGTTGGCGTGAGGAAGTCGTTTTTGTACTATTTTTTTTGCTATTTCAATTGTTCGTTAACTGTTCTTTATTGTTCTGTAAAATATTTTATTTGGTCGTTCCACAGATAACATAAAACTATACTAGTGCTTAGTTATTTTAAATAAACAGTACATTATTCCTGCCGAGAAGGTTATGTGATGTGATGAACAGAGATCGGAGTAGGTAGATTGATTTTTGCTACTTGTATCAAAACGTCTATATTAATATGGACATTCTTTCGGTATTCCGGAAGTGGTTATTTCGGAAATTAAAAATTCGTAGTACTTAGATAAATAGATTTTTAGTATTGGAATTGGTTTATTTTTACTGAATTAAAAATTATAAGGTTACAAAGATGTTATTGATCGATATTAGATAAATATATCGACGAAGAATTGTGTCTTCATCGATATATTTATCTAAGTCGATATCTGACGTCACTTATAAAAAACGTAAGTGCAACAGAGAACATGACGTGCACCGTCTCATTGCAAAGTTTTTTTTGCACCGTTTGCGACATGCCAGATGTATGACGTTGCCTATAAACAATGTAAGTGCGACAGAGAACAAAATATGCGCCGTCTCATTTAAACATTTTTTTGTACGTATGCTACGAGTTTTGCTCTTGCGACATTCCTGATGTATGACGTCACCTATAAACAATGTAAGTGCGACAGAGAACAAGACATGCACCGTCTCATTTTAACGGTGACATGCGAGATAGTGCATCTAGATGGCTTACTTGCTTATTTCGGTTCGTTGAGTGCACACATTTGTTTGTTACTGTGTTGTGAATACCTTTTTTGACTCTGGCTTGTGTTCATATGGGCTTCTGGAACTGCTCAAAACGACAATTTGGCTCGGATATAGTATCTGGACTTTTCAATATTGAATTGGATTTAGTTACGTCAAGTTTTGGTAAGTAATACACATTTAACTTCTTATAAAATTGGATATTTTTTTTTGTCTTGTTTAAGTTTGCTTTACTGTTATCCATACCATGGATTGTAAAATCGTATAAGCTTTAATAGAATATCAAACTTAGTGTGAAATAAAAATATGATATTCTTGAATGTAGTTGGTATTCAGTCAGCTCTATTTTTGCCCACATTTTTAGCATGATTTCATATATCATGTTTATGTATTAAGTATAATCCATGTTCCGTGACCTGTGTTCACATGTATAGAAATAATCTTGCTCCATTCGTAAATATTAACGACAAACAGACTAACTTTTAAACTGTCTCTGATTTTTCTTCTTTCCCTTTAACTCTCTATAACGTTAAACTATGCACAGTCCCTTGAGTGTTTTTATACAGTATTTACACAATTTCTAAAATAGTGAATAGTAAATCTGTCTTTCTTTTAATCGAGCCATGAAACATTTGAAAGCAAAATTATTATAGGTATTTTTTTATCTCTTTGTTAAAGGTGTCTTACGAAGATTCTGCTCTCCAAAAGAGTTAAAATATGGCGAATGTGAAGGCTACTTACTGTAGAAAAATGGATATCCGGTCATCCCGAACTAATGCAACATTAAAAGACCTATCGAAGGAGCAGTACACCAAGGCACGTTTAAGCGGCCCAAAGAGGAATTTTATTTTGACCTTATAAAATTTCTCATTTTGTGCAATATTCCATGGTCTCAGATGAAAAATGCTACCTTTCAAGAATTCTTTAATAAATATATGTGTAGCGCTTGTTGTTGTACGTGTACTAATCGTAAACTGCCAGATGAATCTTAGTTACGTAAAATATACTTGGACAAGTTTTATAAGAATAAAATGGATTCTATTAAGAAAAATAATAAACATGAAAAACTATGGATATATTTGGACGAAACGACCAACTTTTTAGGTACCGATATATAGTCACTTTTCTAATAAAACCATTACATGTTAGTAATATTAGTAGACCTTATATGACCGCGTGTAAAGTGCTAACTGCAGTTAACGGGCAAACAATCACGTAATTTGTGTTGGAATGTTTAGAAAATTTATGGGAAGACTCTTTTGAATCGAGAGTAAATAACGTTCTTGTCCTATGCACCGATAGCGTAGCCTATATGCTAGCTGCAGGACGAAATTTAAAAAATTACTTACCCCAAATGAAGCACGTAACATGTTTGGCGCACGCGCTCCACCGAGTATCTGAGCAAATTAGATCTGAATATCAGGATGTCAACATTTTAATATCAAACGTAAAAAAAGTATTTTTAAAAGCCCCAAGCCGAATCAAAATTTAAAAAAATAAGTATCCTGATTTGCCGCTGCCTCCCCAACCAGTTATTACTAGATGGGGCACTTGGTTAGAAGCAGCATTCTACTATGCTCAACATTTTGAAAAAATTAAGGATGTACTAAATTGTTTAAGCAGCTCTGATGCCATATCTATCCGAGAAGCTAAATTAATTATAGAGAAAGAAAATTTAAAAGACGATTTACACTATATCAAAGATAATTAGTTAATAATTCAACTATCCTTAAAAGAATTACAAAAACATAATTTAAGTTTGATGGATTCACTTTTAGCTTTTGACCAAGTGAGAGCTGCTATTAATGAATGTAACTCAGAAAATATTAAAAATAAAATAGAAAATGTTATGGAACGAAACCCGGACTTAGAAACACTAAGGGCATATAGTGAGGCAATTGAAAAAAATGAAGCATTTGGTTTGATTCCTTTCTAAAAATTTGCTCCTTTGACATCCTCAGATGTGGAACGATCTTTTTCCACATATAAATGGATTTTAGATGTGAAAAGAAATAGACTAAGAATAGAAAATATAGAAAAAGTCATGGTTATTTATTTTAATTGTATAGAACATGATTACCAGGATGATGAAAGTGTAACCGATGAAGATTAAAAATATGATTTTAATCTTTATCGGTATAGAATACAGAATTGTATATACTTCTACTTAATATTAAAAAACGTTGATTTTATATATACCTTGTTTTATTCAACGCTTAATCTTAATGACT
The DNA here is from genome assembly GCA_963859945.1 of Euplagia quadripunctaria. Taxonomy (NCBI): domain Eukaryota; kingdom Metazoa; phylum Arthropoda; class Insecta; order Lepidoptera; family Erebidae; genus Euplagia; species Euplagia quadripunctaria. The sequence goes on along the minus strand of OY982582.1, from coordinate 11,723,646 downwards.
ACCATGCTATTGTTAAGTATTTGCAAAAACTAGTCCTAATAAAGTAAAATAAAGTACTAGGCATAAATTATACGGAACAGAAAACGATGAGGGCGGAGATGCACTTCATTTCAATTTATTATTATTCAAGTGGTAAATGAAAACAAGCTTAAATAGTTTTGATATCTTACTATAGTTTTGTATTGAGTAGGTACTAATAATATCACTACTAACAAAAACATTTGTTATTTGAAATCAGAAATACTGGAAGAAATTCCTATATTGCGCTTATCCATGTTATTCTTTCGGTGACCAGTTATGATATAAGTAGCAAAAATCAATCTACCTACTCCGATCTCTGGTGATGAATGATGATTCCCGGCAGGAATACATAGAATGGTCACATGACCTTCTAATTAGAAGAGGACATAATGGGCGAGAGGACCCACGGATCCGCCCGCGTCTGGATTCATCTGGAGCTTTTTAGGGTGCCGAGGAAGAACGCCTCTATATAAAATTACCTAGCGGGGCGGTCATGTTCTGTCTTCTTGAATTCGTTACCTATCAATACGTCGACATAATCAGTTTAGTTTCGACTTTAGCGAAGTTGGTACTGCTGACGTATCCATGCGGAAAACAAAACGTAGAAAAAATTCTGAGGGTCCTAGATATGATATCTTTTTACAATTATTTCTTTAAATTGAATTACTGCTATAAACAGGAAAACTAGTAAAATAAAATAACATTTGTGTTCATGTATAATATTGCTTACTTATAACTTACAGTGTAGTCTTTTCTTTCTTAATGTGTTGCCTGTCCATAAAGACATAATTAACCGTTACAATCACTTCACGTGAGCTTGTCTCTCAAAAGTACTCGCTGTCACGTTGCTCAATAATATAGAAGTTTATACCTAAGATATAACTACCGCTTTTTATGGCTAACCTACTCAAGAACCGCGACCTCTCACGATCCTGTATATTTAAAATATAACCTATAAGCTAAAGTCATAATATCTTGTCCTTGTAAATTGTATTTTCTGTTTTCCATGAGCTGAGGCATCGGGGACCTGATTTTTTTAAGCTTCGCTTCGTTGAATCCTTTGTTCACGTGTCATTTAAGTGGTTCTTGATCGTAACTCAAAATATTGTTTCTACTTGTTGACTTACGATCAAAATAAATAATAGTTGAAATGCGTAGAGTACAGATAGGTATCATTTTGTTGTATCCCAAATTCGCTTATTTTATGAAACTTTATAATAAAATCTAGTAACTGCTGTAGTCTTATATTAAATATTAAGTTTTTTTAGGCCATCTGAAATCAATTTAGGTTTGACTTAAGGCACCTTTTTTACATTAGGAGAGGCCCATGCCCAGCAGTGGACGATGAAAGGCTAATGATGATAATGACAATTCACCTTTTAAAAAAAATACAGTAAGTACAGTGTTAATATAAGTTAAATTAAATACAGCGCTTCGTAATATTTGGCAGTGCTCCACAATACTATTGACTACTATTTAAATCTAATTAATTAAACACGTCATTCTTATTGACAGTTCCTAACAATCCGATAGTCTGGCAACCCCATCGCTTAAATTGCACATTGACCTAAATGCTCCTTTAGTATGAACATAATGGGACACAATGTAATAAAACATTGCCATTGTTTCACTTTTGGATAAAACAATGAAATAAACCTACATAACCATAATTTACAATAGTAATGTTGCCGGTTAAGGAGTCTCTTTACTACCAACCTATAATCTCCCCGGCTTTAATGATTGCTCGAATTAATTGAAATCAAATTAAAACTGCGTTTACTGTTTTTTAGGTTTACACTACTGTGATCCTTTTAAAAACGTACTTGCGTAACCTGCCGTTTAAAACTTAATCAGTCTAGAAGTTTCGAAACTTGGCTGTAAGCATGTTTTGGCATTTGCGCAATGTAAGGCGTCCATTAGTGTACGGTAGGGATTGCTGTCAATTTTACCACAATCAAGACTGACTGACGGATAATCTATCGTCTAATACAGTAGTTGACGGTTGCATGATATTGATTGTCCAAAATCTGGATAGTGTGTTTTTATCATGCTACCATCAGTCATGACTTTTGGAATTAAGTGACGGTTGCATGAGCGTCTAATGGATGATAAAGCTGGAGAGAGTAATGACATTTTTTACTGGCCAACGAGGTGTCCTACTGAAAGCTGGTAAAACAGCATGGCTAGCTTAGTAGGTACCCACTGTTTCTCAATTTATTATACGGTAGTTAACTGGCAAGTCAAATCAGTTTCTCATTATTAAACGCCAACGGCTATCTTTATGACGTATCTTCTGCAGGATATAACAACCCGTGACGTCATATATGCTTATCGTCAAATTAGTTTTTACATATGGTTTTTTACTTACATAACCGTATCAAAATCCGGTTTTCACCAATAGATGGAGTGATTCATGACGAAGATTTAGGTGTATAATTCATTAAGGTTTTGTGTAAAATGGCTGAAATATGACGATGGTCGTTAAAGATGTAATAAAAAAATCAATATAATATGTAAAAACTAACATTAAAAGTAAGTAGGTATAATTTGACGATAAGCATATATGACGTCACGGGTTGTTATAACCTGCAGAAGATCATAAATATTGAGTTTATGGCGAACATACAGACAGAAGCGGCGAGGGATTTTGTTTTATAATTATGTAGTGATACAACACACTAACAAAATAGGAAAATAATTGAAAATTTATGAAAATACAATAAAGGGCTACAAAGACCATACCCCCAATTCAAGTCCCGCCTGCTTGCTGATTCAGTTCAATGAAGTCCACGGCTAATTATATTCACCATCTCCTCTGAATACGCAATTTCAAATGATAACAATTGAAACTGACTGTAACTGAATCGGTGCAGAATCATAACTATAAATCTTCATTGTAATTCAGTATAAGGACAAAACATGAATCAGCGCACAAATCTTTCAGGAAAAACTTGTTAATAACTATTAAGAAATTATACTTCGTTGAATCGATGTGATTAAAAGAACTAGTTAGTAACTGGCTTTTAAATTTTCTTATATCACCTTTCTTCTTTCAGAAAAAAATAATTCAGCCAAATTTGCTTCAAATCGTGAGCAGTTTCGAGATACATACATGAATTAAACATCCTGGAAATCGCCTGGCGATCGAATTTCAATCGTTTTGTGTGTCTTGTTTTTAACCCCCGACGAAAAAAAGGGCTGTTATAAGTTTGACGTGTCCGTGTGTTTGTCTATGGCATCGTAGCTTCCAAACGAATAGACCGATTTAGGTGTGTTTTTTTGTTTGAAAAGTGACTTGATCGAGAGTGCTCTTAGATATAATTAAAAAAAAATTGTTCAGTCAGCCGTTTGAAGATCATCAGCTCTTTTCTAATCGTTTAAGAGACTTTCGAGTCGTTTTAGTTTTAAATTTATGATTATATTATATTGACCAGTATAACCTGAACTGTCATTGTATAGACCTTTGTAGCATGACAGGTCAAAATATATACTAGACATGGTATAGCTTTGTGTAGCCGTTTTTAAGCATAATTTTTAGCTTTACAGCACATATTGTTTAAAAATGTTAGCTTTGTGCACTTCTTCTACATGATCAACTTTAAGTATTGCAAATTTCACATTCTTGTCTGTGCGCGTTTGCGTAAAAAATGGTTACAAAGAATTCTCACGTAAGATATATATATATATATGTAATAGCTGCGCCCCGCGGTTCCCGGTACTGTGGGAATATCGGGATAAAAAGCCTATGTGTTAATCCAGGTCTCCAGCTATCTACATACCAAGTTTCATCGCAATCGGTTCAGGAGTTTTTGCGTGAAAGAGGAACAAACATCCATATATCCTCACAAACCTTCACGTTTATGATACTAGCAGTGCCACACGGTTTCATCCGCGTAAGTCCCGATCCCGTGGGAATATCGGGATAAAAATTATGCCTATGCGTTAATCCAGGTCTCCAGCTATCTACATACCAAGTTTCATTTTTTTCATGAAAGAGTAACAAACATTCATTCATCCATCCATACATCTATCCATCCATCCATTCAAAATCCAAACTTTCACATTTATAATATTAATTATAATATTAATGGGATTAGTAGGATATACAAGAATTGCTCGTTTAAAGTTATTAGATAAAAACAATGCAAGAAACATGAATCAATTTCTAAGATAAAGTTCTTAAATAAAATGTAATATAATAATAATAATTGTATGTGCCTGACCCAGTTCTTGAAAATGGTCGTGCAACGTTGTACTGGGATCGATCTATCATCACTGACAAGACTGTTATTGCCAATAAGCCTGATATAATGGTGATAAACCGGTTACAGCGCCGAGCAATGATTGTTGACATCGCCATTCCCCATGATGACAATCTCTAAAAAGCCGAAAAAGAAAAACAAATAAAATAGTTGGACTCCATGATCTTTTCGACATATGGGATGTTGATTCGGCAATTGTTGTGCCGATAGTAATTTCGGCCCATTGGTTAATTGCTAAGAGCCTCGATCAACTTCTTCAGAGGTGCACGTCAGCGCAGAAGGGTCCTCCTCTATGCTGAGGAGTTCTGTGTCTCTGGAACCCTAACCAAAACCTACAATACCTACAAGCCTACCAATAAGATTGCTTGACTTTCATAGCTAATCTTAGCTCTGGTGAAAAGCGGATACATAATCTTTCAAGCGATGAATGTGTAGCTAAGGATGTAGCTACATTTACTTGCTTAGTAAATATACCTGCTAAGTATTTACCTAAGCTACAGGATGCGATCTATCGCATCCTAAGAGCTAAGGATATGCTGAGATGATGATGTATACAAACACAAATAGTCTTCTTTGAAATGCATTAAAGGAAGCGCATATACTCTGCTTCGCAATATAGCTGTGGTGGAATGGAAAAAGATATATCGTAACTTAGCTCGCTTATCGCTTAGTTATTTCGCGCATTTGTATTGAAAAGACGGCTATAACCTTATGCATAGTACGCAACGCAACAAAATGCATTGTGATGCATCCCTAGAATTGAAAACAGTCATCGACTTCCTAGACCACTGTATCCTGCATATCTTCATTTAAAGTCATATTTCTTTATATTTTCAGGAATCCAAAGATCAGTTGACACGTGAGCGCGGAATATGTTTGGCAAGTATGTTAAATTGTATATTCTTAACACCTTCCATGCCCCCATTTCGCAAAAGATACGTTTTCGATCCTACATTATAGTCAGCAACCCCATTCGCAGCACCTTTCCAAACTTCGTGTTGCTACACAAAAAATCCGATTATGATTTTCTTTACCTACTCATAAACATGAACCAACTTATTTGTCATGACATATAGAATAAGGTATTCTAATTAACAAAAAAACCGTCCGAGTAGGAGTCTTACCCTAAGGGTTCCGTACAAATTTAATTATAGAATAACAGTTGATAGTTTAAACAACCCAGGCGTGACTTTAATTTACTTAACGAAATTCATTAATTATAGGTACGGCACTACACAAACTTTACTTTCGGTCAATTCTCTAACTGCACAGTCATGTAAAGTTGGCACTCGAAAAAAAATCATGATTCTAGGTCAACAGGAAGAACCCTGTATAGTAAGTAAAGCAAATCAAAACATATTTAGGTTCTGATTTCTGTTACGTCGATACGTGTTTGATGGCGGTATTTTGTTATTTTGGATTTAGAACATCATTTATATTGGAGCTCTAAAGGAGCAATGAGGGTTTAAAACCCTGATCTCACAGACAGAGACTACCGTTGTACCTTTCCAAGGATTTATTTATGTCTATTTGAGAGTAATAAGGGTCTTCACAGACAGACTTCCATTTTTGGTTTTGAAGTAGGTACAGAACATTAAAATATTGACTTAATAAGTCATCGGGGTATTACTTAAACGTCTACATCTAGCCTTTATACAAGAGAAAAACAAAATTAAGTATGCATAATATCTTCTAGGCTAAGAAGTAGGTCCTTCTGCCATGTGAGTGCGGAACGAATGACACAACAGTAGGTCCTTCTGCCATGTGAGTGCGGAACGAATGACACAACAAATATACATACAGGGCAAAAGTTAGTGGCAATGCCGATAGGGTCCGCGCAGAACATACCCTGATTGGTGATGTTCTGGAGAAAAGGCAGTTTAGAAGTACCCGAAACCGGCTTTCATGAAAGTTGAGAAGCTTGGGAGGTATGTAAGAATAATAGCAAGCGGCGGGCTGTTGTCTCTGTTTATCCCGAACGGATAAAGGGATCTTAGACAGTCCTCGGGGTTCGAGTTTGTACCGAATCAGTCAAATCGTTGTCTTTCACTTGTACCTTGCATTAGATATTCATGATATAAACAGGTTATTTTTCAAAATAAATTTTCCTTTAACTAGCAAATGTATTCTAATAACATCAGTTATGTCTCGATAAGAATTTCTCATGTCTTGTTTTGAGGTAACTAAATAGAATCAGTTGTTTTAAATTATCTTTAGGGAGACAATTTAAAACAACTAATTCTCTTTAGGTCTCAATTATGTTATTATAAAATTGGAAAACTTGTTTGATTTTATAATAGTTTTTGAAGTTGTAAATCGTAAGTAATTTAACATGATACAATTATTTTCATCAAAACATTTATTGAAGACGTATTTATAGTTAAACCAACCAAGGTTATGTTGACCAGAAATCTCCAACAAAAAATAGTTTATTCATATTTGTGGTTACGTAGCGTACACAAACTACGACACAACACTTAAAATAGCTTAAAGTAACAAACAACACAATGATGTAACTTGAGTGGGTGGTGCTGTGGTGATTACATAGATACATAGCACTAATCATGGAGAGGGCAACTGGCAACTGATTTTTCATTCTACTGGATTTTTCGTTTGTTTAAGGGGGCCCCTTTTCAAGGAGTGAAGCGTCCTGTCACTCCTTGAAAAAAGGCCCCATCGGGTCCGAAACTAGTCGGGCATCCCAGAAATGCAAACGTGAGTAAAACCATATAGTCTTTAATAAAGATGAATACCACTCACGAAAGGTTTTATTGTAACATATACATATCTACCGCACCACAGTGGATGAAATGATTCCGTCTGGGATTTAATCCACGTTTGACTGTACCGCCCATGCATATTTGTAGTCGGCACATCAGGGACCGGGCGACTCGACTGGATCAACTAAAACCTAAGCCTTAAATATTAATGAATATATTTTTTTAACTTTTTTTCATGTAATATTAATCGAGGAAAAAAATTTAAGAAAGACAAAACGGTAACGTTGTCGAACAACAACAAAATAAAAAGTGTCTCTAATTTTTATATCACCAGATTTTATAGATTAATAAAATATTCCCTTTATTTTCCCCAGATGATTGCAACGTGAGGAAATATTTCCTGGAACTAAGGGACTGCACGAAGAGAGTGTCGAAGAAGCCGTTCACAGCGGAGACCTGCCACCAAGAAACGGTAGACTTGATACAAGCCCTGGACAAATGTGTTGCAGATAAGGCTTTTATAAAAATCCGTTAGATTCTGAATATGGACATGTGTTGTATGTAAGTGGTTTATAGAAATTTTTCGTTCCGCGGTCAAGAGAGACAATAGACCTATGTAATTTCTTCTTGTTTCCTTCAATTAGAAAACGGAATAAACTATACCTGTAACGAAAATTTTAGAAATCTTAATTATTTTACTGTTTGTCGGGTATCTACAAGATACTTATAGCAAAAAAAAATGTATTGCATGTGTAATTCGCATGCCTGTAATTGAAAGATGAGTACGTCTAAAAGGCTTAGGCTTCCAAGAGAGGCTGTCAGATGCAACATGAATTGCTTCCATTGCACTGACTGGTATGGTAGTTTTTGCACATGGGATCTTTAGCATACTGACGTGAATCAACCGTAGTCCAGTATTCTTCCAATCTATGTGCAGCTGCACCTAATTCTCAGAGAACGATACTATTTCCAAGCACCAGATGTCTGATACGTGTCAGATGCGACACTTTAGTGTAATGAGTCGAATATTCAGTGGTCCAATAATCTCTTTCCATCTTTGCCAATAGTAATTATGTGACCGCGACCGAAAATTTATGCACGTAGCTAACATGAACATAACATGGCGTGTGCAGGCCAGGGATTAGTAGGATGGCAACTGGAAAGTAATCTCTCGTAAGCTCGTGTTTCTATTCTTAGTAGTTTTAAATTACAAACTAATAGTAAATCAAAACCAGGTCAGAAGTACTAACAACCGTAAGGGTGAAGTCACTTTAAGATGCCCTTTTCAGTAGGTATATAATTTATATTAACCTATGGTTAACACAGAATACATAATAGCACTAGTATTAATGAAATATAAATAAGGTTTTGAGTAATTTGCAACTTGCAAATCCGTAACACGGTTGTTAATTGGGTAGATGCCTATGCTCAAAATAAATTATTTCGTCAAGTCTGGCAATAAAATAACTTAAAATAGAGAGAAAATTATTTTGACGCCTATTCTCAAAATAAATTATTTCGTCAAGTCTGGCAATAAAATAACTTAAAAAAGAGAGAAAATTATTTTGACGTTTTTAATTTATTTTTAATTGTCAAATTAACATTAAAATGCAATGATTTGACAACTGTAAGCCGTGACATTTTTGTATTTCATTTAAAAATGTACCGAACCTACCGTTTTGACGTTTACTAAAAAGATATTGATTTGACTTGATTTTTACTTGAAAATAGGCACTCATTTGTTTACAAATAATTGTATGTAAATATACATTTGATAAAAAATGGGTTTTTCTTACAATAGAGTTATTTTTTGTCAAAGGAGGAAAAAATATAAATGCCAGTAATTCAACATAAAAAGTTGGAAGTCGCCATAAAGTATTGTTTTCTGATTCACAAAGTAATATTAAGTATGTTATTATTTAGCAAATTGCGACATTTTTGTACACGGTATATTGGTACAAAAACCGACTGTCCTTGGTCACGACCGTGAAACCCGAGCTTCTAAGATAGCTGACAGCACTTAACATGGCGTATATGGCGTTTGGACAAACATTTAACGATATTACGACCAAGAATTATCAGCTTTCTTGTAAATGAGTTTGGGTTTATTTTCCTTTGACGAATTTTGTACAAATACTCCAGATGAAGTGGCCAGTATGACATAGAATGTTTATAATGGTGACTAGATTAGTTTTTTTTTTCTATGAAAACGTGGTTGTGTCTTAATGATATTATTTATGATTGCTACTGTGTAATTTACTTACATAAATATACTGACTGATTATTTTTGTTTTATTAATTACATCTTCATGCAACATTCTCGTCTCCTCGTCCTCAAGACTTGGGCTGGGCTATCAAATGCAAAACGGTTATTTTTCACAAATCTGACTGGAAGATCCAAATATCTATACTATACACCCAGTAATGGAAAGTCAATTAAGCATCAAAAACCTGGTGTGTTATGTGGGTAGCTGGTATATTAAATTCAAGGAATTTATTTATTTGAGAGGAAAGGGTGCCGTTTCTAAGAAAACATTCCAGTTTCACGAAGGAAAAAAGCATCTAAAGTTTTCCTACATTAACCTGACGGGAATTTATTGGATACCGATGGATACCTATATGGGTCGAAAGTGGCACTTCTCATCCTACTAATATTATAAACGTGAAACTGCGAGGATGTATGGATGTTTGTTGCCCTTTCACGCAAAAACTACTTAACCGATTGCGATGAGACTTGGAATGTAGATAGGACACCTGGATTAACACACAGGCTACTTTTTATCGCGATATTCCCACAGCATCGCGACTTACGCGGATGAAACCGCGGAGCGTAGCTAGTTACGAATAACTGTTTTTTTTTTGTCATGAAATGAGAACGCTCATGTCGTGCTAAATAACCAGGTACGCGCTGAAATGAAGTTTTTCGAAAACGAAAAAAATGCTTTTATAATATTAGTTAATTAGGTTTCGTACTCTTACTACTAAACACAAGCTTTTGCCTACTCAACGGCAGAAAAATTGCGAAATGAACCTAACCTATCCGTTGTTTTCTCTCACAATCGATATTAAAACTTGAGCAGAATACCTTAAGAAAAGAAAGAATCATCTTAATATACACGCACATACATGCATTCGTATACTGTGTATCAAAGTGTCAACAAGAAATATGAGAATCCTTTTAATTCAATTCGATTCAATACAAAGTGTTACAATTTTAGGGAAGTTCCTCCATCTTCATTCTATTACGGTATCAATATTAAGAGCAGTAAAAGGTCGAAATTATTACATTTAATTACATTCAAATTAAATCATGAAATCAACGATTTGTTGGCAAAATAATATAGTTTAATTTTCCATTACAAAATAATTTAAAAGTTATTATATACATATAATAAAATTAAAAGATACAGCCAACAAACAACTAACAATTTAATAATTCCTTTATTGCCCGTGTTATTTCTTAATTAAATGAATTATGGCACAACGAAATGAATTAAAGCAAATTTATGGTCGTGTAGACCATCCATCGAAAGTATCGTAACTAGGCAAAATTTACTAAAACCAATAAAATAAAATGACAAGTAAGCATTACGGTGGTATCGAAGGGAAAAAATTTACCCACCGTACCACCAGGGGTATGGTCGGTGGTACCGTTGGTCAGAAGGGCAGCAGTTGGAGGGTGAATGTAAGATGGATGGTTCTCCAGTGGGCAGACTGGGGAAGAACTTCGATCCTGCAGAAGATTGCCGTTAACCAGCACTGTAATGTACTCCTCTTTTAATATCTTGTACCTTTGTATGAGTGCAAAATTTGTTTCTTTCTTTCTTTCTAATGTTGTATGTTACTGATGAGTAGGATCGCCAGAACTCCGGATACCACATTTCGAGTATGTTTGAAAATACTTGGATCCTAGAGTTTATTTCGACGTTTCTTCTCAAAGGCTTGTCTTAGGAAATGTCGGCCCTTCTTGTTTTACCAGAAGTAATCGACGTTAAAAGGGTATAAAAATATACTTACTTTTACTAGATCTTTCGATCATATGTAACATAGATGATTGATCGGCGCCCAAAAAATGGCACCAACTAAACTGTGCTTAAATGCAGTTGTAAGACGTAGTGTTTGTTGTAAGCACAGTTGAGCTAACAGACGCTTCGCGCCCGCGCTAGCGGTTTGACATTGTTTTTAGATGTAGCCGAAAAAGGCTAAAACTATGCTTTAGAAATGTAACGAAAGCATGAAATGTCGTTCTTTCGATAAGTATGATATATTTATGATAGCTTCAATTTCTTAAAGTGCAATAATGGCACTGTAACAAACGATAATTAAAAAAAAAATATTTTTTAAATACGTAGGTAGCTTGAGCTCTGTCACGAGACTGATAAGTACTGTTGCGGTAAGTAATTAACTACAAACACCATACATTGCAGTTTTTGTATCAAACTACTACACACTACTACTTAAAATAGGTTAAAATATAAGGCTTAAATGGCCGTATCTTTTGATTGCGTTGACTTAGAAGCTTGATTTTACAACTTCAAGGGACCGCAGACATAAGTATTTGATGTTAATTTCCAGGGAAAAGAGGAAGAGAAAAGGGTCTTGAGGAGACTCTTGATGGACAGACAGATGGACAACCAAGTGATCCAATATGGTTTCCGTTTTTCCTTTTGAAGTACGGAACCCCAAGAAGATAAACCTACACGGTTATAGGCCTCTCAATGTACAATATCAATTAAATAATCATAATTATTCAAGGTTGCTTAGTTTCTTTACCATTATATTACAGATGGGTCGCGTAACTTCAAACGTAGGTAAATCCATTTTGTCATTGCGAGATAAAGGTAAAAAATCAATTCTTATCAAGATTTAGACTTTTATGGGGAACATTAAATTATATTTGAGGAAATATATAGTAAATGATTGAATTCTGTAATCAAAATATAGATACACATCCCAGAAAACGAAAAAAATGCGTATTTACTTTGGAGTTACCCTTGTTCGTTAGAACAGGGTGAGATTTAGCCATTAGGGATACAATTTTTATAAAGTTATCCATTAAATTCACTATAAATTTAATTAAACAAGTAAAAACGGGAAATGCGATGAGAAACGTTTGACGTGTCTAAGTCAACTGACGGCCATGTTGCATAAATGGAGCTTGCTCATTGGTTCAAGTTCAAATGGATTTGCCTTCATTAGGTAAAAAGGTCCTAATGGATTTGACTTTGTTCGATATAATTTGTAGATGGTATTTGCATTTTTCTTCAAATTTAAAAGGATTTAGTTTTATTTGGTAAAATAGGTAAAAAGAAATATTTTTCAGCAATCTCGGCGTACCAAAAAGTCAAATATTTTATTTTATGGATTTACCCACATTTGATGTTACGTGACACAGATATAATATATGTTACACAATTAAATATAAGATTATATTAGAAGCAAATGTTATCGTCACAACATGTTTTATTGATTTTTTTTCCGCATAAACATCCGCGTTCTTTGAATTTATAGCAAAGGTAGTTAACTAGGGGACTTCCTTCAACTTAACTGTGTTTAAGTACTTCCCAGCTTAAGCGTCCTTCAAGATGCTCTATCCTCTATTGCTATGGCGTGGAAACGTATGTGTATTAATCATAACACAATTTTTTCAACTTTTTGAATCGCTATATCTCAGAATTCGTAACTCTTAGAAAAAGTGTAAGACAATTTTATAGATAAATTGTATGATCTACAATTTTTGTCTGGCCTATTTTATAATAAAACTAGCAGCCCGCCCCGGCTTCGCACGGGTACAAATTATACACCTAAATCTTCCTCACGAATCACTCTGTCTATTAAGGTACTTTTATATTCAGTAAGGACGTAGGATTAGAACACAACCGATTTCTAATTAATTGTTCCAGCACCCCACAGAAGATCGTGGTTAGATCTCCGTATTCTGAGGGTTATATGTCACTTCACTACTATCGCGGTTTAGTCCTTTTCTGTTGGCAGCACTGAAATGATATTGGTTGATGTTGCAAGTGTTAAAAGGCTTTGTTCTCATACCATTAGAGCCGGGTTGTCTACCAACTTAGATGTACATATAAAAAAACCTACTCTACAGTTTAATTGACCTGTTATTAAAAATCCACAAGACCACAACAGTAGGCTGGGTTGAAGGTTCAAAAGATGTCCTCAGAAACTCTGAACTCCCGAAAGTGTTTCAAATGCTGCGAATTAGATTTATTGCAGAACCTTTTGGTAAACTTCGTGAAAGTGAACGCAACAGCTCACTAAACTTTCTTAATAAACGGATAAATGATATAGAAATGTATAAAATACGAACAACTGAATAAAGGTCATCGTACACTATACCGTCACGGTAACGGAACGGCTCCAACCCAGCAATTAAGCTGTCATTCAAATCTGAGCCTTAAAACGTGGTCGTATAATATATTTCATAATGTCAATATGAAAAAGCGAACGGCGGGCAGTAAGCGCGCTTGCTGCAACCATACAACTCGAGTCGCAGTCGACGCAAAAACTTCACGTCTTCATGTGCGACACACATGAAGACGATGACATTAGGTTGCACTTTGCGGGCGGCGCACGGACTGCGAGCTTGCACGTCGCCCGCGAACGCGTGGTAAAGCACGCTGGTGGCTAGCGGTAGCCTCATTTCAGGGGGCGCGCGGCGCCGCGCCGTGCTGCAGCTGCAGTGCCGTTCTAGTGTGTGATGATCTAAAATGTTCTTGTGTTGTGCTAAATAGTTCTTTAGAGAGGAGTATGTCTATGACAAAAATTGTACAGAAGTACAATTACTAATATTCGGATGGATCCAAATCCCACACGGGACAAAACTTTGTGTGATCCACAAATAGTTGTCCTGAGTCTGGGTGTTCTTTGTGTCCGTTGTTTGAATGTTTGTGAAGCCCCCTGCGACACAGGAATATTCCTAATGCGGGAGTTGTATAATTACAAAAAAAAAATTTTGGCTAAAAGTTATATCACAATGAGTAACAGAATATTTTACCAAAAAAAATCAATAAATACCCAATACGATATAATTAATTATGCAATCAGCTGTTTTGAGGCGCCAAACGTTGAAGGTCATTCACCGTACCGCACAAAAATAATACCTACGTTTATTACGTTTATATTGCGTAACACAAAATGAAACTAATGACTGTTAATCCTTAATCTCGCATTTTTATGATTAACTGACTTTTGGATTGTGATTAGTATTCACAGAAAGACGTTTTTATAAGTTTTTACGGGCGCCGAAACTTGCACGATGTATTAGAGATGGGTAATCACCCGGGTTAAAACCCACGACTGGGTAAAAACCCGGGTGATAACCCATCTCTACGGTGTATATTTATATATATAATATCATTCAAATACGAATCGGAACGCAACGAACATTTCAATATGGTTTTGCGGAACAGTTATCACATCGATATTAATAAAAAGATAGTATGTTTGTCATTTGTATCCAAAGAGATTAGAGTATGTAGGTGGGCCCTGCTCTGTTTAATAAGTACTTGGCGAATATATGACCACCCCACACAGGCAGCATTAAATGATAAGTTGATAATATAATCACGTTTATCGTCGATTAATCTTGACTAACCAACAGGTTGCTATTCATATAAGAAGTCTTTTTAACCGACTGTATGTTTTTTTTAACCGACGAAAAAAAAGGACGTTCTCAATTCGACGGTATATATATTTATATATTTTTATGTATGTTCAGCCCTCTCTCCGTTATTTATGAACCGATTTTGATTATTCTTTTTTGTTAGATAGGGTATACCTCAAGGGTGGTCCCATGTCAAGAAAGTCAGGATCTGAGGATGGCATCCTGATAAAATTGAGAGAAGCCCTCGAACTCGGAACGAATAGTGTTTGTAAAATTAGTTCACATAAAATTTGATAGTTAATGTAAAAATAAGCTCAATACTTAATTTAAAAGGTTTTTAACCGACGAAAAAAAAAGAAGTTCTCAATTCGACCGTATATTTATATATATATATATATATATATATATATATATATATATATATATATATATATTTTATGTTTGTTCATCCCTCTCTCCGTTATTTATGAACCGATTTTGATTATTCTTTTTTTGTTAGATAGGGTATACCTCAAGGGTGGTCCCATGTCAAGGAAGTCAGGATCTAATAAAATTGAGAGAAACCCTCGAAAATTGGAGGAACGAACAGTGTTTCTGTTTACTTTTCATTACTTTATCAGGTATTTGTGTTCAGAAATCATCATATCATGTAGCTGAGCTGATGATGAATAAAAATCATCAAATAAAAAAACAACAACAAAAAATTAATCCGACGAAATAACTAAAAAGCAATAAATAAATAAACCTCTTAAGTCTTGAGCTTATTTACATAAACTATTTAAATATATCTGAAGGAAAACGAGGGAAGCCCTCAGAAATCAAGGACAGGTGATAAACTGATGAATGTTATTGTTATTAACCGACCTAAAAAAAGGAGGACGTTAAAGCTAAGCACTGTCTTTAAAAATCTTTGTCAATCAAAACTTGACAACCCTACATGCCTATTTACTCATTTCAACTTTGGCTTCCATAATATGTGGCGCCTTTGTACTTTGTTATCAGGAGTATCTTTATGTTACTTATTCATGTTAATTAATTAGGTACGTTCTTTGAATTTATAATACATATTATATATTTGAAGGTTTGTATACTCGTACTATTGTACGTGTACGTTATAATGGAATGTGTGGCGGCCTGTAGGTTCGATTTTCGAAAAGAAATAGCTGAGTGTGTTACATTATAGATACTCGTAATATGACAAGTAATAATTATACAAATAGGTTACAATTTAGGCTTAATGTGTACTCACGTGAAGCGCTGGTTACAAATCTAATTCTTTGTTTAACATCGATGCTAAAGATAACAAGTTGTTCAGCTAACGATATCCGAAGGGTGTTCGATATGCGTATTTTAAATCGAAAGTTTTGTTAAAAACTTCATAAATTTTATCGCTTGGGAATAGTTTAAAAACAACTTTTTTTTTAAAATAGGTTTTCCATAAAAACAACTAAACAATTTACAGTTTAGGCTGCTGAAAATAGTTTTTATAAATATGTTGAAAGCAGTGTATTGACGATTGGTAGACCCCAAATAAATTTGGGAAAAGAGCAAGAAGATAATGACATGTCAATATTGGACATACTAGGATATACATATAAACCGCTCAACAGATATTTATACAATAATCTATACTTACACCTCCTATAAAATGCTATATGGATATAGGTAATATAATATGACAATTGACAATATTCATATACATAGCGTTTTCAACACCCAAACTAAGCATAGCTTGTACTTTGGATTCTAGAACACGGATAAACATATTCACATATTGTGTCGCGTAACTTCAAAAGTAGGTAAATCCATTTTATGTCATTGCGAGATATAGGTAAAAAATCAATTCTTTTCAAGATTTAGACTTTTATGGGAAAAATTAAATTATATTTGAGGAAATAGATAGTAAATAATTGAATTCTGTAATCAAAATATAAATACACATCCCAGAAACCAAGAAAAATGCGTATTTACTTTGGATTTATCCTTGTTCGTTAGAACAGGGTGAGATTTACCCGGCGAGAATTTAACTATGTACCTTAGTTGGAGATACAATTTTTATAAAGATCCACCATTTAAGTACCATTAAATTTACTGTAAATTTAATTAAACACGTAAAATCCGGGAGATGCGATGAGAAACTTTTGACGTGTCTAAGTCAACTGACGGCCATGTTGCATAAATGGAGCTTGCTCATTGGTTCAAATGGATTCGCCTTCATTAGGTAAAAAGGTCCTAATTTATTTGACTTTGTTTGATATAATTTGTAGATTTTATTTGCATTTTTCTTCAAATTTAAAGGGGTTTAGCTTTATTTGGTAAGATAGGTAAAAATAAATATTTTTCAGCAATCTCGGCGCACCAAAAAGTCAAATATTTTATTTTATGGATTTACCCACATTTGATGTTACGCGATGTATATTATAACATATACATACATATAAACATCCAGACCACTGCAAATATACATATTCATCAATCAGTCAATCAGTCAAGCAGCCTATCGTAATCCACTGCTGAACATAAGCCTCTCTTACCCAACAGCGCCAGAGCACCCGACCCTCCGCCTTCTGCATCCGATCCACCCCTGCTACCTTCCTCAGATCGTCGGTCCATTTTGCTGGGGGGCGTCCTACCTTCCGTGTACTGATTCGCGATCTCCACTCTACGACCCGTCTGCTCCAATATATTCATGCATACAACTATTTGCCAACTTATATTGCAGTCCAATGCTTTACCGCAGCGCCACAATAGAATTATCGACATTATATCAATATTTATAGGTTATTCCGAAATAATTGAATGTCCAAATGTTGATTAAAGAAAATGGAAAACCAATTCCTCCACAGAATAAAAATATGAAATTACAAGCCTGTGATTCTCCAATTACTTCCGTGTAAAGAGGATTTTTTTTATTTCATTTAGCAATTTGTTTTACGGTTCTTTACAAAATGTATTCCGAGGAATAAAGAACCTTTGAAGTCGGGCGGTCAAAGTTGTTTTAGGCGCTCACCGTAAAACAATCATTTAAGTAATTTTAATTTCTAGTGTTTATACAAAATACAATAACTTCTTGTCTCGGTAAAATAAACAAGAAATTTTATCTCATTTGAATATATTTGGAGATTTCATTCGAAAAATTTCCTTATAAATACATTCTAAGTAATGTTTTAGATGCGAATGTGAGTTTTTACGCTACCATGGCCTAATTACTTAACCGATGATTATAAAATGATGTATCTAAGTCGGCGCCAAATAATAAAATGATTAATTACCTACGTATAGTCATGTTCATTTCTACGTAGGTACATATAAAATTTAGATAATTAATCAGTTTGTTGTTTGGCGCCGACTCAAAATAAGTTTATATAAAATTTGATAGTTTATGTAAATAAGCTCAAGACTTAAGAGGTAAATTTATTTATTGCTTTTTAGTTATTTCGTCGGTTTAATTTTTTGTTAAAAAGATTTTTATTATGATATAAGGGGTAAACGTGCAGACGGGTCACCTGATGGTAAATGACTAACGCCGCCCATGGGCACCTGCAACTCTAGAGTCACAAGTGCGTTGCCGGACTTTAAGGTGAGAGTAGGGGAATGGGGGGAGAGGAGGGGAGAAGGGGGAATAGGGGGAGAGGAGGGGAGAAGGGGGAAGAGAGGAAGAGGGAAGGGTTAGGGCCTCTGGTATCCTCACTCACTAGGCGAAAAGCAATGCAAGTATTGGTTCACTGCCGGTTTTCTTTGAGGCCGTGGTATCACTCCGGGCGAGCCGGCCCATACGTGATCCTTCGGAAACAATATTTTTTTCTGGATGCAAAGTACCCTATGTCCTTTCCTGTACTGCTGACAACGTGTATACAAAGTTTCATTATGACCAGTTTAGTAGTTTAGGCGTGAAAGCGTAACAAACAACTTAACTCAATATCGCATTTATTATATTAGTTAGGACTAGTTAGGATATACGGTTTTAGTAACATGTGTATTTCAGGGATGCCGCGCCGGTGGCATAGCTGAGGTAGGTCGCTTCACTTCTTGATAAAGGCACCCGTCGGGTCTCAAATTAGTCAAACCGTCTTAAGTAAATCCAACTCTTCACCTTTATTGTAATTACTAAAGATTTTGGGTGCAATTGGTAAATGTGAACTGTATACCCTCCCCCATTTACCTTTTAGTAGAAATCGCCTGGCGGTTGAATTTTGACCATGGTTTTTTCATTGGCCAGTATAACTTGAGCTTTCATTGTATAGACTTACTTACTATGACAGGTAATCACATAATTAGTGAATGCGTGTATAATTAAGCCGCAGCCGTTTTCATGTGATTTTTAAAGTTGTAAAACATATTGTTTGAAAATATTAGCTTTCTGCACTTCTTCTATATATAAACTGTAAATATTCCAAAATTCACGTTGCTACGTTCGCGAAATTTTCTTAAAAAGAGGTACAAAGAAATCTCCTCACGTATTAATATAAACCATTTTTTTTATATTAATATAATTCTAGTGATTTGTCTCATTGTCATGTAATATGATTGTACACACGGAAACGATATAAATAATGAGTATAATGTATGTTTGTTCGTTGTAGGTACCTGTGCAAGGTTGTTCGGCTCGTCAACCTTGTTTGCGACTCGATAAATAGATGTTGACAAATGATTGTTTGTTATAGAACAAACAAATATTTCATAGCAATATACACTACTAACTGCCCGCGGCTTCGTTCAATTAATTTAGGTATCCCTTGGGAACTATTTTTTTTCTGGACGTTTCTATGTCCTATTTCGTATCCCTGAAATTATGTGTGCAACATTTTATGATCATTGGTTGAGCATTCAAAACGTGAAAGCGTAACAAACAAATAAACAAACAAAGTCACTTTTCCATTTATAATATTTAATTAGTTAGAATTAAGATTTCGGTCAACGAATTCTAATAATTTGATAATTTGTAATACATAGGGCACACTGAAAGTTCTGCGTTCCGGCCGCTCATAAATGTTTGAATTTCGAATGTTGTATTTTTTTAAACAAAAGAAACTCAATCATTGATTTTAAAAAAATTGGCGGAAAATCGCGTGTCAATTGTTTTTTATCACAAGTTGAAGTCCGTCCATAGCAAAAATGGAATTAACACGAAAAGATTTTAGGGCGATGATTTTTTATGATTTTAAAAGCTCACTGACTCCGCAAGACTGCAATGCTTGTCTTCAAAATGCTTTTGGGAGGGAAGCACCTCATTTGAGCACTGTAAGGCGTTGGTACGCAGAATCGTGACCATGTTTCTCTCCATGATGAAATTCGCATGAAGCTCGGCCCTCAACTGCGATCGCTGAGGAAAATGTGGTTACTGTCAAGCAACTAGTTGAAGAAAACCGACGTATCACCTATGAGGAGATTCGAGGACATTTGGGGAGACAAATTCAAAACATCTTACATCAACATTTAAAAGTTAAAAAACTTTGTTGCCGCTGGATTCCTTATGAACTCACCCCAGAACAAAAACGGACTCGTGTTGATTGGTGTAAAAAAATGTTGTTGAAGTACATTGATGGACATTGTGACAGGAGATGAAACGTGGATATATTGTTACATGCCGGAAAGAAAGCAAGTCTTCTGGGTGTTCGAAGGTGACAGCAAACCAACAAAATTGAGGCAGGCGAGAAACGTAGGCAAAGAAATGATTGCGTTTTTTTCTCCCGGACGGGTCCTGTCTGCACGATCCCACTTGAAGAACAAAAGACAGTTAATGCTGAGTGGTACACCACCATTTGTTTGCCCAGTTTTAGTGTATTTGAAAAGGTTAGGGAAAAACTACCAAGAAGTCGCATCCTATTGCACCATGACAATGCTTCGGTGCACAACGCAAACAAGACAAATAATTTTTGGCTTCTGATAAAGCAGAGCTAATAACCCATCCCGCACATAGTCCAGACCTGGCACCATGTGATTTCTTTATTTTCCCAAAAATTTAAGATTTGATGAGAGGGATGACACTTACGGGGCCGGAAGAGGCCGTGAGCTTACAACAAGTACGTGAAAAACATGCCCTTACACCAATGCTCCTCATGTTTTCAAAAATGGTTTGACCGAATGAAAAAGTCTTTAAAATGTAATGGAGGATACTTCGCAGTAAATATATATTACTATACATGTAAATTGTTTTATTAATGAGTTACGCAAAACTTTCAATGTACCCCACGTAGTAATTAGTACATAATGAACCATACAGTATTACAATTTTTATAATAACGGCGGTAATTTTGTTTTTTTTTTTTTGTATGTTGGAATATTCGAAATGGCATTGGTGCCGATACGGTTGTAACAAAACTCTCTGAACGAGACTAAACTAAACTAAGAACTAATTTAATCCTGTCAAACGACGTTTCTAGAATAAATCTACTTCAGTTTGGACAACAATTGAATTGGTGCAGTTGAAGAACTATTGAACTATTAAAGTGCTCTTATTTATACCACTAAGGTGGTCCGCCTGATGATAAGCTGTTAACGAAGTGTATGAATGTTTTCAACGTAAAAGCCCTGTAAAAACCTTTTAAAGCCGTTTTTGAAGATCCCATATGCAGTGATTTGTGAGAACTATTGTAGAGAGATCATTCCAAGCTGAGTAAAAGCGTATATGTTCAATAAGTATTATTATTGTAACTTTATTACACCTTGTTCACTTATTAACCGACTTCAAAAAAAGGAGGAGGTTCTCAATTCGATTGATTTTTTTTTATGTTTGTTACCTCAGAACTTTCGACTGGGTAAACCGATTTTGATGATTCTATTTTAAGGTGGTGCGTCCCATTTCAATTTGGTCCAGTTCTGACAATGACATCCATGAGAAAACCATATAGGTAAGTCTTTTATGGAATAGTTTTTCTTTTGAAGTCGATTTTTTTTGTGTATCATCTTTAGCTCTACAAAACAGATTAGATAATTGTCTTAAGTTAAGCTAGTAGTGAATGCCTACAATATTATGTCTGCAATTGTACAGTCTTTGTGAATAGTTTTTATAAAGAAGAATCTATGAGAAATAAGTAAGTAAGTACTCTTTATTGTACACCAAATACATAATATTTATACATATAAAAAAACAACTTAAACGTAAAATGCACAATGCCTTATAAGTCAATGCCCACAACAAGCAATATCTTGAACAAACCTACCAATTTACAAAGTCTGCGATCTGAGGGTACTGACCTTTTTTTTAACAATCAATCTTTAGACTACAGTTGACACTTTGATTATAGGTCTACCTATATAATCAAAGAGTTGACATGAACCGTAATGGTATTTAAAAATTAAATAAAAAAATTTTAATTGATCCAAAAACGTGAAAAGCGGCTAATCAAATGTGAATAACTTGTCAAAGTCATGGTAACTGACTTATTTATAGAGGTGTGACGTACCTAGTACGTAATATTTTGCATACCAAGACTTAAAAGTGCGACTAATTAGAAGTCACACAAATACTCGTGTTACTATTGTTTCGTTTTAGTCTTTATAGTAGTTCCTCATAATTTTCTTGCCCTTTCCCCCAATTTTTTTGGGGTCGGAACAATGAGTTTTCTTCTTCCATTCTCCTCTCTATCTTTTCAGTTCACTACTTATCTCCTTCCTAGCCATTTTTTCTTACACGCAGTCCCTCCATCTTTTTTTTTGGTCGTCCTCTACTTTTGTATCCGTCCACTTCCATACATAAAACTCTCTTTACCAAGTTTTGCTCATCCCTCCCTATCACACGTCCGTAGCACGATAATCTGATGTTCCTCAACTTTTCAACCACTGGCGATCGATCGAAAGATCACCATTTGCATTTCAGCTACGTGCAGGCATCTCTCATCGGTTTTCTTTATTGGCCAACATACAGGAGGTCAGGTCTCCTGATCGTCTTATAAATTTGACCTTTCAGTTTGGAATTTCACCTTTGATCATATTTTGTTTCTGTTACCTGCCACCTCTTCATCCTCCCTGTGTTGATTTGATGCTGTAGAGACCGGTCTATTTCGCCATCGCTTTGTAGAAGCGAGCCGAGGTACTAGAAATCTGTGCAGACTGATATCGCTATTCCTTCCAGCGAAATTCATTTATGACTTTGGAATTTGATATATTTATAAACACCATAAATAAATCGGAATCGAATCGACTTTGGAATACTTAGTTTAAATAATGCGTGTACAGAGTAATTGGAATCAAAATATATAGCTCTGTAGTCACTAATAATATAGTGATATATGTAGTAAATAAATATTATATGTTTATATTAATATTTAACACCATGATAATAGATTTACTGATTTAAACAATGATAAGTCTAAATCATATTTTTTGTAGTATTTTCAATTTAAAAAGCTAGTTTTTTTTTAATCTATACAAATTAATAAAATTTAAGTACAACAGCATTTTACTAAATGCGTACGAATGTTCAATTTTTTAAATTTTTGTCTGTCTGTACCGGCTAATTTTCGGAACGGGTAGACCAATTTCCACGGGATTTTTACTGGCAAATAGCTGATGCTATAAGAAGTAACTTAGGCAATTTAAATTTTGGAAAAAGAATTAGGGTTCCACGCAAAATATATAAATATGTACACGCGAGTGAAGCCGAGCGGAGTACAGCTAATCATAAGTAATATTGAAATGCAAATGTCTGTTTGTTTATTAGTTCCGTATTTACGTCTGAAACCGCCTAATTGTTATCATATTTCATTGTAATTTGTCAATTGATGTATATTGCCTGTAAGTTTCTAGAGCCAGAACCAGTCATTCCGCTAATTGATTTCAATTTAAATGTAAATTTTGATCTTTAGAAGCCTTATTGTGGCCAGCATGATCATATACTATTACTGGTACTATATTAGAATGTTTCAAGTTCAATTTATATGTATAATAATAAAGAAAACAGTATCTTATAATAACAGTGCAATACGAGTAAATATTCATCTATCTTGTAACCTAATACATGTTTCAGTTTATACGTGTCACCCGTGTCACCTCTAGCCTTGTATAAATGTCATTCTATAAAAGGTGCTTTTCCACTCAACTCGTATAAGCTTACCCCTTTCAATGACCCTTGTTAAATTAAGATTCAACACCGAACAATGTTTTTCAAACTTGGTTTATGGATAATCAGAGTCTAGATAGTTCAAAAACCTTTGAGGTAATTGGTCACGGTTTCAGTCATCGATACAAAGTATGCCCTTGAGGGGAAAATTTTCGAAAACATCTTTTTAGTTAATGGTCACGCTGTAAAGAGGACATTTTTTTTTTAACATTTCCTAAAATGTTAAAAAAACAAATTATCCTAATAAATAAAGATAATTTTACTTATATTTATGCTTATTAAAATGTACATGACTCAATTTGTCTAAATTTTCAAAATTAAAAACAAAGACCTTTAAACTAATTTCCATTGAACTTTTAAACTTTCGCGTTCCATGATATAATTATATGTTTACCGGAATTAACACGATCACGAAAAGGCATTACATACCTCTGAATTGCTTGACGTTTCGACCAGGTTGGACTGGCCGTGGTCATAGGCAGGTATTATTTGTGAGAAATTGCCACCGTGGTTATTACTTATTTTTAATTTCGTAATATCTTTTGAATGGAATGTCCGATTTCAATAATTCAAACAGTAATCAACAGGTATTAAAACAGTCTTAAATTCGAAATAATTTATTTGGATAAGAATTAATACAAAGGTATGGATAACATGGTCTTATTTTGATCTGCATTCCTATCAACTTTTAAAATTTTAAAAAGTAGTTATAGTGACATAATTACAATAGTTGGACATATGGTCTCGCGAAGTTTTTTGTAGATATTAATATGTTCTATAATATTGTAGAACATTTTTTTGTTCTATCATCAATACTTTCCGCAGCGCATGCTATGAAAGACATTTTTTTTTTAAGCTGATGAACACGATGAAGCTTGGTATGTAGATAGCTGGAGATCTGGATTAACGCATAGGCTACTTGTTATCCCGACATTCCCACGGGATCAGGACTAACGCGGGTGAAACCGCGTGGCGCTGCTAGTAATAATATAATAACTTGACACATCTCACACACGGCTGATCCCAAACTAGGCAGAGCCTTTAGTATGGCAACCAGACTGCTAATATACATACTTATTACTAAATACATGCATATCACTACATATTATGAAACAAAGTCCCCCGCCGCGTCTGTCTGTCTGTCCATTCACGATAAACTCAAAAACTACTGAACGGACTTTCATTCGGTTTTCACTAATAGATAGAGCGATTCATGAGGAGGGTTTAGGTATGTAATTTGTTAAGGTTTTGTGTAAATTGGTTGAAATATGATGATGATTGTTGAAGATGTCCCTGCAACCCGTGCGAAGCCGGGCAGGTTGCTAGATATAGATAAATAATACTCAGACACAGAACAAATGATCATGCTTATTACACAATTATTTGTACAGGGTAGGAATCGAACCCACGACCTCTGGCTTAGCAGTCAGGATGACTAACCACTAGACCAACAAGTCAATCAAAATTTCAAAGTTCAAAAGTCAAAGTCAAATTATAATGAAGTTGGTTTGTTTGTTACGATTTCAAGCCTTAACTACTTCACTTTAAACTGATCAACATTTCATACAGAAATTTTGTATACACGTTGTCAGAGGTAGAAAACGACACAGGGTACCTTTCATCCAAGAAAGAAGTACCTACTGTTCCCGAGGGATCAGGGGCGGCCCTAGGGCGGTGCGAGCGGTGCGGCCGCACCGGGCGCCGTCGTTTTGGGAGGCGCCGAAGTCAATCGGGGCGCAACAAAACAACATTTTAATTACATTTTGATTTACATTCTATGGAAAAAAATTGTGTTTTTCAATTTATCGGGGCGCCACTTTGAGGTCTCGCACCACCTAAAAATGTAGCTAGGGCCACTACTGCGAGGGAATTGATTGAATTGATTGATAAAATCTACATTAAGGTGAACGAAGCCGCAGACACTAGCTAGTTACTTATAAACATTTACAACGTACATATGTGCAGTCGAGTGTGCCCAATGTGTAGCGTTGACCTCACCCCCCACACGTGGTCAGGGATATAGAAAGGTTCGCCGCGGGCACAAGCTAGTTGCTTATAAACATTTGCAACGTACATGTGTGCTCTTAAGCGAGCTCAATGTATAGCGTTGACCTCACCCCTCACACGTGGTCAAGGATACAGAAAAGTTCGCCGCGGGCACAAGCTAGTTGCTTGTAAACATTTGCAACGTACATATGTGCTCTCGAGTGTGCCCAATGTGTAGCGTTGACCTCACCCCCCACACGTGGTCAGGGATATAAAAAAGTTCGCCGCGGGCACAAGCTAGTTGCTTATAAACATTTGCAACGTACATATGTGCACTTGTGTGTGCCCAATGTGTAGCGTTGACCTCACCCCCCACACGTGGTCAGGGATATAGAAAAGTTCGCCGCGGGCACAAGCTAGTTGCTTATAAACATTTGCAACGTACATATGTGCACTCGCGTGTACCGAATGTGTAGCGTTGACTTCACTCCCTACACGTCTCTATCGGCTACACCTACTCACCAACAGAAATCTAGAAGCGGTCTTCTTTAGGGTAGATTTCTTCTCCAGTCGGTGCACTGAACTATGTGCTCGTGTCCAACACCCTTTAACCTCAAATTTGACTTTTTAGAGCTCCAACTAACCGTTATGAATGCCACAGATGTTCGTATGGCAACCGGGACCGACTTAACGGGCTTAACGGGCACTCCGAGGCACGGAGGGGTCTCAATGTGTTAAGAATGGTCATCTATCTTAAGACTGACCTGGCTAGTATTACTTAACCTTGTAATGTGCTAACCTAGTCGGTTACCATTTAGCCACGATCCCCTCGTTAGACACGCGTGTGATAATTACGTCATAATAAGTCAAGACAATTATATACACGGTAGCTATCAAAAACAGATTAGGTAGTCAAACTAAAGCAATTAAGTGCATTTCGTCTTATATGACCCCATTTATAAGGAAATTTAATTTAAAATATATGTGTTTAAATTTGATAGACTATCATACGTACAGAAGAATGTTTTAACAACTTAATGAGATGCTACTTTCTTCGTACAAAATAATCACAAAGTCACCTTTCTGCTGGTAATCCGAAAAGTGGAGGGACGATCTATATTCAGATCTAAGACTAAATGAGCAAACTCGCATACAGTTATTATTCTCTGGTGAATCCCGATTTGGCTTTTATCCAGATCCACAAAGATCATCCACACAAAGGTTAAAATAGTGATATGAGCGGGATATGAAATGAATAGCCGTTGCAGATGCATAGTAAACATTTTTGATTATTTATATAGATTGTGCGTTTATTTTGTAACGTTTCAATTTATTTATTTTGTTTTAAAATAAAGTTTAAGTAAAAAAAAAGAAGAGTTTGTTTGTTTATTTATCACGCTTGCACGCCATAATTACTGAACCGATCATCATAAAATTTTGCATATACGTTGTCAGGGGTAGAGAAAAGGACATTGGATACCTTCGTCCAGAAAAAATACTGTTCCCGACGACGGATACAAAAATTACTAGGTATAATGCAAGGAAAACCGTGGTCAGAAGCTAGTCTTTGTAAAATCCTCGCTACGAAAAATTATCGGAAACGTGTCCCGATTGATATTTAAGTAATATGTTTAAGTTTGACCTCATGGGAATTTCCGTGAGGTCTGTGAATGTGCGAAGATCTGCGCTCCTAAGGAGAGATGATTGGAACTTGGAACAGCATTCAACTCACAATACGCTCCAAAACAGGTTTAATTACGAAAACTGAAGCCCTATCTTTTTATTTTTCTGAAATATATTGTCTTAAAAAACTCACGTGCAATCAAGTAATACCTGCATAATTCGATTAAATCTACCGTATGATGATCGAAGTCTGTTCACATATGAATGTTTTCTGTCATAATTGTTAATGAAGTACCTAATTAAAAGAAAAGAAATGATAAATACATACATTATTTTTATTCAATTACTTATTTTGTAGTTATAAAGTTATAATAATATATTTAGTGTATTTGATATCCGTTTGTATCATTATTATTGTTTGAGATATAAGTACCAAGACACGTTTAACTGGCTACAGTCGCATAAAGATCATGTCTCACACCTCATAAAGATAGACGGAAGTAGACAATATTCTTACACCCTTATTGCCTTTTTGTATTATTGAAAATAAATTCATAAATAACACAAGAATCTATCGTTATTAATACCTTTATGACACTCTGACGTAGTGCCATAGAATATAAATGTTCAAATTAGTAATTGAATAAGAAGTACTTAGAGAGAATATGCTGTACAAACCGCTCAAGTTGTAAAAATACAATTTAAATTACGAAGTAAGTAATTACACGTATTTTAACATTGTACCTTTACATAATAAAGGTGTGTTAAGACTAAGTGGCAATGTAAAGTCGAACGTAATAAACATAAATGTACCTAATTAGGTACAAGAAACGCTGGTCCTAATAGGCCAAAAAAGAATATTTAAAACAAAACGTATGAGGCGTCTTTGGAACGAAGTTCCTTTTGCTATATTATTTGATGAATATAGTAAATATTGTAAAAACTCCGAATTAAAATTGCGCCATCTGTTAAAGTTGCCCTAACTAATATACCGATAATTAGTATATAAGGTATTACGGTAGTATCGCGCAGAATCCACAGATGGCGTAAAAACAACATAAATCAAACAGCGGTCAACATTCTTCGAACTTCGTTCCAACTAAGTAGTACTATTTTGTTAATTTATCTTTCATAATTTTTTCCTCCTATAATTTTCCTGGAAGAGATCGATCAACTCTCTAAACCTTACTATGCTATACCAATAGATAAGTTAGGTACAGAATAGATAATAATCTATTCTGTGACTATACAGAGACCTTGTTTCGAAGGATCCTAGGCGGTAATAAAATAATTTTATCCGTATATTTTTTATGGATTTTGGTTTTTCAAGACAGGTAATAAAATTATTAAAAGCATTTATCATAACTATTTTTAAAAAAGGTCGGTACTATTGTGATATGTATATATTATTTTATTATGGACTCTATCCCGCGCAAGAATCAGCGCAGGAGTTCCGCCAATAAGGGTACCGATTCTATTGTCAAACTCACTAAACTAAAACCTAACTTAATTTCTTCATATGAAATCAATCTTGTCTTCTTCGCAACTTCGCAAATAGACCTTCTATTTGTTACTGGCATCTATTTCTCAGCGCCACTAAATTTCACTAAAACCTGTCAACGTATACTCAACTTTATTTCCACGCAGCGAGAGTCCCCATTTATTCAAATACCGTATAATTGCCGTACAAAAACTTGTTCAAAACGAACTAAGATGACGTTATTTTAATCGACACCTACGAAGACGCTTACTAAAAACACAGAGCAAAAGAGATGGCATTCAACGGATAGCGGCTCTCGCTACGTGGTATTAAAGTTTATTTAAGCGTGTCAGACTTTAGTCGACAAATAAATTGCTTATTTCGATAGTGACGTATGTTACCTACTTGTTTATATTTGAAATGAGACCTTGTTTCGAAGGATACAAGGTTTACATCTTGTATGAAGAAAATTTAGTCAAATATAGTTAAGAGAGAAATTCAACAGAATTGACACCTATGTCAAGTGTTTTATAATTATACAAGTTAAATAACAAAAACGTAAAAAAATGGACGTCTATTCGTCCATTATTGGCATTGATAAAGAGGTGCCTCTTTCGGTTAAAAGAGGTTTATAGTATGCACTTACACAATAAAGGTGTCAAAATATATCATTAAGTCATCACTCATCAATGCCCCTCAAGGCGTCTTCGAGGTTATAAAAGTATTTTTGAACCAAAAAGCATGAAAAAAATAAAAATTAAATTAAATAACGTAAAAAGTTTTAGTAGTTATAAATTTATTATTAAAATGACATGTATATTTTTATTTACGTAAATACTTAATGCTTAAGCTTTAACATACCACAGTATAGTACACGCAGTAACAACATGATTTTACAACAGATTGGGAAACACTGTAATATTCGGACGTTCTTTGTAAGTGTAGTCATAATGTAAAAATAATGATAACTACGCATTAGTTGCATTTACAAAATACGCAGAATAATGGGTTGTTTACTGCATAGACAGATGACTAGAAATCAGTGGAGATACAAGATTTAGATTTGTTTCTTAAAACAACTTGTCATGAAAATTTCTCATCACTACATACTTATTATAAAACAAAGTCCCCCGCCGTGTCTGTCTGTCTGTCTGTTCGCGATAAACTGAAAAACTACTGAACGGATTTTCATGCGGTTCTCACCAATAGACAGAGTGATTCATGAGGAAGGTTTAGGTGTATAATTTATTAATGTTTTGTATAAATTGGTTGAAATATGATGATGATTATTGAAGATGTCTCTACTACCCGTGCGAAGCCGGGGCGAGTTGTCAGTTTTTTATAAAAATGTTATCTTTATACCTATATTTTAATTCAAAACAAATTAGTACGTTAACGATTTCAATCAAGAAGTTTCGATAAATAAATTCGGGTCACGTTCCCCGTCATTTGTACAATAACAATGTACAATGGTACTATTATGTATTCTGTGGTACTATATAACTTCGATCGACTCGATTTTGAAATATCGAAAATGAGCGGGTGGATGAAGAACCTTCACCCCATGGATTCTACGAAAGAGTGCTTACACCATTGAATCATGTCGAAACTTCAGGCAATTCAAAGGCAATGCTAATAATACCAATTAATTGATCGCGTTAATTCCCATATACCTACATTACATTACATTAAAAGTTAGTTGTATAATTTCTACTCACGTTAAAACAGTACCTAAAGAGTTAAAGAATTATTTTATTAAAAATTATTTATATTCGTTGGTACTGTAGAAGAGTCTTAACTGAAAACATGGGAACATATTAATAGCATAGCATCACATGTAATTGCAACACAGAAAAGTCTTAAGTATCCATAGTCATATGTCCACGCACTAGTGTCTACAAAAAAAGAAGTAACTAAAATTTACTGTTTTACTGAATAATATACCCAAAGACTTCTTGTCTTGTGCTTCATTTCTCCTTTATATACGTCAAAAATTAAAAATACATCAATATTATCAAATTATTGAAGCACTTGAAACTGACACAAAGGTTCTGAGTGCTAAGTGGCGAGTTCATTATTTGTGAAAGCAGCGAAGTTCACAAGAACTTGTAACTCACACAATAGCCGTCCTTCAAACTATAACTATTAAGGATGTTTTTCTATGATCACGGGAAAACTACACGAAAACTAGACATGTTTACCATTAATAGGGTCGTGTTCTATGGTTAAAAAAATTTTAGGTCTACATATGAAATTGGCGTTTTAAATAGAAAAAGTAAAACGTTTTTTTATGAAGTTATTTATTTAATTAATCAAAGTATGTACCTACCATTGTTATCTATGCACTTTCGCCATTTTATAAGAAGTTTATTAATTCCCTTGCTAAAAAAATTGTGAGAGCGGGAATCAATGAAATCTTTGAAGACGGTTTGGTCTCATCGGAATTGTATTTTTTTCCTCGCAAGAAATTTTCCAAATTCCGGAATAAATGGTAATCTGTTGGAGCAAGGTCCGGAGAGCATGTCGGGTGTCGGAGACATTACAATCGCAGCTCCCCTAATTTTGCGACAGTCTGTTGTGCAGTGTGTGGTCTAGCGATATCCTGAAGTAGCAATGGGCTAGAGCAATTGCCTAGTCTCGGTTGTTTACCGATTAGCTTTCCATCAATGTTTGCAATTGTTGACAATACAGTTCTGTCGTAATTGTCTTGCCAGATTTTAGGAAACTGTAGTGAACAACACCGGCACTGGTCTACCAGCCACTCACACTGGTGAGTAGTGAAAAAAAGGTACTGACCTTTTTTTGAATAGATTTTCCCCTGGGATAAGATTTTTCGGTTTTCCTGGGTTCAACTAATGTGGTGAGCATTTTCGATTATCGTACAGGATCCATTTTCCATCACAAGTAACAATATGATTCAAAATCCCCTTGTTATTGTGACGGTTAACGTAACGCAACACTTAACGCGTGTTTGTGGGCATGCTTCACTCAATTCATGCGGTACCCATTTTTCTAGTTTTTTCCCTTTTCCAATTTAATTTAAATTAATTAAAATTATTTTAACACTTACACCAAAGCCTGCCGCTAATTCTGATGTGGTTTACAATGGATCCGCTTCTACGATCCTTTTAATTCTTCATCATCAACTAGGGTCTCCGGCCGTCTACGAGATTTGTTCTGTGGGTTAAAATTTCCAGAACGAAAACCTTGAAACAAAAAACGTACCGCTTGTACCGTTTTCTTTTACAGTAGGTACCTAGCTTCCCCATACACATCATTAATCCTTCGAGCTGAGCATATTGTGAACAAAACGATGTCAAAGAAAAATCAAATGGCGCGAAAACAAACTAATCTCAAATCAAAAATACACAAGTCTTAATTTGAAATTAATTTTGAATTTGGAATTCCTAACCAAACGCCAGATATTTGAGATCGAAATGGCCAGTTCGACAAAACGCCTGTTTCATAATTATGTACAGTCCTAACATTACATCTTCATGACATTAAGTTTCATAAAAGACTTGACAAATTATATTCGTTATTGTTTTCAAGTTTGTTAATATTTTTTATTGACAAACCAAACATTAAAAGTACTTAAATTATATGACGATAGCAAGGCATGACGTCACAAGTTGTTATTTCCTACAAGTTTTTACAGAATGCATTTTTTTTGCTTATTATTTGCAGAAATAAGAGAGGTTATATTAATAAAAGCTTTGAAATACGATCTAATAGATCGCTTGCCCATTGTGCGAATACGTACAACTTACAATCGATAATAAAGATTGTTGAAGTAACAATCGATGAAAATTGCAACAATTAGACGTTTACCAGTTCCAAGCAGTTTAGACTGGTTATTAGCAGCGTAATCTAGCTCTATCCGGTTATTATTGAACAATCGAACGCTAACTGAGAAACAACATGTTTTAGTGTGGGTAATTGGCGAGTTCTTTATTTATTAATCGGTATACATTTATACGTATGTATAGTCATAGTGTTTCTTCGAACAGTAGATATTCGCTAGCGAAGCTTGGTAGCTAAAAGTGAATTCCATTCCCATATTATCTTCTTCCTCAAAACATACTTCTCCGCTATCAAAACGAAATTACTAACGAATAACTTAGGAAATCGAATAGATTTCCAATTTAGGCATTCGTAAAATCTCAGGAAAAATCACCCACGAATACCAAATCCTGAAATGTGAATACTAAGTTTCGGTATTCACAGACAGACGAACGCGATGACCGTTTTTCCCTAGGGCTGCCGTCCGTCCGTCCTGGTTTCCACGGATTTGTCCTAGTTTATAGGGCGTCCCGGGAGCGTCCGGACGGGGTTTTCAAAAGGTGTCCTGCTTAAACCCGGACACTCTATGTTAGGGGCAAATTATAATTGTTAGATGATTGTTAGATGAAATGAAAAGCTGACGATGAAATTAATACAAAAATGTGAATGGAAACTACGTTTTTATAAAAAAAAAATAAGGTGTCCGGGAAAAAATCGGGATATCACACATGTGTCCGGGGTTTTGGAAGTTTTTGTCCGGCGTCGGTAATTTAAGTGATGGCAGGCTTAGCTAGGCCTAATAAAAACTATTTTAAAATAACTTATTTTTTATACAACTTAGTTGGAAACTCGCAATACTACTGGCTTAGATTACATACACATAATTAAATAATTTATTAAATTATGACTAATGGGTTATTTATATGTTTTACTTTACACAGTACCTATGAATTTTAATTCATTTTCAAATCGCCTGTTCTCAAAAAAAATTATTGTATTTTTCTTTCCGTTTTGTATAGCTGTTCTTTATTATAAAATAATATTGTACAATTTATTTAAAATGCTATTCAATTACTGTAACAATTCTAAAACATCGGTCTGCCTTTCTTGACAAAATACACTAACTACAATAATGTTTATGCTCATTGCTTTACTTACCTAAACCTTTGGCGTTAGACTCGTGATTTCTCCAGCGATATTCTCAATTAAGGCAGCCAAGGCCTTGTTTATATATAGGTAGTAGGTACACGTGACAGGAGCTAAATACCCTTGCTTTTAATTAATAAAACAGTGTGTGTGTACATAAGTACGCACGTAAGAAGTTATACTTCTTTGGCGTAACAAGATAAAAATCTTTCTAAAATTTTTATCCTTCGCGTTAT
Organism: Euplagia quadripunctaria; assembly: GCA_963859945.1. Lineage (NCBI taxonomy): Eukaryota > Metazoa > Arthropoda > Insecta > Lepidoptera > Erebidae > Euplagia > Euplagia quadripunctaria. The sequence continues at coordinate 11,689,704 of OY982582.1, read as the reverse complement.
CCTACGTTACTACTACTACTAATAATAGAAAAAAAAGGTATTTAATACATTGAAAGTTTTATTATAACGCATTATCTAGTTAAATAAAGTTTATTTAAATATCATAATAAATAATTCATACCGTCAACTAACCTCAAATTCTACAAACGTACTCAAAGTATTATGTAAAAACCATTTTTATCACTTATAATTACAGTAAATTATCTTTAAATCAATAAATTGTTAATAAATATCAGTCGCCACTATATATTATTTGAAAAAATATATATTTATGTATGTTTACATATATTTTATTCGGACTGATACAAAACACGTGTTGTAGGTTCAGAAACACTTTAATAAATATCGTGAAGTTGGTAACTTTTTTTGAAAAATTAAAATGTTGACTAGCTAACTTCAGGGTGTCGGTTTTTTGTGACGGTGTGCGGGCGCGCATCGTAAAACTTTACTCTCATCATTTTTCCAAAAGAAGTATAACTTCAAAAATTAAGAACATAGTTGCTTATTAACATAGCATCCGCATTTTGGAATCAAAACAACAATAATACTGTATGCGACACAAACACACCTATGTTTTGTACGTGCGCACGAGCCCGTAACAAAACTACACCTTTATTGATGAATATGTACTGTAATAGGCCTTTGTTCTTTGTTTATCATATCCATTTTTTATTCTGCATTTGATTGAGAGTTACTAAGTGTAATAGATAACTAGCTAACCCGCACAACTTCGTCTCCGTTTGTAAATTTTCCCAGTTTTTGCAACATTTTTCATTGATGCTCCGCTACTATTGGTCGCGGCGTGATGTTATAGCTTTCCTCGATAAATGGACTATCCAACAAAAAATAATTTTTCAATTCGGACCAGTAGTTCCTGAGATTAGCGCGTTCCACCAATCACTCTTCAGCTTTATAATATCAAGTATAGATAAAATCTCTCCCTCGGGAAACGTACAAATATCCGGGATAAAAAATAGCCTATGTTAGTGTTAATTAACGCATAGGCTACTTTTTATCCCGATATTCCCACGGGAACGGGACTTGCGCGGGTGAAACCGCGGGGCGCTGCTAATTTCATATAAAGGATTGTACCTACATCTGCATGGAATTAACATATCTTTTAGATGCCTTAATCGAGACTTAATAACTATAAAATTGATAAAGTAAGACACCACTTTGATAACCCGACATTTCGACCAAATTGCATCTATCGTAGTCACCGTTGAAAAGTAAACTTACCGTTGTCTTGAAATGGTATAACACTAGCACTGTACCGCGCACGTTGCCGACCATAATAATAAGTAGTGCGTTTAAAAGTAGTGCGATATCCCTCACTGAATTTCCGACAAGGCTAAGTTAGGAGGGATACCGCCCCGGATGTCTTAATAAAAGCTGTTCCCGGCTCCCTCCTATTTTAGGCGCAGTACGGCACACTGTGCGGTTTTAGTCGGTTCGATTCCGACACGCCGCCCCACCGAAAACCCCGGTGGGATGACCGCTTGAGGGAGTTTCCACATGCACCAACATAATGGCGGTATACCGCCAGTAGTTGAAATTGGGAATTTTTATATAAATACTACTTGCCGACCCGACAGACGTTGTCCGCCGGAACGTAAAGAATATTATTCCTGGAACCCTTTCGCAGCGCCATCTACCGGGTCCGATTGTAAATCTAAACCATTCTCGAATCCATCTGAAGACACACAAAAAAATCATTAAAGTCGGTCCAGCCGTTTAGGAGTTCAGTGACATACACACGCACAGAAGAAATATACATATATATATAAAGATTAAGTGTGAGAACTTTGATTACGAGATGCAGAATCATTGGTCACAAAGTACCTAGTACTACAGAATACATAATAGTACCAATAGTAGTACGGCTTTTATCTTCGCTAACTTACGCAAAGGGACATATTCGGCACCAATCGGCACCAAGTGCCGTTTCTATTGTACAATCAGTAAACTAAAACCTGACTTAATTTCTTCATATGAAATCAACCTTGTCTTCTTAGAAACAAGGTCTATTTGTTACTGGCATCTATAAACCATAGTATCTATACTATGATTTAGTAAACTCGCTTTTTAGAACGAAGTTCTTTAATTTACACTTCAGACGCTCGGCGGCCGGCCGGCTTGCCGGCAAAAAGTGTTAGCGCAACGGAAAATACTGACCGCGAGTTGATTTATTTAATTTTTACGCCATGTGTGGATTCTGCCCGATACTACTGTAATATCTTGTATGCTAATTAATAATAAAATAAAAAATATCCGTATATTAGTTAGGGCAACTTTCACAGATGGCGCAATTTTAATTTCGAGATTTTACAATATTTACTATATGTTGATACTATTTTTTAAAGCCATCAAATATATTTATATGTCTACGTTCCAACTCGCGTGTTTTTAGGGTTCCGTACCCAAAGGGTAAAAACGGAACCCTATTACTAAGACCCCACTGTCGGTCTATCTGTCACCAGGCTGCATCTCATGATCCGTAATAGGTAGACAGTTGAAATTTTCACAGAATGTGTATATCTGTTGCCGCTATAACAACAAATAATAAAAATAAATTAAAGGGGGCTCCTCTAGGTGCTAGAGACGTATTTTTTTGGCTTATAGTATCAAATCTTGTACGGAGGCCGGTTTTTTTGTTTTCTTTTCTGCAAACAACTAGGTATTTGTAAAATTTTACATCTTTACAATAACATCGATCAAAATCTAAAACTTTTCAACGTAGAGCGCATTGATGTATCCCCCGTTCGTGGCCTACTCCACTTTTGAAAGGGAATTCGATGTACTAATTCTCTTATCTGATTACTCAGAAAAGCCTCAGACAATCCTTTGATAAATAAAATATTAGATAACGACTCGGTACATGGCTTACACCTATTTGTTTAATTAGACAAAAATGTAGGTTTATGTTCTCATTTTCGACTAGTTTTGCCCCTCGGTTTCTGCCGAATTAAATTAGAATTTTTCTTCCTGCTTGGCGTAAATGGATATATATGTATAGATTGTTAGATTAATTGGTTTATAGTTACCTGCTGCTGTATTCCTATAACCTTATGTACCTGCACCGTAATTTGCAATGTAATTTTTAACATGTTTATTATCAGCAAATTTATTATAATAGACGAATTTTCTTTCTATCGCATTCAATTTAAGCGGCGGTAGCGTAATGGCTAAGGCTTCGGACTTGCGATCGAGTGGTTGCGGGTTCAAACCCCACCCAGTGCACTACCGGCGTGAACCCACTCCTAACACAAGCATTTAGCTTAGCTGGAGGGGTTAACAAGAATTCTAGTAATGTGTGCCCCACGTAACTAGTATTCTTTTAAAAAAAAAAACGGCACGTATGGGTCGTATGGTAATGATACCTCGGCCTCACAGAAAATCGGCAGTGAAGCAATGCTTTCATTGCTTTTCGCCGAGTGAATGAGGTTACCGGAGGCCCTAACCCTTTCCCCCCTCCCTCTCCCACTCTTCCCCTACTCCCACCTTAAAGGCCGGCAACGCATTTGTGACTCTTGAATTGCAGGTGCCCATGGGCGACGGTAGTCATTAACCATCAGGTGACCCGTCTGCTTGTTTGCCCCCTATACCATAAAAAAAAAGTTATGTTGTTTTATAGTCTATATTAGTTTCCAGATTTAATGCTTTAATAATTCACACAGAATATACAAATTCAATGGTTGTTAAGCAAATCTAATTTAAAAATTAGATTTGCTTAATGAAACTAACTAATTTTCTTCAGTGACCACGCTTGATGGAAGTCAAACAAACTTATTTATTTTATATCAACAACTAAACACTGTTGAAACCCATTATCTTCTCATGAGACTAAAATATAAATAAAAATGTTTTTTCTTTCTGTAAAATTTAATTTTTCACACAACTACTTATTAGTTCGTACCGAAGACAAGTTATTCTCCGATATCTTGGCCTTAGTCAAGGCAAGCATCTTTGCAACATTCCATATACATAATATAATTCACTGTCAATATAAGACATATCTCCACGATCGATTTTTATCCAACACTAGCAGCGTCCCGCGGTTTCACCCGCGTAAGTCCCAATCCCGTGGGAATATCGGGATAAAAAGTAGCCTATATGTTAATCCAGGTCTCCAGCTATCTACATACTAAGTTTCATCGCAATGGGTTCAGTAGTTTTGATTTGAAAGAGTAACAAACATCCATCCATCCATACTTACACACTTTCGCGTTTATAATATTAGTAGGAAGTAGTGTAGCAGATTTATGAAACGCATCAGGCGTTGAAATTACTGGCCGTTCCTGGATTCATTGTATGATCACTGATCCGGTCCTAAGGCTTGCAGCGTGATCTTAAGTAAATAGTCTATAACCTGCTTCAAGAATTGGGTTATCAAACGGAATAAGAATTTTTCAAATCCGTTAAGCAGTTTTAGAGATATTTATCTCTAAAACAACCAAACGGATTTGAAAAATTCTTCTGTTCAGTTGATCTATGTATAAAATGGTCTAAGTTTTAATATTGTACAGCTTCGTACTTGTAAAAGGTGAGGTAAGAGCCGTTTCCAAAACAAACGAAAAGCTACTAATATCATAAACGTGAAAGTTTGTGAGGATGCATTCTCACAAACTTTCTTTAATGATTGTTACTCTTTCACGCAAAAACTACCGATTGCGATGAAACTTGGTATGTAGATAGCTGGAGACCTGGATTAACACATAGGCTACTTTTACTATAGGACTTACGCGGGTGAAACCGCGGGGCACAGCTAGTATGTTTATAAAATAATATAAGTGCCTCACCGGCATTGTAATCCTCTCAAAGGTTGCTTGGAAGAAATTGTATTCAGCGCTAAATCTGGCCTCTGTATGTTGTCTGTGTTAATGATGGACTTTCAAGAACTTGGTTCTTTAAGTGCCGAAGGAGAAAATTTACGGAAGGATTAATTTCTGTATGAACGGAGACATAACCCAAGCGTGACTTAAATCTTTAAAGTTATTCCGCGAATAGGGAGTGTTTTGTTGTAACAAAATAACAATGTAAGTACCTATTTCTTATTTACATTAATCAAATTGTAAACAAAGTCTTAAATGCATTAAAAGTAACGAGAAAAACAAACTTCACGTCCACCAACTATCTAGGTACGTGTTTTCTGCTCGAAAACAAGAATCGTGAACTCCGTCACTCTGCTAAAATCTTTCGCGCGTTGGCGGCGTCCAACTTGCTCACAAATGGCATTTCGCTAACGATATTATATAAGCCCTGTTTTTATAAACTTTCTTACCTGCAACGTGAAGACTAGAGGCCTTCACCTAGGCCCACAGGTAAGACCATAGTCAATTACGCTGGTCTAGTGCTAGTTGAAGAACTTAACAAACCTTCGAGAATATTTTGGAGAACTTTCAGGTAGGCAGTAACCCTATGGTTTCCTTCGCCGTTGAACAAGTGATAACTAAGTTATTTTCACATAGAAAAGGCAATATTGAAGGGTTTCGATCGCCTGAATAATATACATTACTAACGGGTAAACTGCGTGTTATGGGGATCAGAGGTAATGTGTACACTCTTCTCTATTTTCTTACGTACAAATCAGATGTAAAAATTGTTCTCAATGGGCTTTCATCGTCAGCCAGAAATAAGTCTAGAATTCCACAGGGTTCTTTGCTCGGTCCTTTGTGATTTGATAATTTTGTTAAAGATTGATTGTTGTTTAAACTTTAATTTAGGCGCACATAATAACATGACAAATATATCACAATCTAAGGACGCATCTTAACAGTTTTTATAACTATTGCTTAGATAATAACTTGAATTTGATGTCAGTCTCTTCACGTAAAATATCAAGTTCGGCCGTATCGTAGTTAGACTGAAAGCCGACCCCACCTTATTTGGGAAAAGGCGCGGAGGCTGATGATGATAATAACTTGAATTTATATATTAATATCCCTTACTTAGCTTTGTACATTCACGCACGCAAACTGAAGGGAATTTATAAGCTGGAGTAAACGCAATAATTAATTTAAGGGTGATTTTTACTACAAACTACTGTTTTAAGTAGCAGATTGATAATATTATTATTAGGGCTGGTGCGGGTTTCTTCAGATAATCTTATCCGATTATAAAAATATTAACACAAACAATCTTTACTGTTATTATACAGTCACCTCGATCATTGCTCATAGGTTTGGAATCCAGGTTAATATTTATATTCACACAGTAGAAGCTATTTAAATAAACTTTCTGAGATATATTCAGTTTAGATCCCGAGTGTTTCTGCCTTAATCCACATGCCGATGTAGAAAATCATACTCATACTCCTTCCATATATATATACGATGATGGACATATAGCTGATCTGACCTTTCCGTTCAAATTGATCACTCCATAGATTGCGACGCTTCTCAGTAAAATTTAATGGGCGTATCATTCGTTCGTCAATAATGGAAGCCAACCCTCTCTAGGGGTCGTCCATTAATGATGTGATGATTTTTAGCATCTTTTTGGACCCCCCCCCCCTTGCCCTGGTGATACCTGGTGAGTTTCTAGACTAACCCCACCCCCCTACCCAAAATCACGTGTATTTCTTTTGTACCAAGTATCTAAAAGACATTCAGAATATTATCTTTAAATAAAGATATAATTTAATTCTAGAAAATTACTCACCGTGATAAAATGTCCAGACATGAAGATTTTTTCTGACTGGCATAAAAATAATAAAGGAAAGGTGTAATCAGGTGAAAATCACAGACTGGCGACTGCGGACGGGGAAATCATTACCTCGCAACTGCGAGTCACGGTCACGCGCCGCTTTTTGGTTTAGAAATCAGGCATTCAATGAAAAATTAAATACACGTGATATCTGACTAAACCCCTCCCCTTCACCCTTGTGATATTTCGTGATTTTTTTCGAACCCTCCTTTCGAGCCTCAGGTGCTTAATGGACGACCCCTTATGTGCCTAGAACAACTTTGTTTACCAATTAGATTTTACAGACAAAACACGTGTGATTAAAGAGTGAGTGTAAAAGTCATGTCAAGTCACGACAAGGATTTTTTTTTTTTCTTCAGTAGTATCAAACAACTGAAAACTATCTTGTGCAATCAGTACTTTGACCAAATTTAATTTTAACTGTCTAATGTGTCGTTATACTACTCTAATCTAAATTTAAATAGGAAAACTATCAGGTATTTTCTTAAAAGTACGTAATGATTTAATGGCAGACGCTACGGCTTATCCTTAAATAAATAAATACTGCAACCCGCCGCGGTTTCACACGGATAGCAAAGCACATATTATATTGTTTTTTTTTCCAACATCTTCAACAATCATCGTCATATTTCAGCCATTTTACACAAAACCTTAATGAATTATACACCTAAATCTTCCTCATGAATCACTCCGTCTATTGGTGAAAATCCGTATGAAAATCCTTTCGGTAGTTATTGAGTTTATCGCGAACAGACAAACAGACGTGGCGGGGGACTTTCTTCTATAATATGTAGTGAAGAACCACTTCATCTGAGTGTTCGTGTACATCTGCTCTGCCTGCCACTTTGACGAGAAAAAGCGTGATGCCTACTGCCACTTTTATTCCAAGGTTTTCTTATCCTATGATTGTAAATAAGTCTTATTCAGTAAGAACAAGAACATTTTTTTTATGGCTTACGTTATATTTGTACATGTGATTTCTATTTCCATCTCCACCCAACGTCCTCTAAAATTTAGAATCTAAACTCTTACTTAAATATAACAAAATACAAATGTCTACACACTAAGTACCTATCTACAAGAAAACGATGATTATGTGTATGCCCCGCAGTTAACAGGAATGGTTATTGCTCCTTATGTGGGTCACAACGTGATGTTATTCACCACATAACGCTATCGAATAGACAGGCTATCTAACGATAAAAGATTGTTTCTAAACGTAGTTCTACTAAAATTAGCCTCTTTAAATAAACAAACTCTTGAGCTTTATAACATTATACCATTGCGTAGGTTCATAAAATAATAAAGGTCACTCTTTATAATTCGGCGTTTATAATTTGATCAGTCATAGGTCCTTGCCTGTACAAAATTACAATTTTTTTAACTTGGAAGGATTAGAGGCTTCCTTTTTCATAATCTTTTCTTTAGTCTACTGTCAGTCATGATAATAAGAAAGGCATTTGAACTGGTATGTAGCTATTACAGCCAAAATCAACAGGTCGGTACTGCGTATAACACGGGACTTTTGTTGTTGCTGTTGTTATTCTACAGATATTCCTCTTTCAGAAATTAGGACTAATGTATCAATTTCTTCAGCATATTTTTGAGTGAAGTGAATAAGTATATAAGTCAGCCTGTTGCGTCTTTACGAAGTCATTGTGCCTGTTAGGGAGTTACCTACTTGCTAAGTATCTTCATAAGGTTGGTGTGTGCACCGTGCTGTCAAGGAAATTTGTATGTCAAATATACATAGGTAGGTACCTACCTCTTGTAACTTTTTTTGATATAATTTGCGGAGAAAAAACAAAGGTACTGATTCAGCTGTAAATAAAAAATACTTACGTTTGTTGGTCTTAAACTCCTTCGCTTTGAAAATTCCACACAGGAAACAAACGCACACTTCCTTAAAAAAGGCGCGAATATCAATTTAAAAGTCTTTACGAACTCGTACTGTCATTATGCACAAAATCACGATGTTTTAGAACAGCACAAATAGCGTTACGCGCGCGTAACCGCAACAAACGACTATCCGACAATGCATAAACAAAACTCTGTTATGAACGCAGTTCTGGCGCGAACGTCCGAGGTTATTATCAAAGGCTATTGAACGGAGATGGATGGCGCTAAACATTGATTTAAACGCCATCTATGTATAGTGAATTTAGTTACAGTGAGGTTTCAGTAACGTTAATTCTGCGTCGCCATCCCTATATTTCCAAATAGCAGACGCACTCACTTGTGGATTTTTTGTGGGGTTCTTATCAAAATCACATCTCTACTCAGTCTACCCTAATGTACCCTTAATACCGCTTTACTTTATGAGCCACTTTCACCACCACCAATACTAATAATATTTTTTATTAACAAAATGAAAATCTGCTGCGAATACATTGTTATGTATTCATTGTTTCTGTAAAATTTTCCTACGAAATAAGAATAATATTCAATAATTAAAAAAACATATTTGATTTTTTTTTTTTATAATTGTATAATATTTGTCTCAAAACGATCTTGTACACTTGGTCTCGATAATATTACGAAGAAAATTATGGAAGGTATTAAATATGGACAGTAAAATTATCGAGACCAACATTCTTTGAAGCAAATTTTCCTTTTGATTATACCCCAAAATCATGTCGATTGGGCTGAAGTTACAACGATATAGAGGCCATTAGCCAATTTTCATTGTACATATTATACGATGTACCTATCAGTCATGTTGACAACTAAATCGGTAATGTTTTTAGAGTTTAATAATTAAATTCATTGCAAACCACTTTTCTCTCAAAACTATGATTCAACTCCAACAGATAAATAACTCGCAAATTTAAAAATAGACCATGACTTACACTTTGACAGCAATCAACAATGTTTAGACGTTACTGGCCCGTTGGTCTAGTGATCCTGACTGCTGAGTCAGAGGTCGTAGATTCGATTCCCACCCAGGTCAAAGATTTGTGTGACGAGCAAAATCATTGGTTGTTTTTTGTGTAATTTATCTATAATATGTATGTATAAAGTGGGGGAAAGAGTTTCTTCGTATATTAAATACAAATTCAAGATTTTTTTTGCTGAGCGGCCAAAGATGTGTTAGATTTGTAGGATTTCCGCTTGAGAATTATCGAGGTGAAAATTCTCGAGAAATTTGTCTTTAATAGAGACGGGAAAAGAAATCAACTCGAGAACTCGAGAAATCAATTCCGTGCGCCAGATAACTAAATTACGAAACCGCCTATCAGATGATACTGTTAATGCTCTTGTATTTCTAAAAGCCTATTTTATGAGGAAAACCGTGGATTAAAATTTAATTTCTTTGTTGATTATTTTGCTCAAATAAAAAAAAATCGTATTGAAAGTTAAAGTTAAGAGAATCGACCAGAATCGAAAGAGAAATAAAAAGGTCGAGAAACCTGAAACCAGTGCTAGCGTTATCATAATTGAAAACGGGTAGTCTTTTCTGTTGATCAATTCCAGCTGTTTTTTCTTAATTTGTTGCTTGAGTCTCATTAGTTGTTAGCAGTAGAGATCCGATCTTTTTCGCACGTTCTTGTCGTAGGTGTTCCACTTTTCATCACCATTGATCAATCTTTTCAAAAATGGTTTGGTTTTATTACGTTTCAATAGAGAATCGCAAATAAGTACACGATTCACGATTCATTAGGTTTTATTCAGTGAGTTCGTGTGGGACCCAAATTTCGAGCTTTTTGTATTGCCAGACTTTTTCAAATGGGTCAAAACTGTTTTGTGGTCAATCCTCAGTTCCTCGACTATGTCGTAACTGCTAATATGCCGATCATGCTCCACTTTTCAAAAATGGCATCGGGTTTATCCGTATGAGAGTGACCAGAGCGAGCTGCATCTTTGACGTTAAAATTCCCGGACTAAAAACACTTGAACCAACTTTGTGCTATTCATACTGACACTGCATTAGGTCCTTGTACGTCACTATTTTTGCGGCTTGTATGCATGTTTCCCTTTTTTGTAATAAAACTTCAGAATGTATCGAATTTCTTCAGATCGACCGATCGATTCACTCATTTTGGCGGACAGAAAAACAATTGAAAAAATGTTGGGAAAGTGTTTTTTACTTTTTATTTTTCTTTTTCTTAATGTCCTATATTTATTGATATTGAAACGACAGACGGCCGTGTGTAAGATGTGTCAAGTTGTTATTATTATTAATTTCAATAACACTTTGTTATCCGCAACAAGATGAGGTTTTTAATTTACCTGGTCAGACTATATGTAGGTAATCACTACTTATTATAAAACAAAATCCCCCGCCGCGTCTGTCTGTCTGTCTGTTCGCGATAAATTCAATAGCTACCATTCATGAGGAAGGTTTAGGTGTCTAATTCATTAAAGTTTTGTGTAAAATGGCTAAAATATGACGATGATTGTTGGAGATTGGAAAAAAATCAATATTGCTAGTTTTAGACATTTCTAAATTAATAAAATTACTTACTAACTAACTACATAGGGTTGCCATATAATTATACTTTTAACGAATTTATTGTAACAAACACTTGTTTTAAATTTTTGGTAATTTTGTTAAAATTTCCACATAAAAAATTTACTGTAAAAGGTATTTATACATCTGAAGATTAAAAATATAGCGGGGTATTTATTTGTTTTTTCACAAAAGGGTATTTTGACATAAAGCCTTATTTTTTTATTATTCTGGCAGTCATAGTATGATTTTAAACATATATCCCTTTTTTACCCTTATGCGTGCTGTATCGCATATATAACACACCAAAGATTTGTGTGCGTTTCTTTTCATTTACCATGCTCGCGTTGAAATCGTAAAACAAAAAATGCATTACGTATGTAGAATGATGTTTGTTTTCATGGCCCTTTAGATGCTATTTATGTTAAATTGTTAATTTATATGAATAATGTATATTTAATAACTATATATAAAAGTGAAATCAATAATAATTTCAATTAGTATAAATAAAATTAATATAACTCTATAGCTTAAACTACCATTGTGCCAGATTAAAAAAAAACGTAAAGCGCTTTTGCATCTGTGGTGTACATAGAAATGCCATTTGATTTTGTTTCATCAATTCTTGTGATTGTTTCCCTGTTTGAATTACACTGTCGCAAGTTTATCGATAGAATTGTATTGAAAACTTTTTGAAATGTAAGTCTGTGCTGTTCTAAATCTAAGTCAGTTATCTGTAAAATATAATGAATTAGTTATTTCATGGGTTTTTTTTTATTTCAGGGCGTCCACCACGAAACCACGCTCAGAGATGACTTTGGACGAATTATCCAAAATTGAGGAAGAAGAATTCAGTACTGGCCCACTTTCAGTTCTTACACAGTCCGTCAAAAATAACACTCAAGTTTTGATAAACTGCCGCAATAATAAAAAGTTACTAGGTCGTGTAAAAGCTTTTGACCGGCATTGCAACATGGTTCTAGAAAACGTAAAAGAAATGTGGACCGAGGTGCCAAGATTAGGCAAAGGCAAAAAGGTAAATTTTGTTTTATCATCACCAAATAAAAAATTGCCTTGGTATGCGAGACAAGTTACAAGGCTCCAGAATAACATTTTATAGGTTATGTGTCTGCAAATCCCAAATTTTATATGATTATGTGGCAGAAATGTACATAATATACGAAAGATACTCAAGAAAGATGGATGTTGTTTGATAAGAAGAGATAAATAATAGGTGAACTTTATAAGCGAAGCTATAATGGTTATCTTATACCAAATAATAACACATATTTATAATTCACTTTAATTCTCAGATCTATTCAACAATGTCAGCCCTTTGTCTTCAATTCTCTTCTTACTTTTTAAATTCCTACAGATTTATAACACAATAATTGATAGCTTTAAGAAAGTTCTTTTTTCTGTTACACTTTAACATCCATTTAATAACACAATATCTCTGTTTCACATCAGTAAAGGTAGTATCATCACATTAAACAGACACTCAAATTACCTTAAAAATTTAAAGTACCCAGTTCAGGCAGAAACTATTCTAAATATTATGAAGCTAAAAAAAGTTATTGATCAAAGTAACTGGTCTATTCTTGTTTATGTTGACACAATAAACCATAACATTTTATTTGTATGGAGTTGAACTCTACATTTAACAATTGAAATAAGCCCTAGTTTGTTGAATAAGTTGTTTACAAACATTCTAACTATAACTGCAAAAGTGAGTTTGTTATGCTTTTCTGCTGTTATACCATTCAACAAATTTTGTATACACATTGTCAAGCTACAGAAAATGTCATAGGTTACCTTTCATCAAAAAACAGCAGTGCGAAAGCCCCACGGGTCATCACGTCTTCCCTAAATATCTATTTTTTAAAATAATTATCAAATAAAGACTAGCCCTTTTCTAGTGATTACAATTTATATAGATAAAATAACTTGAAATTATATCATAAAAATGAAATTGTGTCATTCAAACTACACCAAAGAAATGATAATAAATGACTGGTATGATGATGACGACTTATATTTACCAAATTTTGGTGCCCAATGATCCTTTTATAATATTTGTTATAACCATGCAGGAAATTTCTACTAAAAGTGTACATCAATAAGTTTCTTGCTAGCTATGTTCGTTTTTGCACAAATATGTTAGCAGCACTAGCGTCATGGTGAGTGGTTGCTCCTAGAAGCACGCACGCACGCGGAGCTGTGAACGCTCCTGGAGGAAGCTACTGTGCTTCTGGAACAAGCTAGGCTGACTTAACTAGCCAGCCTTATCTGAACGCATAATTGACTGTTTGCGAGTCTAAATGCGGCAACAGCCCTCTACCAATACTATTCCCAAAACATGTGCCCACTTTTAACAGTTAGTAAAGTAATCAGAATGCATAGAGCTATTTTGCTTATAACTTTTTAAATTTCAGGGTAAAGCTGTAAACAAGGACAGATTCATCTCAAAAATGTTCCTCCGTGGTGACTCAGTGATCTTAGTATTAAGAAACCCTCTCGCCACTGCTGCGGGAAAGTAAATATTTTTTAAATTTAATAAGTATTTTAAGTGTGTATGTTCAAAAACTTTTCAATTAAAACCTAGGTTAAAGCTGTAAGAAAGATTGCCTCACAATTCATAGATTCCATGATTTACTTACTATTTGATACAATAAAATAATTAAAGGCCTGGTTTTCTTTTCTTTTGTACCCTAAAATTATATTAACAAGTATTGAAAACAAAAGTTATAAGAAATTCGAGAATACATATGTGCCACAACAGAGTAAACTCCTTACAAATGACTAGTTATGTATGAATTTTAAGCATAATATATGCTTAGTGTATACTTGATTTTAACACCTAAATGATTTTATGCTAACTGTCCAAACACGGGTATGACCTGCGCTAATTAGCCATTACCGGTTCCTAATACAAGTCCACACGGTGGCACTTGTGAGTCACCAACACTTTGTTACTTTCAAGCGTTACACAACGTGACGCTAGGAAGTAAGTTTGACCGCACACTTTGGAGGAATGAAGGTAACTTGAAACTAGTTGATAGAATCATAGTGATCAAGTTAGTTGATGAAATAAACAGCATTTTTCATGAAATATTTTTATTTTTCTTCTTTTTGTAATAATAAGGAAAATGAAGTATTTATCTAGCTTTAGTTACTAATTTTGATATAATTAATAATCAATAGTTATAATTCACAGTCTTGGAATAAAAATAAAGACTAATTTTATTACTAGACATTGCGATTTCCGTTTAAAATTGCTTTTGACCTCATTGCATTACGTAAACTTTAAGATGAACAAGCATAGAGGCTGTTCGTATTTAGCGAATAATCAGCGCACCGTATTTCCGTGGGCTGATATTACATAGCGTAATGTCAGCCAACTGAAAACACGCATCTACATACATTTCTTTGGTTATATTTACAATATTTATGTACTTCACATTCAAAAACTTATGTATACGATCACAACTATATGACGAAAATAGATGCCGTGGTTTTATAAAAATTATAATAAATACAAATATCAGAGTTGAAAACTGCAGAAAAGGAATAAAATTGCAAATAATTCTCATAATTAACCTCAGTACTCAAAGCATCTGCAAATTGCAAAAAATCTTGTTGATGGACGTAATTTAGATTTCGACGTAAAATATGTGTGCGAGTGCCAGCTGGCGTTCAGCTGCATTCCTTACGCTCTCTGTCTCGAGCACACAGATCACTTGAGATTAGACGCTTTGATGTAGTACATTTTTAACATTCCAATATTCAAAAACTAAATCAGTAACTGGAATTAAATAAAATATTTTATTAAAATTGACAATAATGTGTTTACATAAATAATTTTTAAGTAGAAAGATATAATGTATGTGACAGTAGATAGGTTCACGAACGACATTTACTAGTGACCAATTAACATTATACGTCAAAATGTCGAACTAGGCTAATTAGCCCAGTTTCAGTGTCCTAGTTATAGAGGGCCTATCTACGTCTCTTTACTCATTTGTTGTTTTTCATTACGTTATAATTCTCTTATATTGAAATTAGGAAACTTACAACTAATCTAGTATTTACTGTTGTTTTTGCAGTTGTACTAAGGTCTCAGTTTCATCCTAGAAATTTTTCTATTTCGGAGGGAAATTTTTCGATCAATCGTGGAATTTATGAACAAATATTTTAATCACACAATATAGTATACTTTCTATAAACTTTTTTCTTTCTAAATTTTTTTTTGCTATTATTACCTGAGACTACGTTCGTTTTATAAACGAATATACCTTTATTAGGAATCCAATCTCGCAAAGTAGTTATGAGGTTACTTTGTGACGTACAGCACCATATATTTTGTACCAAGCCGTGGCAGTGTTTTATATATGGACGACACTATTACTTATAAAGCGGCTATTATTTTATAAATTATTGCAATATTCTGATTAAAGCACGTTTGACAGGTCCATTGACTAAGTTCGTTGGCAATTTCATGATTAAAAAAAACCGATTCAAGGAGCATATTTCGAGATTATTATTTTGATATTCACATACATTTTAATCTTAAATTGAATATTATAGAGGTACCTCGATAATGAGCAAAGGGCAACACGTCTACGTAAAATTTGATAATTAATCAATCGTTTTTAATCTGCACTATATCTATTGTTATTGCCTGAAAACTTCGTCTCTGGACGAGTCTTGTACACAATACCAAAAAATTACTGTTCTTTTAATTAATATAAAAATATTATTTCTATTATTTTATAGTAAGCATGTCTGTTGCTGTAGCACCATTTATTATGTGGAATAAAGAACATACACATATAATATAAATTATTGTAAAGCATCAACACTCAAACCTAACACAACGTGTCTTTATCATGTTATTGTTATGTCGGAATAACATCTGCAAAAAGTCGTAGTTTACACAACTTTTTCTTTTTAACTCAAAAAGTATTTTTCAAGATCCTAACTAATATAAATGCTAATGTGAGTTTATTTGTTAAACTTTCAGGTCTTAAATTACGTCACACGAATTTCATGGTTCTTGGACCCCCCCCTACTCCCTGGTGTGACGTCACATATTTTGCAATTTTACACTCAGAACTGAAAAGAGCAGTTCTAACATAATTTTTTTTAGTAAAAGTGTAGTAGCGTATGTAGTCTTTCGTTTAAAGCTATGTTTTGTGTTTGATACTTTAGATTTTGACATGTGACGTCACAAAGCTTGTGACCCCCACCCCTTGTCACACTATGTCACACTTCGTTGACATAACGTGTGACGTAATTTATGGATAGCCGCTTAACTACCCAACCGATCATCATGTAATATTGCATACAAGTTGTCAGAAATACAGAAAAGGACTTAAGATACCTTTCATCCAGAAAAAAAAACTGTCTCCGAGTTAACTGAGCGCAGCGAAACTGGGGGAACAATTTAGTGTAATATAATCATTGCATAATGGAATGTGGAAACGGCTGAAGAAGATGACTGAGCAAGACATGTCTCAAAAGGGATGATTGCAGTTCACATTGAGTGAAAGAGAGAAAAGTCCTGAGCTGATTATAGGAATATAAAAATTGAACTACTGCTAACACAGTTAATTAAAGTAAAAATCTAAATGAGAAATTATTTGCAGAAGCCTTCTGTATCTGCAATAAAAAATATAGGTACATGATTCAAACTAACTTAAATATTATTATGTCAAAAGAAGGGACATTGAGTGTTTAAAAACAAAGTTAAATAAAAATAAAGTGTAAAAGACGTAGTGGATGTTTCCTTACTTTAAAAGGATATTTAAAAAATACATTTCAAGATCAAGTCATAAAATAAACAGAAATTCATTTAACAGAATCGAGTTAGCTAAAACAGCAATACAAAGTAATGATATCATTTGGATCCTAATAGTTTTTATTACCATTACGTAAGGTTCTAATTACCAAAACCTTAACTTCAGCAATAGAAAAAGGAATACTTGTAAAAGAAACTGTCACCGTACGTACCCAGATGAAGGTAGCTTCAGAGTCACTGTAGGGTGACTCTTTATTGTCGATACGCGACATAAGAGAGGTTAAAAATTAAGCTTAGTCTGCGACATAAATTCAGCTATTTAGACATCAACAATACCATGTAAAGACACTGTTTCTCTATAAATCTCAAACATTATACGTCTTTATAAAAATACAAATTAAGCATTATGTACCATAAGACACTTCACATTTTATAATCACTAACTTTAAGGAATAAAAGATATTATCTAATAATATATACAGAGATCTCTTAAACTACATCTAATCAACCTGTTTATCAGGCAAATCATTCTGTACGTAACGTGTTTGAACACGTTACAAATAACAACATGGCTGTACAGAATCAGTGTCTGCAGACTTTTTTATTGTAGAAAGTCAGATTTACAATACGAAAAGCCGAATCGAAAATAGTCACTCCACGGATGTAACTGGTAATTTAGTTTTCTGTTTTTGATTTTGACATCAGCAAAATACTGTATGTATATATAGTGATTTGTTTCTTAAAACGATTTAATAAATAAATAGTTATACCTCAAATCAATAGATCGCTATTTTAAGTAGAGAATCGTCACTCAAACGCAGTTAAGTTGCACTGTACTCATTTCTATTTATTCTTGTCTAAACAAAATAGTAGGGCATACAAATTTTCTTAATGAACTATGGGCAGTATAATAAGAAGCTTAAAATCGGTTAGAGTACTTACAAAAAGAGATTTACAAAAATTAAAATAAACCCCATATATTACTATGCTCCATCAAGTTTATAATTTAATCCATATCCCATCAGCCATACAATAAAAGACTTTTGTAGTAGGCACAGTAGGCAGCAAAATATTACTTACACAGTATAGGAAAGTCTGCAGACACATTTTACATTCGAGTTAATCATGCCAAGCTAAATTCATACAAGTATCAAGAAATATACTCTACAGTCATGTACAGATATTTCTAACCGTCAAAATTGCGAATCTTTACAAAATATGAACACTTTCTTTCGTTTACAGTCTACGTACATTTGTAATGAAAAAGCTGCCATAATAAAAATAATTACTTTTCGTTCATTCATGTAACATCATTTGCATAAAACGTTTTCATAAATGGGTAACTTTGAGAACAGCTCAATTATTTTTATCTCAATTTCATGTCTACTAAATTTAAATTTGATCGCTCAGCGACTTACACAGATTTACACAGGTAAAACAGAATGAACAAAGTTACCCAGTTTGAGTGTAACTTTGTCATGTTAAATATTTTTTCTTATTTCAAACAAGCAGCTTAATCTAATCAGCCATTATCAAAACAAAATATGTTATTACGTATCGTTACAAAAATGCTCTGTAAAAATCTGATCCTTACAATCTTTGTTACAATATCGAGTCTTTGTAATGGCTTTTAAATATAATTACAGACTAGATAACTCAATTTCATCATGGACCACAAATTCATTCGATTTCGTTTACCGATGTGGTCGAAACGTCAAAGTAATCAACAAAATATCTTAGTATTCTTATAATATTCCATTGATTCGAGATTGATTGTCGATAGCAGGTTATCGACACATAGTTATCGAAAGTATAAATGGATTAAATATGCAGAATCATAAAGAATACCGCCTATTTTTTTGCAACTATAATTTCTTTGCCTAACGACTTTCTATTTTCGAATTTCTGCTGTAAACTGGCAACATTCGACGGCTTGGCCGTTAGTTTCGTGTGGATCGGTTTAGTATTGTCCGTTTTTTGTGCGGAAGACGGTTTCGGGACTACTTTTGGTTTATTCTTGTTTAAATTATCCGCTATTGTCTTTGCATCTACATCAGGTCGGTTCGTAGGTGGATTTTGTCTTTCAATCTGTCCTTTGTTCACGGTTGAGTTGGCTGGTTTACGGGTAGACGGAGTTTTACTTATAGTTTTTTTATCGATTGTTGGTGCGGGTCTTAATGGCGGTCGGTTGTCATTCGGTTTGGCTGTAACCGAGGGTTTCGTTGCTACCTTCGGTACCTCACTTGACACCTTATTGTTATTATTGATAACATCGGGAGGTTTCACATTTTTTATCTCCGGCATTGTGCAGCTGGAAACTACATCCGGACTGTTCGATATTTTCGGTGTTATAGTTTTGGTTGTTTTAGGTGACTGAGGAACGTTTCTGAACGTTGAAGTATTACGAAGGCCTGGTGGAGTTACTTGTCTTGTAAATGTAGGTATTTTTGAATTAGGGCCGGGGAGGGGTGGAGCTTTGTCCTCTTCCTTACTTTCTTCCGATTTTAAGAAAGTCGGCACATTTACGGCCGAAGGATGCAAATAACCGCTGCTTGTGGTCGAAGCAGTGGATTTTGCTCCGGAATTGCTGTAAACGCTCTCTGGCGTCTTGTATTCTGAGTTCATATACGTGCTGTCTCTGTTACTCTCTCCGTTTTTTTCTCTCAACTTGCGTTCCCTCTCTTTTCGTTCCTTCTCTTTCTTCCTAGAAAGGGTCGATGCAGAGTAAATAGATTCAAAGTTGCGATTCTGTATTTCGTTGACAATCTCTCCTAGTAAGCCCATATTTTCTGAGCTTCCGGCATTAGAAGTAATAGGTTTTGGAGTGTTATACCCCTCAGGGGGTGACTGAGGTATTGTTTTCATAGGAGGTGGAACTCCTGGCAACGGTTTTGAGTGTTTTTCAGGACTCTCTTCTATGACCGCGTAGATGTTATCAGTTGATTCTTCGGCGATATGTGCTAAGGGCGCTTGTTTCTCTTCAATGCAGTCCACGTAATCAACAGACTTGCTTTCGATATGTGGTTTTTTCATGGTAGCTGGAGTGGTTTCAGAATTATTTGGTAAGGGAGGAGGAGGCGCGGTGGGCCGTCCTATTCCAGATAAAGGTCTCGGTGCAACTGGCGCTTGACGCATAGATCCAAAGCTTTGTAAAACTGGTTTTTGAGATGCTGGTGCTCTCATACTCTGAGCCCTATTAACAAACGCCTTAGGGTCATCTCCATCTTCAGAGTCAGAAACAACAGGCACCGTATTTACTGGAAGATCAATTTCTTTCTGAAGAATAGGGTTCGATATCTGTAAGTTTCTAAACGCAACCTTATCGACTTTGGGTACTCTGATTTGGTGATTTGGATTCTTTGGTAGTGAGTGACTTCTTTCAACTGGGTTACGTACTTTTTCTTTCGGCTTTTCTTGTTTCAGAAAAGATGCTATACGGTTTAAGGAAATCCCTTCTCTGACTTTCTTAGGTTCTTCTGGGAGAGGTTTTTGGGGAACACCTGTTGAGTGCATACTTAACGGCCTCTTAGGACTGTTGTGAGAAGTAGGAATAGTAGGTGCCGCTCTAACAGGTCCCAAAGTTTTTGAACCTTGAAGAGGCGAAATAAGTTCTTTTGCCGTACATGTGGAAGCTTCTAGAATTGGGCTAGATATTACGGGCCTAGGAGGTGGATTTGCCACAACTGGAGGAGTTATTTCTTCAGCTTTCTCAGTGGACATTAATGCTTTTATTTTATTTTGAACGGAGCTATTAGTTCGTTTTACCGATGGGCTCGTTTTTGGACTCGATTTCGTCGTTGAAGGTACAACTGGTAGTGGTGGAGCGCTTCTTAACACAGGTTTTAGTACTCCTTGAGAGATAATATTTTGGCTGTTACTGCCACTTCTATGCACTGGGGTAATTTTGGCACTTTTACTGGCCATCACGTCCGAAATATTTTTCTTGGTGTTATTGGCTGTTGGTATTTCAGAATCGACTTTTTCTTCAGCTTGGGTTTTTTCTATAGGGGTTAGAGAAAACCCTTTAAAATTGCCGAAGAAATTCACAGAAGGGTTGATGTTGCCTGGCGGACTTCGGTCTGAATCGCTTCTTAGCAAACTGGAGCTCATATCATCAGGGTTCGAGACAGTGTGTACGTTGATGGGTTGATTATTACTTTGTGGATTACTCTGGAAGTTAGCAGCAAATTTGCTGGCACTTCTCGATATGCGATGTTGCAGACTTGCCTTCTTCGGCGATGGTGCACTGTAAACAGATAATAATTATTAATATTTATGAATGAATACATTATCTTATTCAAACGTGTAAAACTGCTATATCTATTGAGATGTATTTTTCATTAATATTAGCATACTGAAAGTGCGAGTCTGCCTCAATCTGAATAATTGCCAGTTGCAGTTCTTAATTAGCGGTTACTTGATGCATGTACCAAGAGGCCGCTTGTATAGAGTCCAAGGCAAGTTTTCTAACACATAACACACTATGACAACGCTCGGCTGGGTACGCAGCATGCTCAGACGAGGCTACGCTTGCGTTGACATAAGGCAAGAAATATTCTGACCGATCGAGCCTTCTTTCTGAAATACCTCGTGAGACGAGAGAGTTCAGTCTCTATGCGGATATTATTTAAGAGACTTCTAGTAAAAAAAACATACCTAAGTGTACATTAAATGAGAGGTAGAAAAAACGTGCAACCATGCTAATAATAATAACATGCAGTGAAGTAAGCTGTTATATATAACTTATAAGTATAATTAATGGAAAGCTTATACGCGCTTTCGTTTCAGTAAACAAAAACTGATGCAGTGTGACGTCATGTTTGTGTCAATTAGTCGTTAGGGTACCTAGCGGCACAGATTACTAAGTAGTTATTACGTAACAGATAAATCACTCTACAAAAATATGTGTAGGGTTACCTTTTCAATATATATATATATATATATATTTTTTTTTTTTTTAATTACAATTGTTATGAGAATAAAGTATTTAACGCTTATTTTACAAAAATCCTACATGTGTTTTATTTTATGTAAAAATTAATAAACTTCTTCCCTTTTCTAAAATCTTTATTAATAAGCTGTGTGGTGAAAAATATTACAAAAAGTTTTAATGAATAATTTGAGGAAAAAGGGCATGTTTTTTTTAAATTACATAAATAGCGTTGCCGAACTTTTTTCTCTTTATCTACATTCTTATACTGCTTATAAGCAACCATGTCAATTTTCACTATGAATTTTACAGTATTTAAAGAATAATATATAAAAACGATATCGAATTATTGTGCGCGCGGTGCTGTCGGCAACCCACTGGGCGAGACTGCGTATAAGGTCCGCCGGCGAACGAGCGGCCGGAAGGTATTTAGCGCGCGCGCAAGCGCAGTCGTTTGTCGCTTAATCCTTATCACCAATCGAACTTCTTTAATTGAAACTTTATTGAGTTGCATGTAAATAAATTCATTAAGTGCTAGGGCTGAACAGAGAATATTTTTTTTTAGATTTGGTGTCTTTATAGTTCTCACTTAAAGGTTTGCATTTGTTTGTGTCTATGTCGTATTCAGTTTAGAATATTTTCGGCACTGTGACACGTCGATTTGTACTTTAAAGCTAGATGGTGCCGATTACTAACTCAACGAAACCCACCCCACTTAAAGTACGGTTTCTATTGTTTGCGTAATGGTTTGACGGTCATCATATTTATTTATTCACACTTCGGACGGACGGACTTAATACCGTAGGAATTTTCTACTAGACAACGTAATGGCGTTTGTTGTTGGTCGATATTTTAGGTGAGTGATTATACCCTATATTACTGGTACCCTAAATCGGCACTAAATATATTATTCTTTTATTTTAAAGATACATATTTTGTGGTTTATGTGAATTGTCTGTTCAAAAAAACATAACTCCACTTCTTAGATAAAATTAATATTTCCAAAAGCCCAGCTTAAACTATGAAAGCCATACAGTAGACGTAAGCCAGTGCAGTTCTTTTGCGTACCACAAACATGCATATTGGTAGGTAGGTCTAGACCACACGTGATACTTAAACATTGTGTAAATTGACTTAAATGCCCAAACGACAAATGCCCAGCAGCAGCCAGTTCTGAGTTACAGGTATTCGAAACTAACCAGCTCGAGCTATTTGTTTGTTTACACTTCTCAATCCTTTCCTTTCCTCACAATATACTCAAAAAAAATCCATCTAAAATTTCCAAAGTGCTCGGTAGACGGCAACAGCCTTGCCCCCTATTATGTGACTACCAAATTGTACTTAGCAAAAGGTAGTTTTTTTATGGGATAGAGGGCTAACAAGCAGACGGGTCACCTGATGGTAAGTGACTACCGACGCCCATGGACACTCGCAACTCAAGAGTCACAAGTGCGTTGGCGGCTTTTAAGGTCTGAGAACGGGAAGGAGGGGAGGGGGGCTTGAGCCTCCGGTAATCTCACTCCCTCGGCGAAACACAATGCAAGCATTGTTTGGCGGTCGCTTTTCTGTGAGGCCGTGCCGTGTTTTATACGTCTGTCTACCCCTCCGGGGATACTATGCAGCGATTAAACACTTTAAACCGGTAACCATATTAGTAAGCTATGCGCGGCGATTTACTTAGATTGCGAATCCCGCTTCGAAATTTCAAATGAACGTAATTGTGAATTCGATGGTCGACGTTAAAAGTGTCACGTGTGTACTAGCACTCAGTAATGGTGTGGATATTAGTAAAAGCAAAACACCAATGCAAAACACTCACCAAACAATTATGAAGAAATAACCTATGAAAGATTAGCGGTTATTGGTCCTGCAATTCATTAATGCACAATGATACAACCCTTTTTATACGGTGAGACCGTATATATGTGTATCGTATTACATATATATTATATTGTGTACGAGCGGGATTTACTTAAATTTCGAATAGTCAGGATTGATACAACTTGAAACAAAAAAAAATTAGACTAGATCTACACAGGGTGTATCTATCGATATACGAATCTATCTATATACGAATATCCACACTTGGAAATGGAACACTTACTTAAAACCTTGAAAGGGCATAATCTAGCATGTAATTACAAAAAAGAATAAAAAAAAAAAGTATCTGTTCAAACGACTTAAAATCTTTAACTTTACACATTTCACTACTTTTATGAAAAACGGAGGTGTGAAAATACCTATAAATTCAAACAGTCATAATTTGTAAATGGTTAATTTTTTTAAAAAATTCTTATTGTAACTGCATGCTAGAGTCTTACCCTTTTAGTGATTTAAGTAAGTATTCCATTTTTAGATACACCCTGTATATGTACTAATTAGTACAACAATATTAAAAAAAAATTTCTTTGTTGAACGCGCTTTGTTGAATTTCTTTAACGACCAGTCGAATTTGAATTCTTTTTGCATTTGAAAGTCCAGTTTTTAAGGAAGGTTATAGGCTATTTAACATCACTCTACGGCTTTCAGGAGCGAAGGAGTGATCATTAACGCGGAGGAAATGCTATAGCTATTCATACACATACATTCTCGTGAATTGCAAGATCATTATTAGAGTGAAATAAAGAAATAGAGAAAATACAGGTTTTATTAAATAATGCATAAGGTAACTACAGTTCTAGTATCAACTAGATCTACTATATCTACAAACAAAAGCTAACCTTAAACCATATTAAAGTTAAACCAAATTAAAGCAAATCATTAAGAAAAATGAACTTTAAAATTAGTATAAAAATTAAGTGTGTTTTAAATGACAAATATAATCAAGCATCGTGCCTGTCAGTGTTAAATATTAACAGGTTAGAAAAAGATTGACACATTTGACAGATTAATGTTCTCTAGGATTGACATTTTTTATTTAAGCAATATTAGCTTGTCATAATAATATTAAATTATACTTAAAACAAACTATTTTATAAATAAAAGTTGCAAGTATTTTTTAACATAATAAAAATCTTTTAAAACATACACACTGGTCAATATATCACAGTTTTTAATTATAATCAGACTTAAGTTATATTTCTTTTTAATTTTACTGCAATGTAGCTGTCTGCCATGACATTAAAGTTTTTACTTTTTTGTTCTTACATGAGTACGCAATTAACAAAGGCCCGTGCAATGAGCAATTTATTAGGTGCAATCTATTCTACAACTTAACATTAGTAAAATAGGGTAAATTAATTTTTAAACTACATCCCCGATGACAGGCAAGTAGCGGATCACTACAACAGTAGCCTTCGGCCTCCCAAGGGCGGAGGACATCCATAAGGATCTTCCACCCCGTCACCAAAAAAACTAAACTACATTTATGGTGATTAGGTATATTACTAACTAATGTGAAACTGATCTTTATTCATTGTTTTGTGATGGTATGAGTTTTATAACGATCTGATTTAAAACTTAAACCATCAGTCTAAATATTTTTGAATCTCTCTCAGTCTTTAGGTACTCAAAGAACATACAAATATGAGAAGAAACCATTAGTAATTAATAATTAGTAAATTCGTAGGATCCCTGTCCCGCATAAGCTTTACAAAGCGAGTTGTAACCAATGATAAAGAAAGCTCAGAGTTTGTAGTAAGTGCTTTTTCTAATTTTACTTGTTCATAAGATTCAAATAAATGTTAAACTGTTAAAATGGTCACCTTCGGTTTTTATTACGGTCATAGTAAAAACAGCTGAACCTGTTTAAACTAATGGGATTTTATCAAGTAAAAGGATAGTGAAATTATTTAAAAAAATGTTAAAATTAGTACGGAATTTATTTCAAGCTATACTGAACCATTAGAGACGTATTTTAATGAAAACTTTTGCAGTTGAAAAATTTTCAGTTTGTGAAAATATATTTTAATATCTGATTAATTGGAAAGCATTTACGAAATTTGATAAGTTAATAAAAATAATAATACAGATGCAAATGATTTTACTGCAAAAAAAGCTAAATTACTTGTAAAGGAGTAAGCAAACAGTTACAGAGAAAAGAATCGTCTGTTTCTAGTAACTATTTAACTCAAATCTAACGGATTCGCCAGCAAATTTTCAAACTTTTTTATTTTTTGTTTTACATAGGTCCATGTTGTGTTGTATGTTGATAGAATATTATTTTTTGTATTAAGCTGTTCATCTTAAAAATTATTGAGTATTCAAAATTATTCTTTCTTCTCTAACTACATAAAATACTTTTACAACGTACATATGTTTTATTGCCAAATTAGCAACTTTATGTTAATGTATCATTAAGCGTTACTTTTTAAAAACATGCACTTTAACATTTTGTCCCGACACATTATTATACAAACCACTACTCCTTATTGCCCAATTAGCAACTTTATGTTAATGTATCATTAAGCGTTACTTTTTAAAAACATGCACTTTAACATTTTGTCCCGACACATTATTATACAAACCACTACTCCTAATATTATACATACGGTGTTGATCATTTGTGACCATTTCATTCGTCGTAGATTCCAAACCTTTAACTATAACTACATTAGGTTTATTTTCCGATGACAAATTATTCAAACTTGGCTTAGGTTTTACAGGCGGTTTCAACTTGAAATCGCTGTTATTTGCTATTTGAATATCGTCTTTATTTATCTTTCTGGCAGGTTTCGTAAGTGGGGCTTTCTTTTGATTTTTTTTGGGTAGATTAACGATTTTATATGGGGTTTTTTGAGGGGTTTTTGCCTCTTCAATGGTAGCGTATATAGGGGAGTCTGGTGATGGTGGGTCAGTGTATATATTTGGGTTTACAGAATCATTCCTTTTGAAACTTAGTAACTTTCTTAAAGAGTTGGTACTGGTTTGGAATCTAGCGAATTTCTCTGAGAACATTGTCTTAGAGTTGGAAGAGCTACAACACCCACAGCATAGGAGTATGTTTACGTACGATTTGCGAGGCTTCTGCCACCATAGCAGCACGTTGTGGCGCGAGTAGTAGATGAGAAACAGGATCAGCAGAATCGAAGGTATGATACCCAGGAATATCACATACATCGCCACCATGAAGTTTCGTTGGACTGTAAAAAAACATGTATTTTAATTTGTTTATTTTTTTTTAATTTGTCTTTTGTATTGTAAGCTAAACCTTACTAGCTTAACTAATATGATAAATGCGAAATTGAGTTTGTTTGTTACGCTTCTACGGAACCGACCATCATGATATTTTGCACACACTTTGCCAGGCGCACAGAAAAGGACATAAGGACATACTTTCCATCCAGAAAAATACTACTGTTTCCGAGGGATAGACAAAATAACTTTTACGCGAGCGGAACCGCGGATGAAAGCTGGTAAGCTTCTGTTTTTCAACCGATTTTCTTAATTTTTTTGTTCAATAGTTATTAACGAGCTTTAGTGTAATTAATAACAATAATTGGAAAAGTTTTCCTTTTCCGTCGACGATTTGCTATATTGTTGTCAATATAAGATAAATTACGGTAATTTTTCAACGTCTTGATAAGTGTAACAGTTTCTCAAATCTTCAATTACTCATTCACGTTCCAGACACTAAACAGATATGGATGAAACTTGACACGCAGACGGATTGTCTTGAATTATCTCACTGGCATTCAAGAGCCCGAGACCTACGCGGGCGCGGCCGAGGACGACTGCTCATATAAAGCGCTTACTGACGGTTAAATTTCCATAATAAATTTCCAATTCCATTTTAAAGGTCCATAAGCAAAACGAATCGTGTCTTGATTATAGGAACCGGGCAATAATGTAGTAGACACTTACTGGTCGGGTCGGTGGCGGGGCCGGAATCGTAAGAACCGCCGGGGCCCGGCAGAGCGCACACCGGAGGAGCAAAGCCCGGCTCACAGTGACAATGTCCTGGAAATAAATACAAGCATTGTCAGCGTGTTGGAGGAAGGTAGTGAGTGACAGTTCAATAATCTTGATGCCTTATCAATACTATAAAATAAATAATGTCTGTTATCATATACATTACCTGCTGAGTTACATACGCCATGTCCGGAACAGTTGGAGGGGCAGACAGAAGTGTCGACCTTCGCGATCTGTTCTCGTAGGTAGGCTACTGGCACGCATCTTTGACTCAGGCACATCTGGAGATATTAAAAATGACGCTTTTAGTTTGGTAAAAGGAAAATATATACAATCGTATATGCGTATAATTTTAAATGTGACGTTTTTATTTTTGTAACCTAGATACAAATGTTTTGAATCTCTTTTCATTTTTATGTTTTTTCTTTGCTTGGTGTTTAAAGATCCACGGTTCAAAGGAAAAACTAACTAAAAATAGATTCACTTCGTTTTAAATTGAAATTAATTTAAAATATTTATCATCTTAGAGCTGTAAAAAATTCTTCTTAACCAAAACTAAAATTATATGAAAACTGCTACAAATAATAACTTAAGACATCTTACACACGGCTGTCTAATCCCAAACTAGGCAGAACCTGTACTATGGTAACAAGCTGCTGATAAACATACTTATACTTGGGTACACATTATAGATAAATTATCCCCAGACACAGAACAAATGACCGTGCTCGTCACACAATTATTTTTCTTAGGTGGGAATCGAACCCACCTCGGGCTCAGCAGTCAAGGCCACTAACCACTAGACCCACAGGCCCATCGGTATAATTATGTCCCATCAAAAACATAAATGTGAAAATGGGAGCCAAGTTCAATATTAATAATATGCATGGTTGTCCACTTCGCCGACAAAAGAATTGAGATCAAAATGCTTCCCAAGTTCTGTGGATAATCCTGAAATTTATTTATAAGCACATTCAAAATTCTAAAATTAGTTTAAAACACATTTTTTTTCTGCAACTCCATGCTTGCTATTTAAAAATATAACTTCTTAAATTTGGACGATCGAATTTTTTACACAAATCAAGTAAATTTATGCTCAAGATTTGACTTAGCTAGTTTTCATATATAAGTTATCTTATATTTGGCTCATCAACTTATGTTGTTTATTTTATATGAAAGTTACTGTATTTATATTGTAAGGTCAACATATCTTACTCTTCTAAAAGTTTGATTTGCTGGTAAAAACTAGCCAAGTCAAATCTTGAGCTTCAATTTATCGTATGTTATATTATTATGATTATGAAGATATTATTATTATTATTCATCATTCAGTTGATCTGTAATATTAATCTTTTTTCCTGCGGTTACGCTGTATATTTTCTTTTTTGTGCTATTTTCTACATTTTCTGGAACGTTAGAAATGTTTGAGCGCATTGCCCATTCATTGATGAATTCTTCCTTATAGTTTCTTTTTATAGTGAGACATCTTCAAAGATTATGTTTAACGCGTAAAGACAACAGAAACTTGTTCGAATCTGGGCTCTTCTTAACCACTGGCTTATTTATACAAAGTAGGAAAATTGTGTAAGAATGTATTTCTTTCGCAATACAATTGTTTATTTCGTAATATAATTGTGGCGTCGGCGCTGCCAGTTGCGGTTTGGGCTATTATTGGTTGTATAAGTTTTATAAAGTAAGTAAAGTAAAGTAAGTCCGCCTCGTGCATTGTAAACTGCAGGAAGTTTTTAAATAAACTAGAGATCGCGTGGTGGTCGAATTTCGACCATGGTTTATTTCATTGGCCAATATTACTTGACCTGTCATTGTATAGACTTTTGTACCATGACAGGTCAAAATATATACTGGACTGGACAAAATATATACTCATAGCGGTATGTATTTTTTTATTTTCCCATTTTTTCATTTTTTTTTACTTTGTAGAAAATTTTAGCATTCGTCACTTCTTCTCTGTATAAACTATAAGTGTGCGAAATTTCATACTCCTCCGTCCGCCCAATTTTCGTAAAAAGGGATCCAAAGTTTTCGCTTCACGTATTAATATATAGATAATCTGGTTTACAAAATGATAATAAAAGCGATCTTTCATTATGGGACCTGTTCTCCTGCTATAGAAAAAAAATGAAATGCTATTATAATTTTGAAAGGCGCTAGTTGTTCATTAAAATCGATTGCTTTCTTTGTATATACACAATTGCCTAGCTGGACGCCAAATTTCAACTTTCTAGGTCACCTGGAAGTGGGTTAGGTTTTTGATCTATATGTCAGTCAGTCAGTGATAAAAATGCTCATTTTAAGATGTTAATATTTCAATGACCGTTTGCGCTGTTTTTATGAAATTTGGGATTTTAGTTAATCTAAGGGGTTTAAATTAATAAACTAAATTTAATGTGTTTATATTAAATAGATCTTGAGTTATTAAGGCGCCAAAAGTGGCTCTAAATGGTTCGTGTAATATAACACACGGCTGCTGCGTCACCAGTTCCTTATTCTTGAACTTGGCTTGACACGCCGTGTCTAGATGTTGACCTGTCGTGGTATGAAAAGTATATACAATGACAGTTCAGCTTATATTGGAAAAGAATAACTTCGTTTATTGCAAATAGGTGAACGAAATAAACCAAAACATTCAAAATATATTAAATTATAGTCCTTCAGGCATCTCTAGTTTATAATAATGTTACTGAAGAATTAGTCGTTGAGGTATATAAAACATATCGTACCATTCCATCGCCGCATTTCGCACCATCCGGCACCAAACCTGGATCCACATCATTCAATCCCAGATCTATGATGGCTGTGCGACATGGTATGATAGTGCCTAGAAAAAGAAAAGACAATAATAATATGATTCTGAAGGTGCATATAGGCCTAATACGATTCATTGGGAAATTAACTTCACGACTTATGTCATGAAGTTTCCCAATTTTTTGACTTCAATCGACCAAATTCATCGACTAATGATAAAACAGGGAACAGAGACCTACAATATACAATGATTCACTATTTACATCTGTTGAAAAATATATAATACATGAAAGAGTAATAGACATACGAATATTTAATTGGGTTTCCTCAAAAAAAGGTTCTTTTTTTAAGTCTGTATAATTCTAAGGAAAAGTAAATATCGCACTATGATACTACGATACTAATACGTTGTGCTATAAAAGTACAGTATTAAATTTCTTCACGTTTATGTTGCGTTAGAAATTAATTCCCATTTGAAAAAAAATATCAATCTGACTATTGCGGTCCACTGCTACATGTAGGCCTCCCTAAAGTATGGAAAAATAATATAAATAATGTTTTATAGAACTGTCATTATATACTTTTGAATATATTTGCATACCTATGTTCCTGCAGGTAGGTCGTGACCTACAATGTGAAGAACATTATAGGTCAGTAGTGAATCGTTAATTGGCTATGAAAATCAAGCGAAGGCATTCCCGGGAGCTTAGTTATGGATGGGTGGACTAGTCCCGTACCGTTATCATTAATGAAGACGGCGGAGAGGAATGCGGCGGACTCCATGCCGAACTCGAGCCGCTCGTTGAGGTGTCGGCACTGCAGCGTGCCGCACATGGCGTCGCGCGCGGCGCACGGCTTGAAGCGCTGGTTGTGGCGGTCGTAGCCGCAGTTGCCAGTCCTGAAACACACCAAACTCATTGCTCAGTGCTGTACAAATTATTTAACGTCTATTTCCGACCGTTACATGCTGTATTTCGGGGATGCCCGACTAGTTTCGGACGTGACGGGAGTCCGAAGGGATGAAGCGCCTGATGACGTTATACACGTGATTATACGTAGATATAATTTTATACTACTAATATTATAAACGTGAAAATTTGTGAGGATATATAGATGTTTGTTGCTCTTTCACGCAAAAACTACTCAACCGATTGCGATGAAACTTGGTATGTAGATAGCTGGACACCTAGATTAACACATAGGCTACTATTTATCCTAATATGCCCGGGTGAAACCGCGGGGCGGTGCTAGTCTTCAATAACTAAAACAGTACAGCATGAAAAAATAGTCTCAAGGGTCACCTTGAGACTATTTTTTCATGCTGTACAAGTAAACAAGAAATATAAATGGTACGTCAGTACCATTTATATTTCTTGTTTATTGCAATTTAGAGAAGTTTATCCTATAGTGTTGCCATTATGTTGTAGGTTTTATTGTGCCACTCAACTCCAAGCCTCTTTAGGTTTAGCATTTCTAATATTAATGTAATATTCAGTAATTACTTACTTGTCCCCTTTGACATTAGTGTTGTAATAACACTTGTTGTGGCTGGACTCGCCCGTCGTCCCCCACAGCAGGCGGCACTGGTCCGAGTGCGAGCGACACCCGCCCCGCACGCAGTATGCAGTCTGTACGAAACATGCGTGGTACAGTGTAAATAAATAATAATAGCTTGAGACAACTCACAAACGGCCGTCTGATCCCAAACCTGGCAGAGGCTGTACTATGGTATCCAGACTGCTAATGAACTATAAAATTAAAAGTCACTTAAATCAATGAAAGGGCATGACTATAGCATGCCGTAATAAAAAGAATAAAAAAACAACACTTATAATTTTCGAACTTAGTTTTTATGGATTTTCTCAATAACAGATTGATTAATACCAACATAAAAAAATATGTTTGTTTAAAATCTTTAACTTTAAATATTCCCATCTGCTTTTAGGAGAAACGGAGGTGCTAATATCAGGAAATTGAAACGGTCATAACCATAGGCGTACCGAGGTGGGGCAGGAGAAGGCAGCTGCCCCCCCCCCGGCTTTAGCAAGCTTACGTAGTACTAAGGTAATTCTGAGTCAAATTCTTGATTTGCCCCCCTTTGGACCTACTAAATCAAATTTTGGGCTCCCCCCTCCCTAAGCTAAAAGCTGGTTACCCCCATAGTCATAACTTTTAAACGGAGAGTTTTACCAAAAAATATTTCTGTATTTGCATACTAGAGTTATGACATTTAAGTAATTTAAGTAAGTGTTACATTGTCAGATAAACCCTATATAAATAAACAACTAAAAAAATATATCGTTTTTTATATGTTAATGACGAACTAGAGAATTAGATTATAAAATTGACACGTTCATTCTGTCCTTCAGTATTGACTCGATAACTCTTTGATATTTTATTTGGACTATTCAATGTTTTTAAGAACTTATAATAATATTTACAAATTTGCCAATTTTAAAATCTTTTTATTTGTAGGAGGCGAACGATTTAACAAAATGTTAATTAAATGTATATGGTTTTACTTATGTGTGTTCGAGACCGAAGGGAGCCCTTTATCAAGGGATAAAGTGACCAGTCGCATCGGTGTCAGGTGCCACACCTCAGAGTGTGAACCCCTGTCAGGCCTGATACTTGTCGGGTATCTTCGAAATATCCACATAAAAAAACTTTCGTGAGATGCATTCATAATTGTTAAAGGTATTTAACAATTATGAATGCATCTCACGAAAGTTTTTATTCTGACAAAATATATTTCTCTGTAACTAAAGCTACAGTACATTACCTGTAATCCTTTCCCACAGGGTGTGGTGTCCATTTTGTACACGTCATCGGGACAGTATTCTGAGTGTCCCGTGCAAAACTCCGGCAAGTCACACTCACGGTCAGCGGAACGACAAATAGTGCCTGCTGACTTCGGACGGCAAGTCTGCAAAGAAAATAAATTTTGTTTGTTTTCTGATGATAGGTCAATATCATAAGGTTTACGCCATTGCTAGCAGTCGAGTGATTGATTTCTGGATTGGCTGTTAGATGTGAGTGCAGTAATAGCGTGTCA
>OY982582.1:11485189-11655948 GCA_963859945.1 Euplagia quadripunctaria | reverse complement strand
CTTTAGAATTCACCCCTCAACAAATAAATTATAACCTTTTTTCGTAAATTTTATCAAAATTAACATTTATTTAAGCCCTGTTATTGTCTTCCGACCTCAGTCAAATTTATTAAGCAATACTACAATAACTTAAAATAGGTAAGTTATCTTTATACAAGCCCAAACGACTCACACACAATAATGTGAATGCTTCAGTTGGGTGGGCAAAGGGTGGCCGGTACAGCCTACAGGGCCATTTAGACATAGCAAATAAATATAGGTATATACCAGATGCTTTTGTTACTAGTGTAACAAAATCATTAGTGATTTGTTGACTGGCCTGTTGGTCTAGTGGTTAGTGACCCTGAGTGCTAAGCCAGAGTTCATGGGTTCGATTCCCACCCAGGACAAATAATTGTGTGATGAGCACGATCCTTTGTTCTGTATCTGGGTGTTATTTATCTATAATATGTATGTATTTAGAAATATATAAGTATGTTTATCAGCAGTCTGGTTACTATATAGCACAGGCTCTGCCTAGTTTGGGATTAGACGGCCGTGTGTGAGATGTGTAAAGTTATTATTATTATTGTATAAATAAAGGCACATTACCTATAGTTTTAATTCACACTGGAATTATGAAGTGTGTGCAAATTAATCTAATAAATTATGTTATACAATCAATTTCGAATATCAAAGACAATTTGGAGAAAATAAATGCATACCTCAAACAATAATCCATTCCTCTTTCAAACGACAAAGCTAAAGAGTTCAAACTGCACGACGACCAATGTATGGGGGTGACCGATGTGCTCGATGGGCTCATAATACATTTTTTGTCAGGACACTCGCACATTTCATCGGTGTCGTGCTCCATGCCGAAGTTGTGGCCCATCTCGTGGGCTATCGTCGTAGCCACCAAGCCGATGACGTCAGAGTGATTGGTGGCCAAACCGCCGGAGAATTCGTAAGTACATATCGGACCTTTCAAAGCTTTGCCAACAACTCCATCTGTGAATTTCTGACGTCTAAAAGCAAGATATAACATATACAGACATGTAAATATAAATAATTATGAGTTATAAAAAAAATAGGTATAACATCAAAATAAATAAAAAACCTTTCTTCACTCAATGTTTCATTCTCGCTTAAAACGTATCAATCCTCCGATAAATCTCTTTCTCACTCTCATTGGCGCTCTCCATCACACCCTGTTTCCCCAATCTCAATCCATCTACCTCTTTCTCTCTCCACAAATTTCTTTTCACAAAGATCCGCAGACACAGGTTTTACTCAACATAAAACTCTAATCTTAAACCACTTATTACCAGGACAATTTAAAAACTCACGTAAGTAATTGTGCGTTGTCATTCTGTAGATCATCAGACTTCAGAAGTACTGTCTTTCTATATCGTAAGAAGTTCGTCAGAGTCCTATCTCCGTCCTCTTCTAATTGTATCTGGTCGTGCTCGTTCCACACGACTACACCGACCAGAGCTATGAAGATATTTAGTGGGGCGTACACCTGAAAGTTATAATGTCACACTCAGTATTTAGGTTGAGGTGTTTAGAATAAAATATTTGCCTAAAATTCAGGTTTGCAGACTGACAAATCTTTAAAACCGTTTTCAGAACTGTTGGCTTCAGATGGCCACTTTTACAACGAACACTCACTTAACATATGATTAGTATTAAACAGTTAGCAAGTCTAATGTAAAGTTGAATCATATCCCAAAAACGAGACTTACAGAAAGAACAAGGTGTAGTTTCCCAGCAAGTTTAAAAATAAAATGTCAAATAGTGGAGTCATAATTAAGCACGATTTGACAACATCTATATTTATAAAGACTCATTAAAATTTTGTTACTAAAGCGATGTTTATTAGCACAGACAAAAAAAAGGATCATAGCCGAACCAGACGTTTTTATAAAATTTTCATCATTTTACGGACATATAAATAATCTTCTTTTTAAAGAAGACTTCTTATTCTATGATTTTAATTAATTTCTACATAAAGGTCGTCCAGTGGCCGTGAGATGATGATAATTCAGAGATGAGTACACATCTTTATAGCGCATTGATACGATCACCAGATCATCATCGTTTATTGGCATTCGGATATTATTCCTATGGTTATTTGAAACATATGTACATGTTTTTAAATAACCATATCACTCTTACTTGTGTTTAAGGTGTGTGTGTGTGTGAAGGCTCGAAATACCCGGCAACAGCCAGTTCGAGTTACAAGTATGCGACCCTGTGCATTTCAAGCTATTGCTTACACTTAAACTAAGTAAGCAACAGCTAGAAGACTTCCCTTCTATTGTCTTCCCTTCTTCTCTAAATTTCCCTTTCAAAATACTCATATTTTTCCCATCTATAACTACCAAAGTGGCCATTTGACGGCAATAAGCTTGCCCCCTATTACGTTGTGACCAAATTACAGTTGATAAAATGGGGATATCGTGAGTGTATGCATGTATATTATAAAAGAAAATCTTACCGAGTTAATAATATTAGCGACAGTTTTCAATTGTCTGTAGACAGTTTGCAGGTCCTCTCCATTAGCTTTAAACTCTCGGTTATCGGCGACTAGTACCAACTCCACGTACCGAGAGAGCTTGTTCACGTTGTACGGCCCTCTAACTTGTGTGTCGTCTGATGCATACCTTTTATACTGTTAAAAAAAAGAAACCAGTTGTCGAGGTCAAGGTTCGATTCTTGCTCAGTGCAAATATTTGTATGCATAAATATGTGTATTTCAACTAGTCTGTGTCCTCTCCAATCACAGGACGGACATACGGTTTCCGACGCCGGCCTCTTCGAGCTACTGCAGTCTTAGTCCCGTTTGCTCATCCGAGGCTTGCGGTACCTATCTACCTTAGCTCCCTCGCTCTATCCGTTTTACAACTCAAACTTTACCAGAATATTTTATTCATCATCTTGAGCAATATTTTCACGATAGGTACTTAACTAAAGAAAGAAAAACGTTTTATTTTGGCCCACTCTAATCTACATAAAATATAATTCAGTAGGTATTATCGTAAAAAATGCAATCAATTTTAATGCGTTTAAATTTAGCTACTGGATTTGTTCTTCCTTGAATTTTTTTTTTATTAAAGACTGTTTACTAATATATCGCGTAACATAGACACAAATAATAATAATAATATAATTAGTCGAATTGAGAATATCTTTTTTCGAAGTCAGATAAAAACGAAGAGGAAATTATAGCACAGCAGTATCAAGAGAAGAATAAGGAAATTTAAGGAACCAGTTTGGACCTTTGACAGTCTTTTCTAAAAGATTAGGGATTGAACAACTTTAACAGCATAGCATTTTCATTGTGTTATCCATAATCATAATCCCAACAGAACTAACAACATAATTAATGTCATTAATTTACTTATTTCAACACCATAAAGCGCCTTTCTTATGAGTTGCCACGACGTTAATAAGTCTAAATTAATTATCCTGTTAACCCGTCCAATTAACCAGTACTAAGAACTGCAATGATGCAAGTAGTGATTCAACCACTTCTAAACATAGGTATATTGTAGCTTTAAACTTTGTATGAATCAAAAATTATAAATTGCATAAATACATGTAGAAACTTGGGACCTGTCCCCCGTGAAATCGAGGCGCAACGGTCTCAGCACGACTTGAGCGACCGAGCGCAGGGCACGCCACGATTGTGGTGGTAAGGCCCGTCATCATGGCGCTCTCTCCTGACAGATGACGCAGGTACTTACCGGACACAGCTACTTCGGGAAGTACCTGTGTCGCATAGGCCGGGAGCTAACGTCTGTGTGCCACCACTATGGGGGCTGCCGCAAGAATACCGCACTCCACACTTTGCTGGAGTGCTCTGCGTGGGCGCAGCAGCGTGCCAACCTCACGGCGGATAACGGTGTGGGTAGCCTCTCGCTGGACACCATGATTACGTTCATGGTCCAGAGCGAGAGTGCAAAACGATCTCCGGCCTCCAAGAGCGCTTGCCTGAGTGCGACGGAAGGGGCTATCTGTCGCCCTAGCAGAAACACGCGGCCTGAGACGGTGGCGCGACGTATTCCGCGCGCGCCTCCCTAAATTAGAGGGGACAGAACCATTCGTACCTCATAGTGGGATCGCCTTGTTTATCAGGTGACCAAGTCTGCCGGGGTTCACAGGGATTTCCTTTCTAGAGTACACCTGAGGCTCCGGCTATAAGACCCGGTTACGAAACACTTTGTGATTTTAGTCGGTTCGAGTCCGACACACCACCTGGGTGAGGATTTCCACACAAAAAAAAAGAAAAAAGTATTTAGTAGAAACAGTTTTGACTGGCCTGTTGGTCTAGTGGTGACCCTGACCGCTATGGTTATAGGTCGTGGGTTCGATTCCCACCTGAGTCTGGGTGTTCTTCGTGTCCGTTGTTTCTATGTTTGTAAAGTCCCCCGCGACACAGGAGTAATTCCTAACGCGGGAGTTGTCTTTATAATAGAAAAAAAAGAAAAAAAAAGTTTTTTAACTTAATAGGATAGGGATGTGAGGGACATTAAAAGAAAAGAGTTTTCCTCAAATCCAATATCACACTAATATTATAAAGGCGAAAGTTTATGAGTGTGTGTGTGTGTGTATGTTTGTTACTTCTTCACGCGCAAACAAATATAAATTAAATAATTGGATAAAATTTGGTATGCAGGGAGCTGACACTCTGGATTAACACATAGGCTACTTTTTATCCCGATATGCCCACGGGACTTACGCGGGTGAAACCGCGGGGCGCAGCTAGTATTATTATAAAACAAAGTCCCCCGCCGCGTCTGGTCGCGAAAAACTGAAAAACTAGTGAACGGATTGTCATACGGTTTTCACCAATAGATAGAGCGATTCATAAGGAAGGTTTATGTATATATTTGGTAGGATTTTGTGTAAATTGGTTGAAATATGATGATGATTGTTGAAGATGTCTCTGTTACCCGTGCGAAGCCGGGGCGGGTTGCTAGTATATAATAAAAATCGACTTGCAACGAGTAATGAAATAAATCAAATTAATCGATGCTTAATACTGGCCTGCTAATTTCTATAAGTGGACGTAAAATTGTCATATTCGCAGGCCTCGAAATTACCTGTTTTTCACTTATCCCCTATTCCAGTACCTACCAGTTTTTCAAAATCACAATATTTGTAAGTATTTGATAATCGTGTCAATCGGTACAATTTAACTGGTTTCCGAAACTATTTAATAAACTGATATGATGTTAAAGATCGATTTAAATCATCGATGTTTTCAACCAAAACAAATGGTTTCCTAATTCAACGACATCACGCAATAATTTTCTCTTTTGTTTGTAGGTCAGTTGTTCAAACCAATTAAACCATCTCTTTCTTTCTTTCCCAACATTTCATTAAATTAATATATCACCAGTAAATCAATGTAACTAAAGTTAATTTTTAGGTGGTTTCCTACGCACCAAGAACAACTGAACAAACTCTAAACACTGTTTAATAAAAAACGGGCGAAACGCATGACATAGGAATAAACAGACATTAATTTTAATATTAACAAGAATGTTTACTTACTCTCGAGATCCTGCTTTTCTGTTGCTCCTTTTCGCTATGGTATTTGTGGTAAAGTTGTGGGTCATATTGCGAGTTGTTGGTCACTCCTCCGACGTAACCGCAATGGTACGGCTTGTTAAGGTCCGAATGGTCGTACAGATAGTGGTCGGAAGTAATGTCCCCACCTAAAAAAAAAACTATGCTTAATTCTTTACACTAATCTACAGGATATTAATATTATTAGGCCGAAGATTTTGTATATTTAGACGCACTTATCTCAGGAATAGAACCTGTCCGTTTAATCCAAAATTTAACACCAAAACAACACATTACTTTCTATTTACTATTGTCATTTTTGTCCCTTCTAAGGTTGCCTGTGAGAAATTGCTTTTAGCGATAAGGCCACACACAGTAGATACACATAATAGCTTTGTAATATAATATCAGTTTTATGTATTATTGTAAGCAATATTTTAATGGTTTCCAATTAAGTTAATTCTATTCTGTTTGAAATAGATATTTTTGCCTTATCAATCAACGACTTTTGACAAAAATTATAAGCTATTATAACATATCGCTACGACAACGACTCATAGTCACTCTTACTTTAAATGACGGAAGGGAAATATGTCCCTATCATCCGACAGGCTAAAAACAGGCAGGGAGTACCTAAGGTAAAACCAATTTTCTTAGAAGTAATTATAAGTCTTTACCCTGAACAGGCTCTATATATATCATTCTCTCGCCGTCGAACACGATGCCCTGGACGCCATGACACGTGGAGACTGCTACCCACGAGCCAGGCTTGTCACGCACGGAGCCACTGTAGTGACACAAGTCTATTTCCTGTAATGAGAGACGAAGCGAAAGTTAAATTAAATTCTAATATTGATTGAAATCATCAAATCGGGTGAATAAAAAGTCGTATTGTTTAAAACTTAGCATCAGGTCTTGTTTTTCCTGAACAGGTAGAATGAGATGAATCATACCCAAGTTTCCAACTTGTGTTAGAACCACTGATAGGCCGAGTTTATAACTATTCTACATTTTTTTAAATCACCGACACTAATAAGTGAAAAGAAAGTCTGGAAGAATAATTTGGTATCCATCATCGATACGCAAATGGTGTCATTTGTGAGTTGCCAATCGAGTCCTTCGAACCACCATAAATTAACAGCACTTGCACTAGTAACGCCGTTGAACTGCAGTTTTTTAGGTACTTCTATCTACTACTATCTACCCCAGGTCAGAAACCACTACTTCAAATTGAAACTGTTACATTACATTTAATGAC
This sequence comes from Euplagia quadripunctaria, assembly GCA_963859945.1. Taxonomy (NCBI): domain Eukaryota; kingdom Metazoa; phylum Arthropoda; class Insecta; order Lepidoptera; family Erebidae; genus Euplagia; species Euplagia quadripunctaria. The sequence goes on along the minus strand of OY982582.1, from coordinate 11,649,131 downwards.
GCTTTTTATTTTAGCAAGAATATTTGCAATGTCGTCCATGTTCCTAGGCAGCTTTTACATCGAAAAAAGCTACATGAGCCAGATTGTTTCATTTTGAGATTTTAAATCTCAAAATGGAACAATCTGGCTCATGTAACTTTTCAAGACTCACCTCTTTCTTAGGTTTATGTAGCACAGTCTTGCCGTTCTCTTGATAACTAAGTACGTGGTTATCCGTCACTAGATCGTGGTTCAGTCGAAGGTCGAGGATATTCTCTTTACCGTCTATAGGAACTTTCATTGTCACCTCTCCATGATGTGCACCGCTCTGAAACAAATGTAATTTGTTTTAATGGTAACATTACTACAGATATAATTTTGAAGACTGGATATGCAAGGCAGATACTAAATCCATTACTTTATTAGAATGATTAACGGGTTCATCGCTATATGTATATGTACTTTTTCTTTTCGTAGATCCGATGTAGGATTACTGCAGTAATGATTTAAAAACAAACCGGACAAATGCGAGTCTGACTCACGCGCCGAGGGTTCCGTTCGCGGGAAACGATTCTCGAAGTTTTTTGACCGTTTTTATTGAAAGACAAACTTATCGCTAAGAATAACCAACCCAGTCATATATCGTAGGCGTAGTACATAACGAGAGAATTGCATCGGAAGCAATCACTTGATTCTTCATTAATATCTTGACTATAGTAAATGTCGCGGAGGCCGTTTCGTATGAGGTCATAAACTGTTGCTTGTTTTACGTAAAATATGACATCCGTAATTGAAAGTTTAGGCGTAGTTATATTACTCGACTTCTTACAATATCTTTTTTTTGGATAGTTTTGAGCATCTGTGGTTCTGGCATACTCACGGTTGACATGTTCCTTATTAAGAAAGTTACGACATGTTCTTTCTCCGACATTTGATGGACAAAATTTCAAATTATAGTAAAGACTAACGTTTATTTTAATTCGAGTAGCTAGTAAGACATAGCCGACTGAGACAATAAGCTGTAAGGGCTGCCGAAGATCTTCGAAACCTTGTATCACATGCTCAATGAAAACCTCAAATGGTTAGGTATGAAAATGTGCAATGGTTATGACGATGCCGTATTCTCTACCCTACCAAATCTTACCAGCTTCTGCACCATGTCGTAAACACAGATAAACTATCTAGTATAAGAAGAAGCTAATACTTTCTGTCTGCCTACAATTTGGTAACATTATCAGCTTATCACAAGCTGCAAAGAGGCCATGTGTCATCAGAAGTTGGAAAAAGAAACTAAACTAGTGGCCACGACCCCATCACACACGTTAGGTCGGCGGCATAGCACACTTCCGTTGTAATTGCAATTCCGCACTTTATTACAATGCATAAATTGTAGTTTACCACGCAATATTTTGTTGAAGCTGTTCTGTTTAAAAGAAAGCGATTTTCGCTGAAGTCCAGTCTCACTTCCTGGATTCCTTTTACACTAAGATATATGATTTTAAGATAGAAAAAAGGGAAATAAAAAAATAAAAAAACATATTTGGAAGAACACAAATTTCTACATTTTTAAATATCTTTAATATGACGACGTATTTCAGACATAATTATGTTGCTGTATCGTGTGTATTGTAGTTCCATTATCAGTATCAAAATCAATCTATTCATTAGAAAACATTGATTTTGAATATATTTTATCTACCTAAATATCAGATAATCTAGCTTCCGAGTCATCACAATAAACTGAACCTTATCCTACTAACATTATACACGTGAAAGTTTATGAGGATGTATGGATGTTTGTTAGTCCTTCACGCAAAAGCTACTGAACCGATTGCGATGAAACTTGGTATAGATAGCTGAAGACCTGGATTGACACATAGGCACTTCTTATCCCGATATCCCCACGGCATCGGGAATTACGCGAGTGAAACCGCGGGGCGCAGCTAGTACAGTACTCTTCAAACTTATTGGCCGGCCTGAAGTTGGGGCAACCTCCATCTCACGCATGGTACAATCGAGTGGAAAATTACTAACCCAAATATGGCTTCTATGTTAATATAGTATTAGATCAAAGTTCTTAAATAGATTTTAATTTTACCCTAAAATACCTTTTTATACCTTAATTTTGCATTCTGCGCACCGGCTCGGACTAACTTCAGACCGGCCACTAAGTTTGGGGATTGCTGTAGTTAATAAATTAAGATATTGAATTTTATTACACTGAGCTACTCTAAAGATGTCGAAGTATCTATTTGTAAGTTGTTTTGCACTATTTACTACTTAAAGGTGTACAATAAAGAGAAATAAATAAAGAAGTATCTCAATTTGTTATATTTATCTAGTGCACTGCCCCCTTGGCACAGACCCATAAAAGTTTCTTCTGTACGACATAGGGTTGCCATAATGTTAGTATTTGTTATACAGAAATATAAATATTTATGGTGTTGAGAATCACCACGGATTCACTTTGCAAAAGCAGTTTTCTCGCATTTTTCCTGTATTTAGCCTAATTAAAAAGACCGTCATTGTCTAGTCTCGTAACATCGCCTCTCCATCGTCGCATTTGATGTCGCTGACTTGCATTTTTTGCTCTTCCTTTTTTGTTGTCCCCCAAACACTCGGATCTACAGCGTTTTTGATTTTTGACTGTTCGTTTGCACATAGTGAATTTATTTTTCCCTAGAGACCGACCTCCCTCCGAGTCAGCCTGTCTGATTCTTGTCCATTACATATTTAAATAAAAGAATACAGAAATCTTCTAAAGCAAACTATTTTTCCGATATGGTAGCTCTACGTTTATGGCCAACAGTTGCCATAATAATACCGGTAGTCGTTAATGCATGTCATCATAATATTTATCCATTTTCACTGAACACCTTAGTACAGTTTATATGTCACGTTGGAATTTATCGTGTTATACTAATATTGAAACACAAATATCTCTGACCGCAATACGGATCTAATGGCTGTAACATTCAATTTTAAGCGGATATTAGAAAATTCATCTGGAACTATGCCACTGTTATTGTTCACCACATGTTTAAAAAAATGTTCTTTATTTTGTTTTATATTTTATATAAAGTCTGCAGTTCTAATCTAGTACATTTCAAGATTCCTTGTAACTCTTTTTAGGGTTCCGTACTTCGAAAGGAAAAAACGGAACCCTTATAGGATCACTTTGTTGTCCGTCCGTCCGAACGTCTGTCTGTCTGTAAAGATAGACAAGACCCTTTTTTTCAGGAACGCGTGGAGGTATCAAGCTGGAATTTATATCAAATACTCAGGTCTACTGTCCCTTGGAGTTGTGAAAAAATCAAACTTCCAAACCAAAGCAATCAAAAGATATAGCCGTTTATGCCGCAAATTTCCGCAAATTTTCGACACTTGCAAGGGAATCAAAACCTACAGGGTACTTCCCGTGAACTCAGATTGGTACGAAGCAACGTCTTATAGCACAGATAAAGGAAAAATTGGGAAAACCGTAAATTTTTTGTTACGTCATATTAGTCACGAAGTGATACTTCGACACGTCTTTGGTCTGCAACATGAGGCGTTTTTATGAACGAATCCACAGCAGATAAGTCTGTGTTCTTTGTGTCCGTTGTTTCTATGTTTGTAAAGTCCCCCGCGACACAGGAGTAATTCTTAAGGCGGGAGCGGTCTTTAAAAAAAAAAATAGACAAAATCAATTTGTAATATATTGGTTTTGGAAGATACTCACCGTATCCCTAGTAGTGAAGATCTCTCTTTTAGTTCTACCATGAAGAACAACTGGTTGGACTAAGCGGTGTCTTCTAAAGTCTGAAGATGGTGGTCCTAGAACAAAGAAAATATACACTTGAGTATAAAATACTGTTGAAGAAAAATGTTGCATTTTAAAATTATGTATTTACACGGTAATTAACGCGATCACGAAAAGGTATTACATACCTCTGAATTGCCTGACGTTTCGACCAGGTTGCACTGGCCGTGGTCACATAATTATATCATGGAACGTGAAAGTTTAAAAGTTAGTATGTTGTATTTTATTTGTAGTTTTACATAGTGTAAGTGTTTTCAATACAGATGCTTAGCTTTTCAAAGTACGACGATAGGTAATGCTACGTAAGTCCGCACGATAGCACCATAATTATGTTTATAAGCTACGATCAACGTTGCAATATACATTATATAGAACTAGCTGTGCCCGCGACTTCGTTCGCATGGAATAGTGTATTTATATTGAATCAACAGCCTAAAAAATAAGTTTCAAGCTTTTAGCTCTAAATATGACTATACTTCCATACAACTTTTCATCCCCACCTTTCAACCCCGTACACCCTTTTTTCGCATTAAAGAGTACCCTATGTCCTTTCTCAGGCTCTAGACTATCTGTGTACCAAATTTCATTTAAATCGGTTCAGTAGTTTTGGCGTTAAAGGTCGACAGACAGACAGAGTTACTTCCGCATTTATAATATTAGTAAGGATCTATAAGTGGCAACTTAACATTTAACTACAAACATTTAAAGTACATCTACACCAGAACTTTAAGAAGGATATCAAGATTACTCGCCAGTGTATTGTTGTTTGTCTCTCTGTCTGTTTGTTAGCGGCGTTTATACATCGAGAACGTCTAATCCAATTAGCATGATTCTTTTTAATTGATACACGTGTAGGAAATTATTACTAAGGTAGTGTGCTTTGTAAGGACCAAGGTGATTTGAAAGGACAAGTTTATATTTATTGATTTGACTATTATATTCTATACAAGTTGTTTTATAAAACTATTGAGAGTAGGGGCAAACACACCGAGTTTTGACATTAAATTAGGTGATCGCTGTTTTCTACTGCAAACGTTGTGTTTAGTACGGTTTTACAGGAGTGCCAGTTAACCCATTACTGACATTGATAGCTACTGGCCAGGTCTCGTTTCAGAATAAGAGGTGTTTGAATAAAGGCGAAAAGCAGGTTGTATATCTACTTCATGGAATTTAAAAGGTTTTTAGTGAACTGCCAGGTCGATCAAATACTTCTACCTCGAAAAACTAGACATAGGCACAATTTCATTTCGTACTCAAAACGATGATTTTTTTTATCTGTACCTAAACTAGGTTGTTATTCTCATTGTTAGAGTCAATTTTTGCGTGTTAATTTGAAGTGATGTCGTGATAGGTATCTCTTAAGTCCTTTGTTGTGTTGATGTTAAGCATCGCGTTCATTAACAAACTAGAACATTTTAACCTACACACGAGAAACCAACCCGACGCAGTTTTTAAAACTTGTGTTGCGCTTGTGTAAAACTTGTTGTAATAGCTCTACAAGTACGCTCTACTAATAAGTTTTATTTATATTTATTTCCACGTTAACAATACATATAGTATCATACAATAGCTTATTACTAACTGCTCAATGGTTGTCATACCATAAATCGAATAAGGGAACCCATTAAACGCACCGTTATCCATGAACTCGTATGTATTAGGAATTAGTAGGTACTACAATATGCTGCCAAGGAACTGAGACCTTCCAAGAATATAGATAATAATGATTAGGCAAGTGAGTGTCGGTACGCACTGGGATCCGTATATTAATTTAAAAAGCGATATTAAATGTAAAAATATTAGGTACTGAAGAAGAAGAAGAAAGAAAAAGTATTTATTTCTTAATAAGTAACGTTCGTGCTTACAGTATAGTTACTGCAGCTAAAGGCCCATGTTGGAATTTACAAAGATAAGATTAAACAAAACACAAAAAACTATATTTCGACTTTTTAATTATTAGAAACATATCTTACATAAAGCCTAAGAACCTTTTTTTTTGCGAGGGCACCCCCACGGGTCATCACCACCGAAGTGGTATGTCAGAATCGTACCGACTAAAACCACGTGATGTTCCGTCACAAATAGATCCCGATTGCAGGGGACACGGGTATACCCTAAGAAGGAAGCCTCCGGGCACGCCTGCAGACCTTGGATGCCTGACAGCAGGCGAACACACCGTGGAGTACGGGGGGCCCTTAACCATCGCGACACTGTGTCAGGCCCCATAGTAAAACGGACTAAATAGTAGTTTCTTAACAATACAATTTTCCTTATAACAACATAAAAGCTACATTTACTTAAGTTTTTTTTCATACACGTAATTTTAGCCTTTTCAGTTCTTTTTAGTTGTTAATTGATGTTTTGGTAACACATATATGTAATTGATAAATAGACCCAGGCGACTTCCCATCCCGGAAGCTCACCACACATACGTATAACGAACGAAAACAAACAAACAAGTGTGGACGTTTCTGCGAAAGCAAGTTTGCTTTGGCCGTAACGTCCATACTATTTTTGTTTATTTTCGGCTTGTTTCGCTTTACGTAACGTTAGGGACGTGGTAATGGGACAGGCGATAGTCTGATTAAGACTTCTAATATTGGGTGGTATTAGAAATCTTTACACCGAACTTTAAAATTGTATACGACATTGCACCGTTAGCAGTCTTTGTTTCAAAGTAGTGAAGATACGGACTAAGGCTTGTATTTTTCATTAGAATGTTTACAAATTTTCACGTGGGAACTAGGCCGTGTGTACTACTTCTACACGGTTACATGTTAGCGAAGAGCGCTGACCATATAAGGTTCAAGTGTCAGGGCGCATAAGAATTAAGTTTTCATACACTATTAACACGTTTGTTCTTTAAACTAAAAATGAAGAACCGATGATAAAAAGGAGCACAGATAAGAAAGCCTTCTCGATGGAGATACTCAGTGGTTAGAGATAAAGAATTGAATCAAGAGGCTAAAGAAAGAAGTAAAAGGTTTCTTTCTTTATAAGTCGCTTTCCCTTTATGGAGAATAGCAGTCACCTCTGGAGTGGAAAACGCGGAGGATAAATATATTGGTTGGTTTGGTTACTACCTATAAATTCTTACTTTCTAATACCTTTAGCATAAAAATTGCAGTTCACGCGATTCCCTACATTTATCGTTAGCAGTCTCCTATGTAACCTAATTTTCGTTTTGGGAGATTCTAGTTGTATCAGATTATGAAAATTGCCTTCATTGTGCTTTTGCCTGCCATACGTAACTGGTTTCCTCATCAAGCTAACAATAGTTGACAATAGCTCGTGCATGATCATTTACGGCCAATCATATGACGCTCGTAACTGTACTAGGCGTAGAGCAATGACCTAGCTTTATTACTAGACGGACGTGGGACGACCATGTGCCCGAAATTTCAGTTTTTTTCATGAATGAATGTGACAATTAATAAAATGTTTATTAACTTATTAGGCTCCCGTCGCGTTTTGTTCAGGCGGCACGTGAACAATAATTTATATCCCGATAATTTATTGCTATATTTGCTAAAATATTTCCTTCAAATTATAAAAGACGCAGTGTGGGGCCATCGTGTTCAATAAAAAAGTACAACTCGTCATGTGATTAATTTCTATGTGGCTATTGCATTTCCTGCAGTTTGATTATTTTACAATTGATTGAAATTGACATGAAAATTCATAATGTGTTGTGTAGTGCATTTATAAATGTGCGGCTACACTAGGAAAAGCATTTTCCAAAGAATTCCTTTTTTTAATGATTTTTCAAAATCATTTCTTTTCAAGCTACATCAACTATTTGTCGGCTACACATAACGCTTCCAAAATTTAACCACACGTTTCTGCAACACCCTGTATAGCCTGATTAGTGCAAGTATGCTTACTATACAGAATCCTAACTAACATTATAAATGCGAAAGTGGGTTTCTTTGTTACACTTTACGCTTTAACAGATTTTGCATATACGTGTAAGGGGTACGAAAAGGACATACGGTACCTTGCATCCAGAAAAAAATATTGTTCCCGAGGTATACCGGGCATAAGCTAGTTTATATTAGGACAGAATCATTAATCTAACTTCTATGTAACTTGCACTAATGATTGTTTAAATCGGGCACACCAGAATTTCTTTTGCGTTGGAGCACCTGGACTGGAAAATTACCAGAAGCCTACAGAAACTAGAAAACGATACTTATTATAATGAATGATAGTGTTGTTTCTTGAGGATGAACTCAAAATTCCTTGAGAAGGCAGGAGAGTGATAGGTTGGCAACACAAGAGCGCAATACCCAATATGTTGCCAACATTTAACTACGAGTCCTACCTAACTGACAGTATTTTATGATTATGTATATAGGTATGACCACGGCCAGTGCAACCCGGTGGAAACAGGAAATTCAAATGTATGTAATACCTATTACGTGATCGCGTTTATTCCCGTACGTATACATAATTATATATCAAGGAACGCGAAAGTTTAAAACTTAGAAGTCTCTTATGTCACTAAAGTGGTAAATAAGTAAACAGCATGCCAGATGTCAACCAGTTACAGTAGCCTACAGACTCGCTTTTCCACCACAGATGTATAAAAGGACCTGAATAGATTTCTTTAATGATTTCAATTAAATTTATTGTTTTTGGTTTGTACAAATGTAAAACTAAAATCATTTAACAGTAGTAAGTGGCCAGTTGGTGTTCCTGTCCTAGTGGTCTCTCCAATCACAGGACGGACATACGGGTACACGACCCCGGCTTCTTTGAGCTATTGCAGTCTCAGTCCCGTTTCCGAGACTTGCAGTATCCCTCACTCGCTCTATTCGTATACCAATTTACTTTCTTCTTTCATCTCGTCTGAAAACGAGCACATTCCCAAAGAATGCGCCAGGCAGATGGTTTTGGCTTGTTTCTTTTATGGCTGGCCATAAAAGAAACAAGCCATAAAATTGGGAAAAGAGCAGGAAAGTAATCACTAAGTTAGCTAACAAGCTCAGTCGATCCCGTGGCCTACATACGAACGTTGCGCACAAGACAAGAGTATAGCGCGTTACCGACTCTTTAAAAACCTTTTACGGCACCTTCGAACAAGCAAGCTATCAAGAAAATCTATTTAACATAATATACCAAGAAGTGTTAAAATCGCTAGATCTAGATCTAAAAATCGTCGCAAGCGTAAGTCTGTTTCTCCGCTCACAGTACAAAGACACTTTATTGATCAATAATGGTGTCAGTTGTATGACTTGTGCAATTCTGTATTGGTTTTATGGCAGCTCAAGAGAATTTATAGACATTTTAAGGGTAGGTACGCGGTAGTAGTATTCGTAGACCGTGTTGTTTGGTGTTGAGAAATTGGTTAAGTAATACGAGTCGAGAGTTTAGCGATTTGTAGAACATTAATCAGAATACATTGCTGACTTTCTATAACGAAATTAATTATAATATTAATAACTATACACCTCTGACACATGGCCGTGTGTTCCCAAACCAGGCAGAAAATGTACTTTAGTAACCAGACTGCTGATAAACATACCTATATATTTATACTAAACTTTCGCGTTCCATGATATAATTATGTATTTAAACGGGAATTTACGCGATCACGAAAAAACGTTTCGAGCAGTCAGCCTGTGACTACGGCCAGTGCAACCTGGTCGAAACGTCAGAGGTATGTAATACCTTTTCGTTATCGCGTGAATTTCCGTTTAAATACATAACTATATATTAATATTTCTAAATACTTACATATTATAGAAAATTCATAAGCTGTCAATATTTAAAGAATAAAAACATTCACTTGTCACTTGCACTAATCAAAGTGTAACTAAACAAGACGTTAGATTAAACTGACCTAAGACGTCACGTGTTCTATATTCAAAGGAGGCGATGCAACAGATTAAGTGTTTGTTATTGGATAATTTAGTCCATAATTTAATAAAATTAGGACAAAATGATAAGTAAATACTGCACTTTTCTACATTCGCTGCCTCTGATTGCTATGAACATAAACTTTAAAGTCAACATTTATTTATTAAACCTTTTCCACATATGACTGCACATAGGCAGACATAATATGCAGTATTGAAAATATCACACTATATAAATAATTGTTATTGTACGTTATTCTAAGTATGTAATGTACCACACGCGTCGACATGTTTTGGGCTGGCCCATTTAGCGAGTTATTAATAGTCTAACACTAACTAGTGTGAAATGAGAACAATATTAATTTAGTCTATTGCAATGTGTATTGAAACGACCAAACATAGCGAATTGCAAATAGAAAGTACAATAGAGAAAACGGCATGATGGAAGAAGATGTTTAACAAACTACCCATAGATATAAAAGGTCTAATTTATAGCAGCAAATTCGAATCCAAATTAAAAGCATTTCTCTTGAAAGGGTGCTACTATTCTGTCGAAGATTTGTGATCTCTTTTTTTTTCTGAACATTGTTTAAAATTGTTGTTAATTTTGTTAAAATGTTTGTTTTTTTTTCTAATATTGTTTATTTAATTCGAAAATTGTTAAAATGTATGTTTTTTTTAGATATTGTTTAATTAATTCAAACACAATGTAACAGTTGTTCTTGAATAAATATACTGAAAATACTGAAATATAATTGTTATCCGAACTTTTTATTATAAACATTAATATTCTAACACAGCTCTTTCTAGAGCTACCTAGAGGTAAAAATGGATGGATGGATATGGATAAAAATACTTGAAATGTTTTAAATCAATCAATACAAATACCTAAATCAAATTTAAGTGTCTGTTTGTAATGTGAAAACAATAGCTTTTTTATGCTCATACACATCATATATTTGCACGATATCTATGCCTAAAAATCAGTTTTTAAAATTTTTGTCTGTCTGTCTGTTTCTTCCGGCTAATCTCCGGAACGGGTGGACCGCTTTCACTGGCAGATAGTTGGTATTATAAGGAGTAAATTAGGTTACTTTTATTTTGGAAAAAGACTTCAGTGAAAGAAGTGTTCCGAGCAAAACATATAAATATGTACACGTGAGCGAAGCCGCGCGGTAACTGCTAGTTGTGAATATAACGTAAATTGGTCTCTACAAACTACATACTTGTACAGAGTTACTTTATAGGTGCGAATTGGCCTTTTCCATCTAAGTAAGGCGTTAATATGTAAAACAAAAAACAAAACATGTTAAAACATGTATTAATACACAACTTCATAAAATAAAATGCTTGTTGAGTTTTTTTATCATTTTTGGCTCACTAACCCTAAATATTCTATCCATTGAATTGATTCTATATTGTGTAAGAATATAAAAAAAATCTAAATTTTTGAAATACTTTTTTTTTTTTTATCATCTTGAATGTAATAAATGATAATAAAACTGCAGTTAGAATAATCGTCACAAGTGACACAACCAATAAGAATATCAATTTGTGAAGGACGTTATAGTTGGTTCGCCACGGTAATGTATAATTGAGTATTTTAATCTTTGAATTTTAAGAGTTTCTTATATGGGTTTATATGGGTTTCTAATTCTCTCCAGCCAAGGTCAGGACACAAATAATGTTTTATTAAAAAACTAAAACTAAACAGTATAGTAATTCAGATAGCGACAGTTTAGTTCATACTAACTTTTAAACTATCGCGTTCCATAATATAATTATGTATTCATACGGGAATTAACGTCAGGCAATTCAGAGGTATGTAATACCTTTTCGTGATCGCGTTAAGTACCGTGTCAATACATAAGTTTAGTGTAGCATAAAACACCTAACTTTTGGTCCTTTGAGTCGAAATTTTGAGTAAGTGGCCAAATACGCACCAACTCAGTGATGTATTGTGAGTGCTGACAGTTCAAGACACCTGTTCCTGACAGTTCAGTATTTATCAAGAGATAGAGTAGACACCATCATTACCTATTTGTGCAACATTTTTAAACTGCCAGTTAACTGTATTCTGGGTTGCTAACCTTTTGGCGCTTATTCATACAACTAGCAGCGCCACGCGGTTTCACCCGCGTAAGTCCCGATCCCGAGGGAATATCGGGATAAAAAGCCTAGCCTAGCCTATGCGTTAATCCAGGTCTCCAGCTATCTACATACCAAGTTTCATCGCAATGGGTTCAGCAGTTGCCGCGTGAAAGAATAACAAACATCCATCCATCGATCTATCCATCCATCCAAACTTTCACATTTATAATATCAGTGGGATAGTGGGATGTACCTTATTTCTTTGTGTCACCGCTGCAGTCTGTCGGTGGCATCCCATTGATATAATAAAATTTAATCATATCAAGTAGGTAAGTAAGTCATGTTTAGACAATAAATTGTGTAAATAATTTATTAACTTTAATGTATTATGTTTTGTCTGTGTTCTAAGTCAAACTAAAGAGGAATGTTAATGAATTATGCACATATAAGTAAATAAATAAATTGAGGTTAAATGTACACAAACGTTATCGTCTTGGACTAAGTTGCTAAAGAAGGAAGTCAGTAACGTTAATTAAATAACTTGATTATTAACAATAATAATACTTTACACATCTCACACACGGCCGTCTAATCCCAAACTAGGCAGAGCCTGTACTATGGTCACCAGACTGCTGATAAACATACTTACATATTTCTAAATACATACATATTTTAGATAAATTACACCCAGACACAAAACAAATGATCATGCTCATCACACAATTATTTGTCCTGGGTGGGAATCGAACCCATGACTTGTGGCTCAGCAGTCACGATCACTAACCACCAGACCAACAAGCCAGTCAAACGTTACTGTTATCACATAATTTTTGCAACATATCACATGTACGGGAATTGACGTGACCACGTAATAGGTATTACATACCTTTGAATTGCTTGACGTTTCGACTAGGTTGCACTGGCCATGGTCACAAGCGAACTGCATTTACATAATTATATCATGGAATGCGAAAGTTTAAAAGTAAAAATAAACTGTTATTACACTTCTTATTTTCAGAATAAAATAATTTTTAACTATGCCAATGCCAAAGCCTCAATACCTACCTAAAAATCAGTTTTTTTTTTAATTTTTGTCTGTTTCTTCCGGTTAATCTCCGGAACGGGTAGACCGATTTCCACGGGACCTTTACTGGCAGATAGCTGGTGTTATAAAGAGTAACTTAGGCTACTTTTATTTAAAAAAAAGAATTAGAGTTCCTTGCAAAATATATAAATATGCACACGCGAGTGAAGCCGCGCGGGAACTGCTGGTTAATAATAAAAACTTAATTGGGCTATAAAAGGAAAAGTTATGAAGAAAATTATGGATTAAAATCAACTAACAGTAAATGGTCGACAGCTTTTAATACACTTTGTATTACAGGGTAATTGTCTTCCGTGTAAGATTAAATCGTTAATATAGGTGCAGTTGGAATTGCGGTAAATGCATCGTAATTCTATTTCACGCATTTGCTGGCATATGATGCCGGACGTAATTTATTGTTCACCCGCACACATCTTGAACTTACTGATAAGATGGAACCTATATAGAGGCATAAGAAGTTCTACTGACTGATGAATATAGTTTGATTACCCTTCTATTTATATAAAAAAAGAAACCAGTTACTAAAAAATATCGCTAAACATAGAATGAAACATTTCGTTAAAGGTTTTTACATCAAGTCATTTTACACAGCCAATAGCAAATAAGCATACAGCTTGATGGTAAGCTATACATACTTTTAAACTTTCGCGTTAAATGATATAACTATGTATTTTCATTGGAATTAACGCGATCACGAAAAGGTATTACATACCTCTGAATTGCCTGACGTTTCCTCACGATCTCGACGACGGAGGGCGTGCACCACTGAGCCAGTCAGCCTGTGACCACGGCCAGTGCAACCTGGTCGAAACGTCAGGCAATTCAGAGGTATGTAATACCTTTTCGTGATCGCGTTTATTCCCGTGGAAATACATAATTGATGGTAAGCTGTTACCATTGTCTATAAACTACACAACACTAAAAGTGTCATTTATATTTGCATACCCTATCATACTCTAACTTGATACTAGAAGAAAAAAAAAACGCTATTGTTGATTAATCAACCGCGGTGTAACCGGGATTTTCCATACCGACCAAGGAATTTTTTTTAAATTTACTAAAATATAGCAATTTATAAATCTAATTTATTGGTTGTCGGGGACTTCCTTCCTAGGGTATATGGACCCGAGTCCCTTGCGATAGACTCACTTGTTACGGAACACCGTGTGGTTTTAGTCGGTACAATTCAATTCCGACATACCACTTCACCAATAGCCATGGTGAGGTGATGACCTGTGGGGGTTTCCAAACGAAAAAAAAAAAAAAATTTAATCTAATTTATTGGTAATAAAGCGATATCCGTTTGTTTGATAAGGTAATTGGAATGACTGTAGTTGACAACGTATCATATATCTATTTTTTTGGGTGTTAAAACTAAGGAACGTTTTTGTTTGTCTGACAAAAGAATTTATTTATCATAACCGTTATCTATATTTAAGGTTACGATCGTACCTGCACAGCTGCGAAAGGTAACTAGGGTTCAGCAGCATACACAAAACGGTGAAAATCATCATCATCACGTCTTCTGAACATGGAGCTTTCTAGAAAGCCCCACAACCAAAATTCACGATCAAGACGCGTAAGTAACAGGTAGCAGATATTTTATAATCCCGTTACAACACACTCTTAAGATTGTACAAAGATTAACTAAAGCCTGATCGGCTCGCCATTAATCTCCGTTTATCTCTTGACTTGACGATAACAACAGATTTATGTGTAACAGGATGTGGGACACCCTGTTTATCCTTCACGACGTTTAAGGAACGTGGCGAAATGTCAAAAGCTTTATCAGTAGATAAGAGGTGTCAGGAAATGTCTTTTAAGCTTATACACGTGTGGGTTTGAATATGCTAAGACCGTAGTGAATTTCACATTTTATGGGTAGTATTAGAACATTTTTTCTTAGTCACGATAGATAATCGTGACTATCTCTTATAGGTAATATAAATGGAACAAATTAGTGTGTAGTTTAATCAAAACAAAATCAAATTCGAGCCAATTCTAATAATATGTATAAATGTAAAAGTTTGTAAGCATGATATTGAATTAAATACTAAATGGATGATTTAATAATGTGGCAATCAAGAAAATATTCCACCTGTTCAAATTAGAATACTCTTGGCTACTCAAATACTCGATACATCAGTGATGTTTCTAGCGGATTGTCAACACACAAGTGAAATACTACATACTTTATTAAATATTATAATATTGTTCCGGTGGTAAACACGAAATTGCAGAAATCATTTGCGCGTTGCCATCCCTATAGGGCTGTGGTAACTTTACCCTGGATAAGGATCAAAAGTGGTCTTCAAAAATGAAATGGACTATGCTGAAGAGTTTAGGCAGCGGTTTTCTGTATATACGAGGTGCTTTCCTACTATTAAAACTTTGAGTCGTTTTAAAGACACCTTTTACTTAAGTTAATATTCTCTGTCATATGACTACGCGATATGGCTTCGTAGGTAGTTTGTAATCCAATTTTGTTTACCTTGCACACTTACTGAGGGTAGAATTCGATATGAAATCGAGGTTTAAATAAACTATGTCTATAGTTTATTTAAACCTCGATTAAGCTCTAATAAAAATTATTACTTTAAAGAAGCTGTAACAATTGAATAATTTCATGAGAATAAATAAGTTATTTTCGTTTAATAATAAACAGCAGCAATAATAAGTTGCAGCAGGATTTTGAAAAGAGAAGAAATAAAGAAAGATTTAATTATACTTAAAACGACATAGACAAAAAAACATATACATACACAAACACACATCTCTATGTATATAATTAGGTTAAAAATAAAAAGTAGGTAATAACATATCTAAATGTATACGTAGGGTACACTGGAAGTTCTGCGCTCCTGGCCGCTCATTAATGTTTGAATGAATTTCGAATGTCATTTTTTTTTTAAATATAAGAAACTCGGCTCCGTCTTACGAATTTTCGACCAGGTCACGTGTCCTAACGCGAGTTTAACATTTTTGACCCATCCCAAAAAGTGCACAACGCCGCTAAAGAAGTTTTAATTTCAAAAGTACACACGTAAGTTTTAGTAATAGTAATATTTTCACTTTACTTTTACTTTTAAATAACACATTTAAATCAACAAAAAAACAACGATGAATAAATTCTAAGTTATAAGAAACTTGATTTGGCAGTCAAGGAATGTCAATAGTTTTGTTTCCGAGAAAAAGAACATTAACAACAACATAAGATGTTTTTGTAGGAAAAGAATTTAATTATGAGTCATAGCGTTTAAAAAAAATTACTTAGTGCTAAGCAAGAACAGGCATCTTTTAAAATCGATCCGTCTTATTGAAACACATGCTCTAACTAAGGTATTAGGCTTATGTAAACACTACCTCGCAGTTTTATCCGTATTTATGATCGCTACTCCGCTCCTAAAGATCGTAGCGTGATATTATATAGTCTATAACCTTCCTCAATGAATACTTACTCTATCCAATACAAAAACATTTTTTCGAATCCGACTGGTAGTTTCCGAGATTAGCGTGTTTAAATAAACAAACAATAACACTCTTTAGTGTTATAGTATTAATATAGATTTTACATAGCTTAAAACCTACTAGTGTTCGCCCTGAGGTCTAAATTCAACCGTAATTCATTAAATTATTAATAAGAATAAAGCTCCGTCGAAGGAAACTTGTTATAAAGTAAAACCATTCTTTCAAAAAAAAACGACTTTAATAAAATCTTTTCCATTATGGACCTAGACCAAATTGAAATGGAACCACACAGGAAGCACCAGCTTTAAAATAAAAAAGAATCATCAAAATCGGTTCACCCAGTCAATAGTTCTGAGGTAACAAACATAAAAAAAAATACAGTCGAATTGAGAACTTCCTCCTTTTTTGAAATCGGTTAAAAAAAGGATCGGTTGAAACAAAGTAGGAGTTCCAGAGATTAGCGCGTTTAAACAAACAAACAAACAAAAAATTCTTTAGCTTTATTTTAATATTATATATATTATATTATAATTACAATACTTAGATTAATATGTATAGATTACTTTCGTAAATACACGTTTATACAAACAAAGTAGGAGTTCCAGAGATTAGCGCGTTTAAACAAACAAACAAACAAAAAATTCTTTAGCTTTATTTTAATATTATATATATTATATTATAATTACAATACTTAGATTAATATGTATAGATTACTTTCGTAAATACACGTTTATAATAAGTCCTAATAAGTGTTAACCTCTTAGTTCGTAGTAAACATCTAAAATGGCATTAATAAAGTTGAGCCATGACATGTTAAAGCTGTTCTATGAATACAAAGTTACACGGCTTTACTGGAAATTCACTCATGAAACTTTTGATTTATAGTTGCGTTTGCTATACCAGGTAAGCTAAGTTAATTAAACTTAAACATAAAGAAATAGTATTTAAATTTTCAAGGCGGTTATGCTGAAGTACATATTACGCCAATGTATTTTACAAGGCAGGTTACCAAAGTAACACATAACACAACAAACTGTTAAAGTAGGTAGCGCCACATAGTACCTACCACCAGGTTTCTAAAAGGCTGATCAAAATAGATTTTGTATTTCAGCGTAGGTATATTTAAGTAGAGCTGTATGATAAACAGTTTCTACATTAATAGCCTATACATATCTTACAATCACACCGACCGCGACCGGGCAGCCCTATGTATGATTGATGGCCAGCATACGCTTACAACTTGTCTTTACTTATCTATCACTTGCGTGGCCTCCAAGATAAATATACAAAGGCTGCGTTCGTCTTCAGCGGTGGCTGGACAGAAGTATCTATGACGGGGCAGTGAAACAATATACATTCATTTAAAGTTTGTAGGTATAAATATTATTTTTTTATGGTGTGGAAACCTCCAAAGGTTTAGCACTTACCGATTGCACGGTGAAGCGATTATGTCCGACCAAACCACACGGTTTACGTGACAGTAGCCTATAGTCGGGAGACTAGGTATACCCTAGGTGGATTATCCTATACCTAACCCATATGTATATAAATTAATTTATTTAAAAAAACGAGATCAAACATCAGTCGTATTGATCGCCAATCTTGCCATTTTATTTTCTTTCGTTACGTAAAAGTTAAGAACATTATCGTTTAGGCAGTTTCCTACATATTTGCGGGATGACTCCTTCGTCCTATTTTTCGATGGACGAATTACAAAAACATTTAAGCAAACAAACGGACAGAAATACAATTTACGAGATACATGTCCGATCAAATCATGAAGGTTGTCAACCCATCGTTTATTTATAGGAACCTTTCCGCTAACAACTTTTTATGAGGCGTTCGATGATAAGCTCTCGACTGTAGTTGATATCAGCGTCGTACATACACGCGGACAAAACAGAGTTGCGGCCTGTTCGTATTTATATTTTTACTAATATAATATAGCTGAAGAGTATGACTTTTTGGCTGAATACAATGATCTCTGAAACTACTGCATTTGACACACGCGTATGCACTGCGGACGATTACTTGTAAATTATGAAATTACTAGCTGCGCGGTTTCACCCGCGTAAATCACGATGCCGTGGGAATATCAAGATAAAAAGTAGCCTATGTGTTAATCCAGGTCTCCAGCTATCAATATACCAAGTTTCATAGCAATCGGTTCAGTAGTTTTGGCGTGAAAGAGGAAAATATATCCATACATTCATACATCCTGGCAAACTTTAAAATATTAGTAGCATTCTGCGTTTACGCACTTTAAAGTTGAGTCTTGGCTCACTGGGGAACTCTCTAAACTATTTAAGGGACTATTAATAAATGTATTAAAACTAAAAGGTAACCATATTTAGCAGTTGATATAAATCCTTCGCATTGCGAGACAAATTTTTTTTTAACGTGGGAGAGCCGTGCTTCGGCTCGACTCCGCTCGATACCACGGCCTCACAGAAAACCGGCAGTGAAGCAATGCTTGCATTGCATTTCGCCGCGTGAGTGAGGTTACCGGAGGCCCTAACCCTTCCCTCTCCCTTATTCCCGTCTTTCCCCTGTTCCCCCCTTCCCCTCTTCTCCTACTCCCACCTTAAAGGGCGGCAACGCACTTGTGACTCCCGGGTTACAGGTGCCGTTGGGCGGCGGTAGTCATTTACAATCAGGTGACCCGTCTGCTCGTTTGCCCCCTATATCATAATAAAAAAAAAAAAATTGCCGTGACCGCGATCACTGAACACTCGATCGAAATGTCAGGAAATTAAAGATATTTATGTATCCCAATTACTAACAGCGATTAAGATCCGTATTTAGTTGCAATATGTCTAGAAATCGTGAAGGTTAATAACAATAAATGTATAGGAGGAATTAAGAGGTTACATTGTAAGAAGAATCATAAGTCAGGGTGGTTTTGGTAACGGTTTTAGTCAAGTAGGTAAAATCTGAGCAGGAGTACGAGACAATTATGTTTCTCATATCCATAATTTTTTTTTAAACGCAGTATGAGGATATTATGAACGAATATTTTTGTTTATCGAACGTGTAGAACGCGCCTTAAATCTTTTTATAGTTCCACGCTCGATTCAAAAGTGAACCAATAAAAGTTTAGTTTTACGATAATTCTTTTCTTTCTTTTTTGTTATTACAAAAGACACTTTGGTAGAAAGTTACTATACTTTATGAACATTGTGTGCAGCATCGAATTACGCCCGCAGCTTGACAAGATGTTGTTAAATAGTGCCCGTATTTAGAATTAAGCTGTAGTATATGATACACCAAACGTCGGTATTTTATTACCCACAACTGGATAGACTTACGAAAATATTAGCCCCTTCTCATAAATCTGAAAACTTTCGCACTTTTATTTACACTGGATGTTTAAATTAGGACCTAATCGCGGTAATATTTAACCGATCGTGGTCACGGGTGGACTGAACCCGTGACCGTATTTGGTGTAATTCGATTGAAACGTCGTCGCGTAAACAAAAATATATCGTTCCTTAGAAAGCGTAAGTCCCGATTTACACTTCTAATCTGAGCCCAGTTTTCTTTTTAACCGACGAAAAAAAGGAGGTTCTCAATTTGACAGTATATTTATATTTTTTTGTTTGTTCAGCCCTCATTCCGTTATTTATGAACCGATTTCGATGTTTTTTTTTTTGTTAGATAGGGTATACCTCAAAGGTGGTCCCATGTTAAGGAAGTTAGGATCTGATGTTAGTTAATAGTTTATCTAAACCTGATTAAGTTATGAAAAGTAAACTGAAACACTATTCGTTCCTACAATTTTCGAGGGTTTCTCTCAATTTTATCAGGATCCCATCATCAGATCCTAACTTCCTTAACATGGGACCACCTTTGAGGTATACCCTATCTAACAAAATAGAATCATCGAAATCAGTTTAAGCTCAATACTCGAGACTTAAAAGGTTTAATTATTTTTTGCTTTTTAGTTCTTTTCGTCGGTTTGATTTTTTGTTAAAAAGATTTTTATTCACGTCAGAGTAGTCCGTGTACTGCCGCGAAGGCTCGACGAGACGTTTTATTAGATAAATTAAACTGAGCAAAAACAAAACAGTGTTCTGAATCCCGACAATATTACTCATGGTTCTATATACTCGACTCCCAGTCATGTTTAGCTTTTCGTAGATTCGGTCAGGGTATTCTTCAACATATTATGTTTTCGTATGAGCCATTGTGTAAATATCCAGGTAGGTTAACAGCACCGTAGACTGTTTTTTACATTAAGTGTGTCAGTGAACTCTCAATTCACGGTGCAATTGTTTCAGCGCGATCCACTCTGTTTAGGAAAAAGCGTTTCATCCTCTTCCGCAAGTTAAAAAAAGTTGTTGTACAATGAAATAGTTGATTCAACGATCGTTCATTGTGTATTTGATATCTTAAGATCATTCTCCTCACAGACTTAAATTATTATTCAGTGATTGGCCTATAAAGGTACATGGGCAATCAGTGAGTGAAACAAAGCATGTATTCAATAAGTACCAAGGAGCTCAGGTGACTCTTATTAATAGCAATAGACAATAGTAGCGTTGTTTGATAGCCGTTTCAGTAAGGTGAACTTTCTCAGTCCAGCAACTCCAAATTAGATTAGCAATTCCTATTATACCTTTTGACTGCACGTGTGGCGCAATGGTTTAAGTGGTCACCTCGCCACTACGCCGCGCCGAGTGTTGTGGGTTCAAATCCCACACGGGACAAAAATTTGTGTGATCCACAAATAGTTGTCCCGAGTCTGGGTCTTCTTTGTGTCCGTTGTTTGAATGTTTGTGAAGGCCCCCGCGACACAGGAGTATTCCTAATGCGGGAGTTATCATTTAAAAAAAAAAACCTTAATCGTCAAATAGTCAAACACTCAATAATAAGACAACGTTAAATCTCGTGCTGTCACTTGAAAAGCCTTTGTAGAGATAGTAAGAGACTTAATAATTGAAGAGCGGTAGAGTTCTCTATAATAGAGTAATCCATAAAAAAGTGCTAAATTTACGTTTATAATAAATACGTTAGTTCGGTCAATGGCTTTATCAAGTTTTCTTATAACTTGCGTGGCATTATAAAACCTCATTGTTTCACGTTCATTATTTATTACGAAACATAATCAACACTTACATTATCAACAGTATGTTGAGTGAAAGAGAATGTTTACGGAAACCGTGGCAGCGGTCCAAAGCTGTTAGCCATGTCCATAAAGTATAATAGTTCTAAAAGGCTAGGTGGAACAAAGACGTAAATAATTTCAAAGCTAGTCATACTACCTATATTAGTGCAATCGGCATTCTACAAGCTAGAACCTGAAATGTCTAGAGATATATTATATATGACAGACACTGTGATAACACAAAGAAAGATCTCTTAATATGTGTCTATGACATGATCAGACATGACACATCTCATTGTTTTTCAATATATTTTAGTTTGACCTACCACTATGCAAACTTGACATCACAACAGGTTTTTCTATGGAGGTGTGTATATTTATTTATGATTAGCTGCGCCCCGCGGTTTCATCCGCGTACGTCGCTCGTTAAGTTTTCTTAAATTTTCTAATTTCCCGCGCAACTTTCTTAATTTTTTCTTTCATAAGAACCTTCTCCTGACAATAACAAAAAAAAAGGAATTAGCAAAATCGGTTCAGCCGTTCAGGCGTGATGCCGTGACCAAGGGAAATAGGGATTCATTTTTTTATTAATAGATATATTTTTAAACTACCTTTGTTTATTTGTCTATTTTACATACAGATAATTAATTTTAGATATACAAGAATTAATAAATATACAATGGCAGTTCATACAACATAATATGTTCCCCTTCTCCTAGTTAGATATGGTATCGGCACTTAATTTTTGTTTACCTGACGTTTATACTAACACGTTGCGAACACGATCAGGTGGAAGGGTTGACTGGGTCAAAATTCAATTGAGAGTCCTGTGATTGAAGTACTCAAGTGGAGTCCTTGTGAGTTTTACCGCAGTTAAGTCCTGATTCTTATCTGACATGGATCAAACTAGCGGCGGTAGCGTAATGGCTAAGGCGTCGGGCTTGCGATCAAGTGGTTGCAGGTTCGAACCCCACCCAGTGCACTACCAACGTGAACCCACTCCTTTTTTTTTTTTTTTTTGTACGTGTGGAAACCCCCTCGGGCCGTCACCCCACCGGGGTTTTCGGCGGGGCGGTGTGTCGGAATCGAACCGACTAAAACCACACGGTGTGCCATACTGCGCCTTAAGTAGGAGGGATCCGGGAACAGCTTTTATTAAGACATCCGGAACCCTCCTAGCGCCTGCCCGCAAAGCGCGGGCACCACCTTCGGGTAAAAAACCTCTCAATTAGGCGACGTCCAGGCACACGCGGACGCCGCCTCCTCGCGGGGGGCCACTATAGCGGGTGGAGGGGAAAACCCGTCCCTTCCATCCGCGGCCACACTCAGGGCGGCATGAGGCGCTGGTAAGCGCGCCTCCGCCGACCGGTTCGCCGGCGGCGAATTAGGTCCGAGTGGAGATCGTCCTCCCGGACCCTTTCCGCCGCCTCCTTCTGCGAGATGAAGTCCTCACAGAAGGTCGCGACCGCGGTAAAATTCCTGTCGCTACCGGCCATGGAGCGTATGACGGCCGGTAGCGAGAGATCTCCTCCGATGACTGCAGTGAGGGCCCGACGCTGCGTCGCCCAGGCGGAGCAAACTGCCAGCGTGTGCTGAGCCGAGTCCTCACTGCAGTCGCAGTGGTGACAGGCGGGACTCAGTTCCCTCCTAGCGACCGAGTGCAGGTACTTCCCGAAGCAGCCGTGCCCGGAAAGGACCTGCGTCAGTCGGAAGGAAAGGGTCCCGTGCTGCCGCCCTGCCCACTCGACGATGACCGGCTGGAGCGCCTCCACGGCGGCAAAGCCAGCACGTGGAGCCTCCAGCCGGGACGACCAACGAGCCATGGTGGCTCGGCGAGCGGCCTCACGCCATTCGCGTACCTCTTCGGGCGGGGGCCGACTGCCGCTTCCCGCCCGGAACTCAGCCGTTCGCCGATATACTTCGGCAAGCACTTCCGCCTCTAAATCCCACGGGGGTGTCCCGGCCAACGCGCACGCCGCTTCCGTCGACACGGTGCGGTATCCGCGTATGGCTCTAACCGCCATAACCCTCTGAGGGCGCCAGAGGCGCGCCCTATTCTGGGCGGTCAGAGCTCCCGCCCACACCGGTGCACCGTACAGTGCCATTGACCGGACAACCCCCGTGTACAGCCGTCTTGTAGCGACACTGGGTCCGCCCAAATTGGGCAAGAGTCGCCCAAGGGCGGACGCAGCGCCGACCAGCTTCGGAGCAAGCTGTCGGAAGTGCTCGTCGAAGAGCCACCTACCGTCGAGGATCAGGCCCAGATACCTTATGTGGGCCTGAACCGGTACGAGGACCGAGTTAACCTCGATAGAGGCGCCAGGGGGTGGACCACGACGAGGCCCATGGAATAAAAGGGCCTCCGTCTTATCCAGGGCCACCCGCAAGCCCAGCGCCTCGATGCGCCCGACCACCAGGGAGACTCCCCTGGTGGCCAAACGCGCCGCCTCTTGAAAGTTCACCCCCCGGGCTGTGACAAGAGTGTCGTCGGCGTAACAGATTACGCCCAGCCCGGGGGGGAAGTCGCCTCGGAGGGCCCAGTCGTACCCCATGTTCCACAGGAGTGGTCCAAGGACAGACCCCTGCGGAACACCGCACGACATGGGGCGACGACTCAAAACTCCATCTCGGTCCTCGTACATGACGGTACGCTCCTCTAAATAGTCTGCCACTAGCCGCCTCAGGTACCCTGGCACTCCGTGATAGTGGAGTGCTTCCCTGATGCAGCTGAATGGCAGACTATTGAACGCGTTGGCGATGTCCAACGACACCGCCAACAGCACGCCGCCACAGCTCACTACCTCTTCGGTCACGGCCCTCAGGCGCAACACAGCACCGACCGTCGAACGCCCCGCTCGAAAACCGAATTGGGCGTCCGACAGATCGGGGCCGACCTCGCCAAGGTGCCGGACGATGCGGGCAGAGAGAACCCTCTCAAACAGTTTACCCGCCTCGTCCAGCAACACGATGGGCCTGTAGGCCGCGACCGAGTCGGTAGGCCGTCCCGGCTTCCTTAAAAGAACCAGCTTCCCGCTCTTCCAGCAATCAGGGAAGCGCCCGGACGCCAAGCTAGCGTCGAACACTTCCCTGAGGCGGTCGGACATGTGGTCAAGGGCAAGGGCCAACACTCGGGCAGGGATCCCGTCTGGCCCGGGGGCGGTGTTCTTGGAACGGATCCTTAGAACAGCCACCCCTACCTCCGCCTCCGTGACGGGCGGAACACCATCCTCCTCGTCCTCCCCGTCGTCTCCGGCCAAGGGGGCCATCGACGGGGGTACGTGTTCCACCCGTTGCGGGAAAAGGCCCTCAACCACTTCCTGCAGGAAGCTGGGCTGGAGAGTCTCCGTAAGGGGGGGGCCCGACGCGCGGAGCTTTTGTTGCGTCGCGCGATATGGGCGACCCCAGGGGTCACGATCGAGACCCTCCAGCATCTCCTTTCTTTTTTCCTCTTTGGCGCGGCTAATGGCCAGCTTCAGAGTGTTCCGTGCCTCTCGGTATTCCTCATGAAGCTGGTCCTCTTCCCCCTCTCCGCGAACGTGAACCCACTCCTAACACAAGCATTTAGCTTAGCTGGAGGGGTTAACAAGAATACTAATAATGTGTGACCCACGTTACTAGTATTTTTCTAAATAAAAAAAAAAAAAATACTCTTCAACCGCATAAATGTCTATAATTAAGCCTCTTATAAAACCTTTAAATCGTTAGACATACTCTAGTCCCTGCTCTAGAAGCCGTTGGATGGAATGGTGACGGAACGATAGATCTCTTCGTAGAAATTTCTGGGAAAAAAGGTATATTTACCAAGGACGTCTAATGGCTGAACTTAAATTGCTATAGCTATAATGGCTGTATATGACACAACTTATAATACCGTAAAAAACGGGGTGCCAAATGTGCGGTACCAACCCTGTAAAATCTTATTCCCAGTATAAATCAGTAAAACAAACTTCATGAGCATTATAACTGCTAGTTAATATTACAGCCGGTCATGTATAGATGCGGATGGGGTCATAATTAGTGCCTCAGATATAATCAAAATAAAAGATCAACATCCTTCCGTTAAGCTCATGGGCGATGATTCATCGTTGTTATTTAGAGCATTGCAAAATATTTGAAAAGTGTATAATACAGTTTTCCACAGAATTTGAATAGTCTCTAATGTACACTATTAACCTGACTGACTCATCCTAAGCGGATATTGATATTGGAAGTATCTGATAGTATTAACTGCGGAATAATCTCTTATATTATATTAGAGTTTTATGTTAAGCGAAGAGAGAGGGGTGGATAGAAAAAGAGGTAGATGGATTGAGATTGGGGAGACAGAGAGGTTTATTATTTATTTTGATGATGTATGATGATGATCAAACAAATAAACGGACGAGAAGAGAAAAGAACTGAAAAGCGAAAATAATAAAAAACAAACTTGTTAGCCTAAACTTTACACCTGCATTAATGTAAATAACTAAATAAGTTTCAGGCCCCAAACATTTGAACTATTTATAATGTGGCGACATCCACGTACAGCGAAAACATACCTACATCAATGTCATCTAACGAAGACACACCGAACTACGGAGTAACTACTAATCCTGCATCGCGCAAAGAAAGTTATCGAACTGATTAGTACCTATACAACTTCCCAACATCAACCGTTGGGCCGCGGTCCGCCAGGCATGATCACCTCGCCTAGTCGGAAGTCCTCCCTTTGTGTTGGAGGGACATAACGTTAGTTCCTCTACAGTGGTGACCCGATGTGATTGGAAGCATAGCCTTCAAGGAGCTGATCAGCAGCAGTACTATCGCCAGCATCGTATGCACTCCTATACCATCCTCGGCCTCAACAAGGATACCACACGCTTGCAGCGACCGCTCCTGCCAGCCTGATTATTATAACAATCGGACTACTCTGTAGAAAGTTATGCGTGGTCATATGTAAAAAAAATACTCGGGTTGAAATGAGGATCTCCACCGTTTTTTCGTCGGTTAAATTTTTAATAAAATTATTAATTATTCTTTTAAAGTTCCCATTCATTTACATTATATGGGTGTATGAAGTATTTTCAGAAAGCGAGTACGCTTGTAGACGGCGTCTTCGTATAACTATACACGCTTCTGACCAACTATCAAACAAATGTGATATCAAAAAACAAAAGCTGACTCATGAAAAACTTTAAACACATATACTATAGGCATAATATTAGGTTTTCACACAACATATATTAAGTCTTATCAAGGGTTACTTTGCATAATAATCGTATGCATCGGGCCGTAACCCTCGAATGCAGTTGTGTGACGCGAAACTCCTATTGTCCTGAACTTTTGACAGCCAGCCAACCTTAACACGCAGCAACTACAACGCCCGGTTTAAGCAAAAAGGAACTTTATTTCGTTACCTTAAGTGGCTTAAGTGACGTAAAAAAGACGGCGTAACTTGGTTAGGGTGTAGTTTTGTTCAGGTCAGTGACATGTGACTTTTCGAGTTCTATTCATGAACATTAGACTATAAACATTGAATGTAGCAGAAAGTGGTACAAAAAACTAGAACGGCAGTAGACCCAATTACATTAATGTCATTGATAAATGAAGGCTGTGACATTCTCGAGTCATTTCGCGAATGACTACCAATTAATAACTAAAAATGTAACTTAAAAGCTTTTAGATGTAGTTTTGACTTTTTTTGAGCTTCAATGGAGAGAAAAAACTTCAACCCAACACTAATCTTTGAATAACATTACTCGTATATCGACTACAGATCCACTCCGCTTTGTTCTAGATTCGTGCGTCTAGCAACATAATATAACCAATGAAAACATTACTATGGAGAAGACAACCAAAACCATGACCTATCTCATACTATATTAACTCCTGAAACACATTTTTGACCTTAATATATTTATTAAACCTGGACGCGATCTCTATTTACGATATATATCCATGTGTAAATGTGTACTTACTACAAGTTTTTTTTTTACTTCAATTGTTTTTGGTACGAGTTTTCTTTTTTCATAATTGAGAATGTAATCATATCAGCTGATGCTACAAGAGACCTCAACAAATATCTTTGGTTTGACTTCTCAAAATTCGAATGAACACTCTACATGTTTTTCAAACCGAAAAAAAATTCAAATGTGTTCGCGCGCCTTTTTTATCGTTTTACGCGCGATGACGCACGGTCTGTGAACTTCCTTCCATTGTGAGAATCGTGTCTTAGCCAGTCGGAGTTTGGGCCTAATACGGTAGTAAAAAAAAACTATGTCCTATTAATGTATCTGGTTTGAAAGCGAGGAGGAAAGACTTACAATACGAAGGAAGTTTTGATGGCAGTTTATAAATAGAAATACATGTAAAAAATGGTTGAGGAACTGGCTCGTGAACGATATTTTTAAAACCATATTAGCTATACTGCTCACTAATGTGTGTGAAGTTGGTTAGTTAGTAGTAGATGATAAAATATAATTATGTGAGTGGATCAATAAGATAGATTCAAACCCGTTCTTTGGTAAGCGTATCACTTGAAAAGCGCTAGACTGAGTAGACTTATTTTTTGAAAATAGTCCGTTCGAAAGATGAATTTAAAAATTGCAGTTTGATTTAAAAGAACTAGATTAACGTATATACAGGAACTGAGATCCATGAGGGTAGGGCCGCGGGCGAAGGTTAGTACATAATATTCTGTTATTACTGATTGACTCTGGGAGACGAAAATCCTAAACAGCAATATTTTTACGGAAGTTTTATAAATAACGCAACCACTGGTTTTGCAAGTGTGTACCTATAGGCAATGCGACATTTACATTCAGAAAATATAACAAAGCGTCATCTAGCGAAAATAGGGTGAACTACGTACGTAAGTACTTATCCTGACCTGATTTCCCTTCTTGATTACCTAGCGCAGACCGATGATCCTCCTTTTGTTTTGGGAGGGATATCTTTGTCCCCCCAAAAGTGATCCCCACGTAATACAGCGTGCATGGAATAAATAGGTATCGTCATCACCGCTCCTTCGTATACGTACTCCTACAGCAATTAGTGATGATCAAGCCAGCTTGCAACCTCTACCTCAGCAGGTTGGTTGGTTACCCCTACTACGTCTTATCAGCGTCTAGGCATGTGCCATCACGTAATGTAGAGTAGTAGAAGTCACTCTGTCGTCTACACACCAGTCTTTACAACCAATTTACGCAATCACCGCGGTCTGCACTTAGGGTTAGTTCACACCGCGATGCTACTCGACACGACGCTCCGCGCTATATTTTTCTGGATAGTAGTGATGTGGCGGATCGTTAAGAATGTATATCCGCGGATACCAATACGAACAACCACACAGTGATTGATTTAAATGATCTTTAGACGTTGTAAATTAAAAGTACATTGAATCATATTATGTGTAAATAATCTGCGAATTCTGAGACAGAAACACGTGCAGTCCAAAGTTACATTGACTTTGGAGTAACATTGAACCATAATTTTTGAACATATTTAAATCCATTTTACTGTAATTTTTGAGAATAAAGGTAATATTAAATAATATTAAATGCTAATAAAAATAATTTAACTAAGGTTAAAACCGACTTTCGTACATGTAATAATTTGTACTCACCAGGCCAAGAAAGCAGGCCTTAGTTTTGTAGAAATAATTACATAAGACAAAGTTTTTTTTTAAATTACTTGATACTAAAATAAATCGCTAAAATCATAAAATAATAGTCAAATGCCCCACTTACTGATTTCTAGCTCAAAATATACAAATTGAACACAGCAGTTTTTCAAGCACGCAGCTGAGAGGTCCGAAATATGCAGCTGTTTCGTTTAACAAATGAAGTTATTGCCTGCTAGTTTTTTTTAGGGTCTATGAATAGTTTATTTTACATTGGGATACTTGTATTTGCTATTTTATTTAGGATTATTGCATAAAAAAGAAAGCATTTTTTCAGGATATGGTCCAACGTAGTACATTGGACCATACCCAGAAAAAGTTTGTCGTATAAATATGTAAATTGGTAAGATCAGTAGATAGAACTTTACACCGCGCATAATTATACGTATGAAGTAAACATAATTAATTGCATCACCCGCATTTAAATATTTAGGATAATTACAAGTACACGGAAAATGAATGAATTTTAACATAGAGCGATAAACTTCTATAGATGGCTCATTAGTATAGCATAATTATATCGGTAGATATTTAACTTTAAAACTTATCCTAATTAGAGCAAGTGCATATTAGATGTATATGAGATTTAACTCGTCATATTCTTATGGTATGATATTTCTGTTTGTCCAAAAAAAAAAACAATTTATTATTAAAATCGGTTCCTTTCTAAAGTTGGTTAAAAATGCGTTTCACTGCCAGTTGACACACGAACGATGTGTCTTACGGACAGACTAAGGGCTTGCGGGCGACTTCAATCACGTTACATTTTTACTACATATTGCGATGGAGTAGGCTTAGGGAAATGAGTAATATGTAAGTGGGTACCGATTTAAACAGGGGATTATATTACTGCCAATTCTCGTGATATGTATCTTTATCGCGACAGGATAGGCATTATAGAACATTATCGACACAGCTGGTGCTAAACGTGACGTAACACTCGAGAAAGTAAACTGGCTCCACCAAGTCGACCCTGTCGTCCTTGTTTAAATAAAGATCAGAAAAACTAAGGAGTGACGTAAAATACGATTTTTTTTTTTATCACAAAGCTATACTTAGGTATATGTCGTTACGTTTTGGTAGGGAATTCCCTCTGCTCGAAGGTGGTGCCCGCGCTTTTGCGGGCAGGCGCTAGGGCGGGTCCCGATGTCTTAATAAATACTGTTCCCGGATCCCTCGTATTTTAGGCGCAGTATGACACACCGTGTGGTTTTAGTCGGTTTGAATCTGACACACCGCCCCACTGAAAACCCCGGTGGGGTGACAGCCCGAAGGGGTTTACACACGCACAAAAAAAAGGAATTCCCTCTCCAAAATTTTTATGTTCACTGATTTGAAATCATTAACCCACAAAATTTAGATTTTATTGTTTTATTAGGTATACAATACATAATAAAACAATTATACAATGATACCCATATGATCGCAGGCTGTAAGAACACACTGTCTTTAAATGTTTTGACTACCCAATACGGTGACTGAATATACCTATTCTAACAACTAGTTTGACCTTACAATATTCTAAAATCGGCTTCGATAGATTTTTAATTCCGTTAACTAGCACAGACCATCTAAACTGACCATTGTATAATCAAACCCCTAGAAACGTAACAAAACAAGAACTCAATTCTAACATAACTGTGAAAACTGTGTAAAATAACTGAACACAACGGTTTGACGAAATTTTAAAACAATTCCGGTCAATGACAAGATTTTTACCGCTAAGTGTTCAATCAATTTACAAAATTTCTTTTGGTTATTCTTTTCATTATATTTTTAAGACTAACGTAACAAGTACAAGGCCTTCAAGTCAAAAGGCAAGTGAATGCGAGTTTCAGAACGTTAGTGCACCTGTCATATGGTTAATTTTAAATTGCGTTCGGATATCACGACGAGTGTGGGACAACTGAGTGCGTGTAATCGATTCGAAATGCAAATTTGTAGCGTACGGCTCACGTTCTACACGATTTCGACGGGTTGTGGCTTTGTAATAGTTATTTAAAAGTAACTTTTACACTGTGGTAGGCGCTTAGGTAGTAACCCTTAGGCCTGTAAGTAATCTAATACTGAAAATTTACGCAAGACGACAAGAGTTCTGTTTACATAACTATCAAGGCCGACGTAGGATATGCAATGGTATCTTTTGCTTCTTTTGCTTTTTTTTAAATACTGTCTTAAATGGCACGGGCCCTGTGTATCCTTTATGGTAAGACGGTGCTGGTAACCATTCTGTATATAAAATTGGGCATTTTTACTTTTATTTAAGTTATATTTATGATAGCAATACCTAGATACCAGGAGAGTATGTAATAATACTTAAATATAATTAGTTACAGATTATTATCATTTTGAAAATAGTACCTGAGCTACCGAGCAAACTCGGTCTAAGTTTGCTCGGTAGCTTTTTGTAGTATCGTATTTTTTTTTGTAAAATTGCATTTTTATAGAAAACACAACTATGCAGTTGAACTTAATATGCAAAACTGTATTCAGATTATATATATAGATACATATATACAAGAATTGCTCGTTTAAAGGTATTAGATAGATAGATAGATTAGATATACCGTGATATCACATGTCATGTGTGCTTAGTTTTTGTTCATTTTAATAGAAAGACAAAGAAAACTGTTTATTCTCTTTTCTTAGCACTCTATTCACAACTCATATCTCTCTCTATTCTCAACTCAACTGCTCTATTCACTTTGGCATTTTCAACGACAACTGTCAATGTAGGTACTAAAGGTAAGATTATCAATAACATCGAATAAATCGCGATAATTTAAAATCACCCCATTAATTGGACGAGAGAAGAGAAAGAAGAAGGCTACGA
Source organism: Euplagia quadripunctaria (assembly GCA_963859945.1). Lineage (NCBI taxonomy): Eukaryota > Metazoa > Arthropoda > Insecta > Lepidoptera > Erebidae > Euplagia > Euplagia quadripunctaria. The sequence goes on along the minus strand of OY982582.1, from coordinate 11,617,225 downwards.
CGAAATTCAATACCATGGTTGTTCACTGGAGTCATTCTGTTTACAAATTGGGTCTAATTCTATCTGGGAGTTATATATACGAGTATCTACTTATGTTGTTATAATTATGTAAACCAAGTCTTTTAATTCTTGAATTTCTAAATATCTAATGAAAATTTAATATATTTAAATAAATTATTGGATATTTTGAATATCATATGAAAGGGGCCGTTTAATAGACTTTATTTAAGACCTTTAAGATGCGCAAATGGTGAAAGCTTTATACAGATAACTAGCAACCCGCACCGGCTTCGCACGGATAGCAGAGACATCTTCGACAATCATCAAGATATTTCAATCAATTTACACAAAATCTTAACAAATTATACACCTAAACCTTCGTCATGAATCACTCTGTCTATTAGTATGAAAATCCGTTCAGTAGTTTTTCAGTTTATCGCGAACAGACAGACAGACCCGGCGGGGGACTTTGTTTTATAATATGTAGTGATGTGCTAATGATATATTTTTTGTAAAAACTTACTTTTAGCAAATAGAAGTAGAACTACACGCATCTATGAATCATGTGGAGACATTAGTATGGTACACTCATAAATTCAGCTCACTCATCATGATGTCAGTCAGGCGTCAGTTCGAGAGAAGCAAATTGCAACAGATCTTTACTTTAGAAATAAATCCACTTCACTCCAATAATGATTTTGGTATAGATTTCTTCTTATAGTGAGAGCGAATAAAATCGAGAGCGGTCTAAATCTTCAGTCAGCGGTCTTAAGCTGACTAATGACGCGTTTCGTTTTGCTTACGGACGGTAAAATTGTCGTTGTAAATTCAACGAAATTTTACCGTCCGTAAGCAAAATGAATCGCTTCTTCATTATAGGAACGCGGCATAAACGAGGGTTGATAAATTTCATACAGATAGAAAGGTCAAGCAATGTGTGCCTTGGGTTCGAATGTGAATTATTAAGATAGTTTTAATATACAAGAGACAAGGAGAACGAGGATCACATATAATGAATATATTTTATTTATTCCCTTCAAATACATTAAATGCTTGTGTTTGGACTGGCTTCACGTCAGCAGTATTTAGGGTGAATTTAGTGCATCGACATCGAGCGTTGTATTACAACACGTAGGTAGTTATAGGAAAATAAATAAGTAACAAAAACTTATTTAAACCACACGTACAAATAACACAAAGATATGAATCATCAGAGTTGGGTATATAACTTGATTTACGCTCTCATTTATTGGATTTCTTTGAATTTTATGCAGCGGGTTTAGTCACAAACATTGCATACGTCTCTGCTAGCAAGAACTGAAGAAGCGAATAGATTTATAATAGTCATTAAATATGAATGTCTTATGCACACATACATATACTCACGTGTATACTGTGATAACGAGTAAATCCTTAAAATAACTTGCGTAACTGGACTGGATTGGTGACCCTACTTAACAGGAGGCAAATTAAACCAACGTTATACTGACATCTTAATAGAATTAAGTAACGTTTTCAATTAATTATTCTTAGATTATATATAGGTCCAGATGCCTAATCCGTGCCTCAAAACTGAAGCCAAAAAATACAAGCGTCTAATATAAATATAAGCGTCTCACTCGTCACACGCGAGCGAACGTTCGCCGCCGAAGTACGTCTCGAGTCGCTACTTATAATATTTAAAAATGCCTGCTTGTGCTGTCACATTCTGTAAAAATTATACAAAAAAAAATCTTAAGTGTCTGAACATCACATTTCATATGTAAGTATTCTATTTCCTAATGTATTTATAAACAATAGAACAAAATTTCAAATGAATATAATTACGACGCCATTACTAGAGATGTTGCCAGGACGTGAATTTCATTTACCCATAACGCATTCTAGCAGTATATATATTTTTCTTTGCCAAACTTGTTATTTATAGAAAGACGAGAAATATGCTTAACGTTAATGTTCGCGAAACTGGAATCCTTCAAATATTCTTAATTTCTAAACTCTAGCACCCGGAGTTCAATGTGTCCGTCAAACGATACTTTAGCTGTGGGATTGTACTCGTATTATAACTTATTATTACTACTCCTAACGAACACAGCTATAGAGCACTTAGGACTTGTAAAATTTTGCTAGTTTCTTGATACTTTATAAAAATATATATATATATATCCAAGTCCTACAAAACAAGGCAAAACATTTACTTTATTTTATCAAAATACCTTTTGTTACTCTGTTCCTGTGAATAAAGTTGCATTTAATTTTATTACTCAAAAGAGCTTTTATGTTACATTTACCATAAAAAAAATTACTCTTATTCTCATATTTTTTTCATACGGCCTTATATGAAAATCGATTCTTAAGGAGGAAACTCTAAAAAAAAATGTCTTGAAAACAAACCAAAAAATATTGTGATAAATAAATAGTTCCTACTAAGTAGTTTTATTTTACATTTGTCTTTTTAACTAAACGAATTAAATGAAAAAAACGAAAAAATTAAATAAACGAATATTTGTAACTGATTTAAATATATTCCAAATGTATTTATTTAATATTACTTGCATCAAAAAAAAAATATGTTTAATAAAAAAGTCCCTGAATTTTGGGGTAACCTCTATGCACTGGTAGTAAAACCGTCAATGCACACAAACATAAACATTGTACGTAGACACTCGCGTTGGGCGGGGTTCACTCACACAGCACCAAAAAGTGGCTTCAAAGTAAACGGTGACTTTTGTACTAGTCACGGTATCTGGACCTATATATAATCTAAGTAATTATTATTTATTATGAGTTAAACTTGTTCTATTTATCACTCCATGACGTAGCACGTCCTTACATGAAATGTGTACAAGACCCATTATGAAAAAAGAAAGACCCGGTTTTTATCTAAACTCATGACTACTCTATGTAAGGCAACCAATAAACAAAATTAACACCTGCTAGCATGTGTAGTGTGTACACGGTGAGTAACTTTATGAATGGATGATTCATTTTCCCGCCATTAGTTGTTTTTTTTCTTGCATGCAAGATGTGATTATGACAAAGGTAATCGCGTTAGTTAGTCATTATGCAATCAAATGAGGTTTCATTGGAAATGAACGTAGGTGCATTAAGGAGCCTACTATTATTGTATTACAGTAAATTGCTGTCATAAAGTTATCTCAACCCGAGTAATAGCAGTATATTCTAAGGTTTTATTATTTTTATGCATCCATTTGTATTAATTAAGAATGCCAAGGATAGACGCTACTAACTCGAACTGCGGTATGACTTACCAAGGATTTATGCAAAAGTGCAAAGATAAGATAGTGGAGGGTTTTCATCACATCAAGCTTGTTTTAAAGTTAGAAGGCAGTTAGAAGGTACAATACGTTTTTATCTCTTCCAATTGTTCTAGTTTATCAACAGTTCCTTTTATAGTATGTTTAATATTGATAAAGTTTTATGGCCCGTCAAACAATAACAATATTTAGTATAGTTTCTTCATAATAATTGTAGTAAAACAGGAAAGTTACAACAACAATCTGAATGAGGTGTATATTATTTAACTTCCCGGAATATGTCAACTGGCAGTTACATAATTGAATATAATTTTGTGAATAAATTATTAAACTTGATTTGACAGATAACGACTAGGAAATAAACGTGTACTTTAATTTTCCGTAAATATTATATTTCAACATAAAGCCTTATCACAATGCAGGTCGTTCTCGAAACTTCTCATACATGAATTGTGCCATGTTATTTTGCATCAAGATATTCTGCATCATTTATTAAATACATTTCAAGGTTATTAAGTAGCCATATAGAGTAAAAACCTTTGATTTTATAGTAACACTAGCAACGCCCCGCGGTTTCACCCGCGTAAGTCCCGATCCCGTGAGAATATCGAGATAAAAAGCCTATGCGTTAATCCAGGTCTCCAGCTATCTACATACCAAGTTTCATCGCAATCGGTTCAGTGGTTTTTACGTGAAAGAGTAACAAACATCCATCCATCCATCCATCCAAACTTTCACATTTATAATATTAGTGTGATTATTTTCTTAGATATCGACGAGGGGACCATCAATGGCACTAAGGTGATGTACAAAAGAAAAAGGAAATGGTGAGGGATGGCAATAAATATAGTAGGGGAAAGTAACTGATTAAAAAAAGAAAAAAAAAAGGTTGTGTCGCGCTGTTGAAGGAGCCTTAGCGACTTTACTTACCATAGGAACAGAAGCTAGGCTGCTTTTTTGGCCCTAAATCGGCACCTATTCATCATCAGTGCGACAGACAGTTCTCTATGCAGAGGATGTCTTAAAGCGGAGGAAACGGCCGCCCACGTTATCCTGGAGTGCGAGGGAGTGGCCACACAACCGCCAAGTATCCTTGCGGTGCGAGGTCGCTCCTAGAAGCCTGAGAACGCCCCAGGAGGCTTTTGTGCTTCTGGAAGGAGCTAGGCTGGCTCAACTGGTCAGCTTATCCGAACGCATAATGGACCGCCTATGAGTCTAAATGCGGAAACTGAGCCCAATACCAATGGGCTGCTTTTTTTGCCTAGTATAAACATGTGGTCACATACACAGAGACACCCTCGCCTACTAAGTGTATCTGAATTTGTTCCCAAGATATTGCGTATTTACTAATATTTTATGTTTCTATTACTTCCTCCTGCAGCATTGATTTCAAAATATTGTAATTAATAAGACCATTGTCCAATGGTTTAGGTGGGGCCTGGTGACTTGTACACATTTAGCCTGATACCCTATCGCAGTCACCAGTCTCTCGCAAAATAAGTGAAGATAAACTGTTCTTTATTATATGATCTACTATTTTGTATTTTTTAAATATGTATTATGAAATGGGTTTGTTACCTTCTCACAAGGCTTAACCATTTCGAAACGGGCGGTTATAGATCGAAACAGACAGATATGATATTATGTTATCCATTTTTTTTTTAATAATTTTACATTTGACAAAGCAAACTATTATTGCGGTGACTGTGTTTTGTTGCGCTTGTTCAAAAAAGCGTAGGTCAATGTGCGGTGTGTCAAAATTACTTGTATATTATATATATATATATATATTTGATGCAAAAAAAGATGTAATTGTGGCACCCCTCGTTGTAAGCGTTCATACACTACAGTAAGCGCCTAGCCCTAGGACGATCACAAAATCTTTGCAATTGGAACTATACACTGCCTTATGTGTCAGCTTTAAATATAAAACAAATGCATAGTATATTATTATGTTATCATGCGTTTCGCGGGTTATCACTAACAGTACTTGCAGTGTATATTTTATTTACTATTGTGTTGTTCATTAAAATGTAACAATTTGTAATATTATATTTTTTGTTCTAAAAAGTAATACCTTATATTCGTACTTTGACCTATAGCTTGTGATAATGCACAGGCGATATATATATATATATATATATATATATATATATATATATGTGTATACGTATTGTATTTACATTACCTATAAATAAGTACTGGCAACATCAGAGGTCAATTGCGCTGCAGGAGCCCTAGAGACTTTATTCATCGTAGACACACAAGTAAAGCTGTTTGGCATGCTAGCAACAACAAAGATATTTTTTGAGAAGTTATTTTCCGGACGTCAAAATGTGCACGCGATTCACTGATCCCTCTGCTATCAGGATAACAAAACGAAAAGACTATCAACGCATAGGCCAGACACGACTGTAAAATCGAAACATGTAAGGACACCGTTCAACCCTATGATGCAAGAGCATATTTTTTACATTACTTGGAGAACTTAGAGCTAAAATTCTTACAATAAATATATTATTACCATGGTGAAGGCCAATTAAAATTTTTCACGGTTAACATTACGATTTTTATACCTATACATGTGTCGAAATTTTTATGCGTGACCGTGTATCAAACATATGATTATTTAGTTATTCCCGAAAGTAATGGTCGCATAAGACTTTCTTTAATTTAGAAACACATTTTGCCAGTCGCGCATGACCAACTTTGAACGGGCGTCAAAACTACAATATAAGTGCCTTTTGGTCATATACATACATCTCATTGGTTCTAAGTGATAACCCAGTAAAAAAAAGTCCTCGGCCTCTTTACAAATCCATCTGTCAACAGTCGCCATTCGTCTTAGAACATACAGGAAATGAGGAAATCATTTTATATTACACGACAAGAAACAGACACGACACGGTTTGATTTCTATGGATTCAATAGCATTCTAAAATAGAAATCAAGTGACTATGTGCTAATCCAGAATATAACCTGCGTGCCTTCAAATATAAATCAAATTCATTTAGCGCTAAGACCTAGATTTAATAAATACAACTTTTTCATAACTTTCATATTTTCAATCCTCATAACTTTAAAAAAATCACGAAGAACAGGAAATACATTATTTCTCAGTATTATAAAACTATGGTTGTGCTTATGAGAGACAATTTCTTTTCATATATTTATTCGATGTATATTTGTTCTAACGGCCATAACGCGACTAAATGGTGATTTTTTGGGGTATGACCGGTTCGATCCTGGTGCGACAGGAATAATTCCATTCTTACTTGGCCGCTGCAACTAAGTATTTGAGTACTCTTCAATTTCCTGGAGAAGACAAACTAAGTACAGAGTTCGTAGGCTATGTTGACTAGCTAAATTTGTCAAACTTTACTTATTGTAGGATGCGACCGAGATAGAAGCATGACGCCTCGAAAATCTGATAGCGTCCTACAAAATGAGAGATTTGACTGGACAGCTACTACAGTGAAACGAGAGTGTAGCCAACAACGATATATGAATCAATGGAGATCGCAGGATGTGCGTAGGCGCCTTAATCAACCCAACAACACGCAGCGCTGCGTTTCGAAAGCCAAGTTTCATTGAGATCCGTTCGTACTTGCGAAATGCTCACAGTATTATCTTCACGCTCTATTTCTTACCAGATAAGCAGGAATTTAAACAATATTAACATTGTTCGTTACCAGTGTACATATGGACATAAAATTAATACTGAAACTAATGGATACGGAATCTGTTTAATGAAAAAAAAAATGATTAAATTTATTTTCGCGTTTTATAGTTACAAGCAAAACAAATTTCTTAGTCATGGAGACATTTGGAATCCACAGTACGACATTTATGATTTGTGATATCAGTGTGAGAGTAAATGGTGATGGTCGAAAGAGGTTTAATAAGTGTAGTTTATAGTGTTCATAAGTACAAGCAGCTAGCAGACCTTTTTTCTGAAGCTAAATGATACGTGGACACAGCAATCAACCTTTTCAAACATTCAACTACACGCATCTCTAACCGCTTTACGCTTGCTATTCAGTCGAAATCATGTTGTCAGCCAGTAATTTGAAAGTTTTTTAGTGTCGCCGAGACAAACAGCTCAAAGCAATTCTCGCAGTACAGAGTTTAAATACTTGCTAAAGAGACAATGTATAATACTAAGTGGTAATATATCACATTTTTTTACACTTTCTCTCTTTTTTCTTTTTTTTATGGTATAGGGGGGGCAAACGAACAGACAGTGCACCTGATGGTAAATGACTACCGCCGCCCATGGGCACCTGTAACTCTAGAGTCACAAGTGCGTTCCCGGCCTTTAAGGTAGCAGTAGGGAAAGGGAGGGAGAGGGGGGGGGGGTAGGCAAGGGTTAGGGCCTCCGGTAACGCCACTTACTTGGCGAAAAGCAATGAAATCATTGCTTCACTGCCGGTTTTCTGTGAGGACGTGGTATCACTCCGGTCGAGCCGGCCCATACGTGCCGAAGCATGGCTCTCCCACGAGCAAAAATCCCTCTCTTTTCAATTACTTGTACATATAGTTATTTACGTCCATCATATAGGTTGTGTTTTGTGTAATTTGAAAGTAACTCTCCATTCTCTAGCTATGGTTTTAAACAATAAGTAGTGTAAACCTATAAAGGACATTTATAGGGTTTCACCTGTGTAGTTGTCTATAAAAAAACCTTTAGAGTGGAAAGTTCGATTGCCACAGTCAGTCGCCTTTGCAATGCTGATTGTATAGTAAGAATAGATTGTATAGCTGGTCTGTACGTTTGATTTAAGAGATAGGCACAAGTGTGTCATGATACGGATTATCTTTATTGTAGCTGTCTTATTTGCTTTCGTTTCGAGTTTCTGACTAACGTTCTTGTTATTCGCTTTTTGAATTTCGACTATTCCATCAATTAGGTTGAGGTTGTGTCAATTAGTCACAGTGCAGTTTAGGTTTTTTCATTATTTATATTTCAAGTAGTTAGGTTTTGGGAAATCCATCTATAGAATTGTAATCATACTATGAGATGGCGGAAGTAAAATGTGCGAAAAATATTAGAAAAGTAAAAATAAATGAAGATAAAGAACAAAACCGATCAAGTGCGGGTCGGACTCGCGCATGAAGGGTTCCGCACCTTCGTACAAGATTTAATACTATAAGCCAAAAGAAATACGTCTCTAGTAGGGCAGCCCCCTTTAATTTATTTTTATTTTGATGTTATAGCGGCAATATACACATTTTGTGTAAATGTCAACTGTCTACCTATTACGGATCATGTGATACAGCCTGGTGACAGACAAACGGACAGTGAAGTCTTAGTAATAGGGTTCCGTTTTTACCCTTTGGGTACGGAACCCTAAAAAGGACAAATGTTGAACGGAGTGTGTTGAAGCTCCGAGGTATTTGTCTATTCCCATCCCTTCCATGTAAAAAAAATGTTTTTTTTAATTGCTGTTTCTTGTGTTTAGTTTTTAGAGTTGTTACAGGAAACTAAGCTTAACCACTGTATCTAGTTGCTTAAACCTATGTTCCTACTGAGTTATACCGATCTGTCATTCGCTTGCGTCCGACCTTCTCAAGATCGCGTTACGCTCATCAGTAACAAGAACACGCAGTACGTGAGTAATTTAGAATAGTGATGATTGCCCAGCCCTTTAAAGGAAAACAGCATTTTTTTTTTCTTTTTAAAAGACAACTCCCGCATTAGGAATTACTCCTGTGTCGCGGGGGACTTTTACAAACACGGAAACAACGGACACAAAGAACACCCAGACTCAGGTGGGAATCGAACCCACGACCTATAAGCATAGCGGTCGGGGTCACTAACCACTAGACCAACAGGCCAGTCGAATTTTCTGTGTTAAGAAATTTTCTCTTTAGCGACAGGAACAGGAAGATGAGGAAATTAGCATGCTTGTCTAAGCTTGTCCAACATTTCTCGTGTATTAGTGCTTTATAAGCGATACTAATCAATTTCTTCCGGAGAAAACTGGTGCATCTTGCCTTAACTGTTTATCAAGCACAGTGATATGACGACAAATTTACGAAGAGGGTTAAGGAGTGTTATTACAGTTAATCAATAGATGGGTACCATTTAGAAAAAGGCAGAAATCGGCAGTGTTTGTGATGTATGATGTCAAAAGTGGTCCTTTCATTGCACTGCAATACTACTGAAGGTGGTACATCGATGCTACTTTTAGCTGCGGCTACAAATGCAACTAATTGTGGTTAGCCTGGTACTTATTAAATGATTGCATCAACTTATACAAATAAACATAAACCGTATTCGCCTGCCAATAAGATAGAACTTTCTTTGTTACTACAGGTGGTTACGATGTTGTATACTTGGCTGGCCGGTCGTGAGTCAGCGTTCAATATGACTAGACGTATAAGTTCTTGACCTCATGTTGTTTCGTAGCAGCTGATACAGTTTTAATTATAAAAGCGTTACAGTGTGGACAGACCGCAACATATCACGTTGCTAAATTAAAAAGTTAAGCTACCGGACACTGTTCAGACTACCGTAGGTACAGTCTGTGAATTAATATTTAGAATGACTTCTTAGAGTTACTGACCACTTGCAATACACGTGGCTTCACTTTTGCTTTGCCGACCCGCTATTTTCCATTAACCTTTGATGACCTGAAGAAAAACATCACTAACCTAGTTGTTTTTTTAGGGTTCCGTTTATTACCACATACGTATGTCTGCGGTCCCTTGAAGCTTTAAGTTAGAATTGTTTAAAAATTGATTGAAATCGTCTTTTTTTTTTAAATCTAAAAATTATAGATCGACACCAGAGAACAAGAACATTCTATTCTGTGATCAACATACACAATGTCAAAAGTAAAATAATTTTAATAATTAACAACTAATAATGCCGTGTTTCAAATAGTCTTAAGTCGCTATTTGCCAGTGTCGATCTATACCTAAAGGAGGTTCTGAGGGGGGCCTTCAAAATACCACGCTTGGTCACACGGGCGAGGGGGGGCTTAGGTTTTCGTCACGAAGTCAATATCTTCTATGGAAATCTCGTTTTTTTTCGAGTTATATTCAAATATGGCGCGCAGCGTTTAGCGTTTTTGAAACTCACCGGTGGCAACAAGCAAGCGTTTAGCGCTTTTTCACTTTCTGTCGGCAAAAAAATGATTTAAAACTATATTTATAAATTACTACGTGAAAACTAGAGGGAAAAGGGGGGGTTAGTCTTGGCATATGCTACAGGTGGTTACCGAGAGGGAGGAGGGGTATAAAAAATTGCAAAAAATGGGTCACGTAGTATGGGTACATTCCCTAACCGCCGCCGCCGTTTCCAAATAATTGAGCCTTGTGACACGAAAACCGGCATACAAACAATGGCCAGTCTTTCTACGTAGATAAGTTCCTTACACTGAGGTCTATTACACTTAGTAATCCACATCTCAATAGCTAATAAGTACCCGCTTTACTAGTTATTAGTAGTCTCCGAGCAAGCTTAGAGAACTAGATCTTTGCTGGTACAAGTTTAGTTAACTGTACGTACACGTTTAAAAGCTCGCGGACTACATACATAAATACGATCAGACTGTTAGCAATGGATATTGATACGTGTAGATCGCAGTTCATCAACTTTTTGAAATTTTAAAATAGATTTGGGGTAAAGAGAACCTCAGATTGGGAACGTCAGCGCAATAACAGGAACAGCCTCTTCAAGTAAGAAGTTTCATAGAGAGGTAAGCAAACCCCGTACCTTAATTTTTTTCCAGTTTGTTCTCAAACAAACACCTGAAAGTAAGCGTTAGGCAAGACACAAGTAATAAGTATTGTCAGTTATGCCTTGCAAATCTTATCCCTGCATAAAGTTAGTTTTAGTATTATCAAAAGAGAAATGGGTATACTAGAAGTATCGGTACTGCGGTCTTTTGTAGTGTGGACTTGTGGAAACACCTCAGTCAGGCGTCAATTGGAACAGAAATGTGGCGCCCCGTCTCATTAAAAAAGGAAGGAAAATCTGTAGGTTCGATAACATATTACTTACCTCTACTTAACAACAATCGTCCCGCACTGTTAAAAGGGTCAAAAGTTATAAGTCTGCTCATATCCAAGTAAGTCAGTGTTTAAGCCATCGTAGAGGCATAAAAAACTAAACTCTGCAGAGAATGAGTCAGTAGGTTACTGTAAACGACATCGGATAGGAAAAACTTTAAAATTTACTTTTTGTCGACTTTGGCTCAAGCTAAATGACCGTGAATTGTGAGTTGCATTTTAGAGTTGGTCTTTATTGTAATGTACTTTTTTATCACTCTTAAACTTTTTCCTTCAATGTAGGCTATATTAAAGAGAAATGAAGTGTTTAAAATATACCTATAGCTGAAATATAAGTCTAGCTTACTAAGCAAACTTGGAGGAGTTAAAATACCTAGACGAGTGAATTTTTAAACATGTAGGAAGTAATTATGTGTAGGTAGGTACGGGAATTAACGCGATCACGAAATAGGTGTTACATACATCTGAATTGCCTGACGTTTCGACCAGGTTGCACTGGCCGTAGTCACAGGCTGACTGATCGCATAATTATATCATGGAAAGCGAAAGTTTAAAAGTTAATGTAGGAAGTACTAGTACTCAAAAGATGTAGAAGCTTGAAGGTATCAAAATAAGAATTCTTATAAGAAATTCTCATTAAAAGGGGCAAATAAAATATCGTAAAATCACAATTTGGTCAGTACGATGCGTGCTAAACACGCAGCTTGTAAGAATATTCACACAGCCCAATTTGACCCGAAATTATTTACAGAGTTTTTACAAACATTATCTGTATAACAGTACATAACAGTATCGTTGATTTATGATGGAATAGAGACGAGTTACGAGACGACTACTGCCTGATATATTTATGTACGTAAAAATGACTTAAATCTATATATCTACATATATATATATATAAACATGTATTCCTATTTCTCTTGGTCACGGCATCACGCGTGGACGCCTGGACCGATTTCGCCAATTCTTCTTTTTTTGTGTTTGTTATTGTCAGGATGAGGTTTTTATGAAATAAAAAATTAAGAAAGTTGCGTGAAAAACTAGAAAAATTAAGAAAATGCGCGCGGGGTGCAGCTAGTCGTTTTATAAAGATAACATTTCATTGTTTTGGGGACTTTACACCGTCTCGTCAAAATATTTTTTTTGGATATTAACGTAATGACTAACAGGTACACTGCAGACCCCTCTAAGGACCCAACAGGCATATTAACCTTAAGTGAACTTATAGTCATCTTGACTCTTTCTCACTAACGTGTCGGTCGACTATACAACATCTTAGTTGAATCTCTATCCAAATCCAAAGTGTCCCTTGATGTACTGGAATTTCGAATAAATTGATACTAATTTGCCAATTATTGTTGTTAGTAACAAGGAGCTATATAAATTGTCATCATTACAGTCAATAAACACATTACTCAGCAAATGTTAATGTTTATCGTGTCAACGTCCTTTTTCGACGTCCGGGCTCGGTGACGTTATAGACAATTTCGCCATTTCACTAAATTATGTCAAGTGTTATCAGGGTAACGTTACAGAGGAGTTGATAACATCCAACACGAGTGAACGTGCTATTGTTTTCAAGGTTTTTATCTTACTAACAAACAAGCACACGGCTCGCTTAAATACTTTGAAACTCGAGTACCATTCGCCTAAAAGTTCCGTTTAATTAATATAGAATAAAGGAACAAGAACTTATTTCTACATAGGTATCATCTGCTCACAGTAGCAGACAACATAATAACTAAAACAATGATAAGAAGCGAACAGAAGTTCGAATGACGTCTCAACAAATTACGCCCGGCGCCAAAACTATACAACAGTATTACAGTCTGTCCATTCAATAAAATCTAATCACGGTACGAAACGAATATTAAAAACCAAAACCATCCACTACAAGCGTAGCTAATTCCATATAAGTTCCGTAGCTATAAAAACATATTTAATTGTGTTTATTTTATAGTCATGGTCAGCGTTATTAAAATCGGAATGGATTAAATTAAAAAAATATATGTGTGTGCACTTGTGTTCGTTTGTTGTAAGTGCATATTATTATGTATTTGTTTATTGTACGATCCACGCAACGGACATTTCTCTAAGTGGGAACTATAAGATATTTTTTTTTAAATGGTTTTAATTTAATGCGGAAGTTGTCTTTTTAACAAAAAAACCCATTTATATAAAGGGGAAAGGGTTCGCCCCGTATTATTTAATATATAGGTATTTACTTACTCCCCTTAGTTACTTACATACATAAAATAATGAGAAGAATGAAATTGCACATGTTGTGGGAAAGTAGAAAAAAGATAACGAATAATTTGATTCATTTACACCCAGTATCTGAAAGGCTGATCAAAATTGTGTTCAACTAAGCTGAGAGCTGTCAAGTTAACATTGGTGTCAAATCAGTTCGAGTTTTTGAAACGTTAATCAAAGAAGAATTTGCTAATCGATGGTGACCATAGATTAGTGCAATAGTGAGATGACAAAAATTTACATTTGACCTAATATCTTGCAGTAAAATTTAACAGCTCTGTTAACTGATCCGATGATCAAATCAAAGTGGCTAGTCATGGTTTCCGCAACTCAATTTATACTTGACAACAGATTTGACATACGATTAGCTAATTTTTGCGTCGATCAGTCTTTTAGAAATCGACTGTAAGTTAGTTACAACTAACTCTTTCTCCGTTTAATTTGAATACTTAACGTAAAAAAATCGCTCGCAATGGACAGCAGACTTAAACAACCGGTTCAGGATTGTAAAGATGTCGTGATGAGATGTTAGTGGCATTGTTGTCTAACAATGGCTAGTGCGAGCACCTGTGACTATTTGTTATAATAAAAATGCTACATTATATTTAAAATCAAATGTGGGTTTGTATTGTAGTTTAGAAGGGTGTACGGCCTTCATAACTAACTATTGTGTATAATAGAAAAAAGAGGAAAAGAAAATTAAGCAAATTATAATATTGTGAGTCATATTTATAATGTTTTTTTTATTGTCTTTAAAAATGCAAGGTAGTAGCTTCGTTTGCGTTAAAATTTTGTCGTACTATGTAAGGAGGTAGAGAACAGCTGCAGAAATAAGGCGCCAAATCGCTGTCGTGTAAAGGCAAAACACTGTATTATGAAAATGTTGGTTTTGAGAAAATAGACCTTATGTAAAGCAAAATTAACGTTATAAAGCCAAAACACTGTATTTTAGATTACAGTGTTTTGCCTTGACACGACAGAATTCGGAGACGCATCGCCAGTGCTTCAGCGTAAACAAGGCCGTGGTTTACCAGGACTATGATCGTGGTCTTTAACTCTGAAACGAATGATTTTGTGCCAATAAATGATTCGAATGAAACCCTTAACGGATGCAGTTCGGTGCGCTTTTTTTGCATATTTTATTTAGTGTTATCAAAGCCACCGACTATTCCCTAATGAATAACTAATAAGCTCCTAGAGTAATTTTATATTGAAAATCAGCAATCGGCTAATCAGATTCTCCCCTATTTGACTCATGACCGAAGATTCAGCCAATCAATTATCTCTGTTTAAGAGACCTTAAATTCGTTACGGTAATTCGGGATCGCAACAAAGTCATTTGTTTGTCATCTTATCTAGGACACGGTTCCATTTACTAACACTTTAAAAAAATATTTAGGTAAGGATTTCTTTTTCTATGTAAGTAAATTTGGAGCAGTTTTAAATTAGTTAAACGCTGAGGTAATGGAAAGAGCTTGGGCTTTTAAAAATCATATTATCACTTTTAAAGGACTTTCAATAATAGGGAATATGTTTTCGATTCGTGAGAATATAAATCAAGAGCAACAACGCCTAATCTCCTACAGTATTAATTTACTTTGTAAATGTAAATTAATTCGTTTAGGTAGGGTATAAAAATCAAACTACAACGCATAAAAGAGAGAAGAGATGATACTTCTTTAGTAGTACCGGCAAACTTAAGAGTCCAGGGAAAGACTTGAGATTGACTTGTATTTTTTTTTATTATTTTACTATGTCGGGATCTATCGACCTACAAAGAATATAAAGGGACTAGCTGAGAATACTAATACCATCTATTATGATAATAACTTGAGACATCTTACACACGGCCGTCTGATCCCAAACTAGTCAGAGCCTGTACTATGGCAACCAGGCTGCTGATAAACATACTTATTTATTACTAAATACATACATATTATAGATAAATTACACCCACACACAGAATAAAAGATCGCGCTCATCTTACAATTATATATCCTGGGTGGGAATTGGGAATCGAAACCACGACCTTTGGCTCAGCTTTATTATGTTCTAAAATATGTTACGAAAGTGTCAATAGTTTCCAGTGACACATTTAGAATCTACATCATACGTCACACGTCAAAACATGACGATAGCAATCTTTAGTTTGAAACAAAGGGAAAGGCCATAATAGGTTATGCTTACAATGGTTACTTTATGCCGTCTACGTTATGTACCTATTAATTTCAGTATACATTAATGAAGATCTATGTATTTACTACAGTGATTATGTTTTAAATATACAACGATGTTCATGACCACTTATAGCAAGTGAATCTAAAAATTCCTAACGTTTTGCCTTCTGGTTTATAATAATATAATTGTATAAATTATATTATTATAAACGAGAAGTGAAAATATTTATGGGCCGATTTCGCATGATGTGGGAGGTCACAAATTTTTTGCAGCTACCGTCACCTTACAATATTAAAATCAATGCAACAGAACAGTTGTAAATGTGAATGCAAGTACTCATTCTTGCGTACATAGGTAGGTATGTTCCGTATCTTTCAATCTCATTTTCTTTTAATAAATAAAACCACCCTCCAATTTCTGAATAATATTCATTTCACAAGAACTTCTGGCCCACTTTCGGTCTGTCGTAGCCAAGTGGACGAATGATTTAATTGAGACACAGATGAATTAAGCTGTTTTCACTGTCGACAACGTGCTTTAATTTTCAATAATCCTTTCTCAGTGTGTATTGGTTAAGTTATAAAAATACCACTATTATAACTACTACCATTTAAATTGATTAAGTATATTTCTAGCAAAAACGTTGTCGCTTGCCTTTTTGATAAGTATAACTAAGTATGCGCCAGGACAAGTTACTTAATGTGTTGAATGTACCTAAAATAAGATGCAACCCACACTTACAAGTTGTAACTAAGAAAGTGTGATTGCTTCCTCTTTAAGATTTAATTGTTTTGAAAGCTTTCAAAGCTATTAGTGTAGCATATAAAACGGCTGGTTAATACCTTGCCAGTCAGATACTTTCACCATGAATCGTTGGCACCGTCTACAGTGCAATAATGCACTTACGCTGATTGCAAAACAGATTCGACCTTTTATTGCCACACACGAATTCTTGATCCAAAAAGGCGAAAATATTGTCTGAATAAAAACAAGTTTACCTTGGTACTGGGTCAAAATCAGCTGATTAAAGAATGGTTAGTAAATTTAGTTTCAGGTAGATTCTTAAAAACTTAGTCTCCAGTCATTCCAGAACGCACCTACTGAGGATTAGTGGGTCTTCCGTGTAACAAATAAACCAGCAATAGGTCTATTGTCTAAGACATCCTTGACTTAGTACGACTCTGTCCTAATCACTTCACAGAAATTTCGGCAACCCGCGCAAGAATTCTTACATCATCTTTTTGGTCTCATTCCATAACTTAGGGTCAGCTATACTTCCACATGCTTGTGTATATTTGTTGACACTAAATCAAGACAGTTTTATAGAAAAAAAAATGTTTTCCCAAGCATCGATTACAGTGTCTCAGGAAGAAAGTCAAACAAGTATGACATGATTTCTAAAAGCCTGACACCGATTATTTTTATGCGTATATTATGTTACGGTCAATGCCGCAACTGCAGATATGTTTGTAATCGGATTTTTCGTTTTAGGTACATAATTATTTACGTTTTTAGGATTTTTTCCATACCGTAAGATCGGACCGACCGAAGACCGATTAACTACAAAGTATTAAAATATGTATTCCTTATGTCCCGACTGGCGACGGCGTCGACTTACTTGGAAGCTTGATTATTGTACAGCTCCTAGCGGTTATAAGCTTTATATATTTGATATTATTTTGTATGTTCTTTAGAAAAATATAGGTTTACTTTTAAGGTATGATACCGTGTTTAATTTTGTTCGGCAATCTAAGAACGTAATGTGTAATGTGCATGTTAAGGTTAGAAAAAAAGTGCTTGAGAGGCCTTAACCTTACCGTTATTGAGATGTTGCTGTAGTTTAGATATCATTCTTTCAAACAGTTCGGAACGTTGCTCGCTAACTTGTAACCTACAGGTTACAAGTTAACAGTATTCAACACTTACCTACTTAACTGTTACGTGAACGGGCACTACATTCTTGCCCAACATTTCATTGAGGTCATGTAAATCAATCTACATTGCGAATATAATGGTATACTTAAAGATGGTCAACTAAGATACAATGTATTTACACGGGAATTAGCGCGATCACGAAAAGGTATACCTCTGATTTGTCTGATGTTTCATGCTTTTGCTTTTATGCGCAGTCGGGTAAACACCAAACAAAATAAAAATATCGAAAATATGCGGGTGGATGTAGAACCTTCTACCTCACGACCTCGACGACGGAGGGCGTGCACCATTGAGCCAGTCAGCCTGTGATCACGGCCAGTGCAACCTGGTCGAAACGTCAGGCAATTCAGAGGTATGTAATACCTTTTCGTGATCGCGTTAATTCCCATGTAAATACATAAGTTTATAATGGAACGTGAAAGTTTAAAAGTTAGTAAGATATAATGCAGAAGACTCAAGGAATTTCTAAGCGTTTTACATGCACGCGACTCAATTTGCTTTATTCAGCATGTGTAAATGGCAATTCTAAAAATTTGTGCCAACCGCTAATTGTCATTTTTATTAAGATTGTCACGCGGTGGTAAATGTTAAAGATATGGAAAATGTCATATGTATGTAGATCATTGCAATGGAACTTAAAAGAGTAGAAAATATATGCTTTAATGATTTGCTCACTTGAAATATAATGCCCGTGCGAAGACCTGATTAGCGCAAATTTCTGTTTAGGAACTACTAGTAAGTATTTTATTTAAACTGGGCTGGGCTTCACAATAAAAGAAAACTGTGTCAAATGTAAATCATCAATCTTTAAATCAACACAGCACAGTCCTTGTATTGCTAAGAATACGGGCACGGTAGAGTTTGTCGCACTGCTTAAATTGAGACTTCCTCTATTCTAGTATCCATGCAATACAAGCTGGCTGTAAAGTACTGTAGTCTAATTCAATTGCAAGGGAAGCGGGCAATTCAATGTTAAGAAGTGTTTTACCTTTAGACTGTTCTCTTTTCTATGCATATGATATGCAGTGATAATCTAGGAGGCCGCTACAAGATTGCTACGTTCCTCGAGTATGTAATCAAAATCATTTTCTATATACAATTATAAAAGGGTCAATATGTTTTGGCCGAGTCGCCTATTAAAATGTGCCCGCTAGTATTTTAAATTAAATTAATATTAATTGAGTTTTTGGAAACAAATTTATTCACTAAGAAATTTACGTGGAGAACTTGAAAAGTGATAGTTGCCAGGTGTAAGCAGGTAATATTTTGTTACATTTATACGTTCGTGACGTATATTATTCATCGTGTCATTCTAAAAAAAATCCACATTTACCTCCCCTATATAAACCTAAGTAAAAATGTTTGGGTAGTAAAGGTAAATAAAGAGGAAGATACGCACCCAGTTTATTTACACATAACCAGGTGAAAACCCACGTTCAGATCCCAAAAGAATAATCGCACTAAAATCGTTTAATCGATTATCTTCTCTATAGACAACACATTAAAGTATATAACTGCATATTTCTGGTTTACTGAGTCAATAACCTTAAAAAATAGGATACGCGCAAAATCTGCACAGTATCTGTTTCACTGAACTGATGTAAATATTTTCTTTTCTAATATTATTTTTTACGCATTTTAAAAACAAACTACTGTACCTAATAAAATAGTTCGCATTTAAACAAGCGTTAAATAGAATTCGGAATAAATTATAAAATATGTAACGTTTCCATTGAGGTTACAGGCCTTAAAAGGTAAATCTCTGTGCTATCGAACCGGGAACCGGTAAAGTGCAAGTCTACTGGCATGACAGGTAATTTTTAATTCATAAATTCACTTGGACGTTGACATGTCGATACTGAAAAATTTGCTTCAATAAGCGATCACATTTACAAAATTGTAAATGTGTTTTATAATAAACTAGCAACCCGCCCCGACTTCGCACGGGTGCAAATTATACACCTAAACCTTCCTCATGAATCACTCTGTCTATTAGTGAAAACAGCATAAAAATCCGTTCAGTAGATTTTCAGTTTATCGCGAACAGACAGCCAGACGCGGTGGGGGACTTTGTTTTATAAAATGTAGTAATTAGGATAACTTATCTTGACAACTAATTAACTATTTGTATACTAAATTACGACCTACACTTGCCCAATCAAACTGTAAATAACTTGTTATAAATATAATTAATATGGTGTAAGACAATAAAGCAAGCCGGCTGAATACATACACATTCTCATAAGGCTATCTGCTCCGTACGCTGAATTGAAAATGGAAGTTGGTACGCACAATATTGAGAGATTTGCCATGTTATTTTAAGACCATAGACTTCTTGTAGGTTTACTTAGGAAATATATCTTAAACACGAGCGTAGCCGCTGTCAACAAAAGTTATTGTTTTTATTTCAATAAAAGAAATATTTGAGCAACACTCAAAACATAGCAATCGGTGCTATGTTTTGAGTGTTGCTCAAATATTTCTTTCTCATTTGTAAAACAGAACGAATATGATGATTGAAAAATTAAGTTACTTATTCAATTTATTGCTAAACTATTCTGAAATTTTAATTTCAATAAACAAGATTGTGACCTGTTATGCAAATTAAAAATAAATGAGTAATCTGAATTGATTTAGTCTCATAAAGTGCGGTAAGACCATAAAAAACAACTTGAGACACATCTCACATACAGCCGTCTGATCCCAAACTAGTCGAAGCTAGTGCTATGGTAACCAGACTGCTGATAAACATACTTATTTATTACTAAATACATATTATATATTATAGATAAATCACACCCAGACGCAAAATAAATGATCGTGCTGATCACACAATTATTAGTTCCGATCTTGCCCCGTCAAACGATCGATGTTCTTCGACCCTTGATTAATACGGATGATGGTGAGGATAGGAATAAAGGCTTATCCAGGTTATAGTGTGCTTGAATATAAAACCTTAGGCCCCTATGTTTCTCCTCTCCTCCCTCTGATTAGCAGAAGGATAGTGGAGATAATATTAATATTTAGGTACTTATGACACTGCGTTATCTAGACCCCAAACTAAGCAGAGCTTGTATTATTGGTTGGGTTGTAGCGTGATGCTATAAATTTTATATATAGCCTTTCTCGATAAATGGTAGCCCATTTCTTCCAACACTAAAATAATTTGTCACTTCGAACCAGTAGTTCCTGAGACTAGCGCGTTTAACCAAACAAACAAACTCTTCAGCTTTATATTATTATAAAGTATGGGTATAAAGTAAGGCTATGAACCCCTATTTCCCTTGGTCACGCAATAACTTCGGAACGTCTTAAAACGAAACGAACGACGAAAATTGAGCAGAAAATTGGTTTGCGAGGGATAAATTTGAATTTCCATGCGAACAAAGTCGCGGGAAACAGTTAGTTAGATATAAAGATAACCTAGAAAAATTGAGGGACACGATTAGTCAAGGTTTGTAGTCTGGATTATCAGCTCAATGCATATTCCGGTAGGTACCGGTACAGGATGTGTAGAATCCCAGATAGAATATCTGAATGCCTGTAAATATGTAGCTTAGTATCAGCTTAACCTTCTCAGTATGTGCTGAAGGCTAAGCTGAGGCCACAGACTGGTATGATAGAACATTGTATTAAAAATTTAACTACCTACTACATAGATACTTACATACTGCGGTTTTCCTCATGTTTAATGAGGAAAGCAGTCACCTAGATTAGTGTGTGTAATGACTAAAACCACAATTAAATTAGTCTATTGTTTCAACACACATATTTTTAAAATTAATAAGTACATAATGTTTATACATCCAATTTCTTGTAATACATTGTAATAGTATATTATTGTAATATGTATGTTTGTGATACAAACTATTATTTTTTTAACCCCCGCAGCAAAAACGACGGGGTGTTATAAACTTGACGTTGTGTGCGTGTGTGTCTGTCTTTGGCATCGTAGCTCACGAACGGATGAACCGATTTTAATTTTGTATTTTTTTGTTTTAGAGGTGACTTAGTCGGGAGTGTTCTTAGATATAATTCAAGAAAATCTGTTCGTTGAAGGAATTTTCGAGTCGAGAGTATAAATAATATAAATTTAAATTTGTTGTTATACTTATGGGGTCAGGCATTAATGCAATTAAATGAAAAGCCCACTATTTTAACAAAGTTCGATATTCCACTAACAAAAACTAAAATAAACTGGAGTTTTTAGTTATGTATTCACACGGGAATTAACGCGATCACGAAAAGGTAGTCAGCCTGTGACCACGGCCAGTGCAACCTGGCCGAAAAGTCAGGCAATTCAGAGGTATGTAATACCTTTTCGTGATCGCGTTAATTCCCGTGTGAATACATAATTATATCATGGAACGCGAAAGTTTAAAAGTTAGTGTAGAGTTTTTAGTGTTCCGCTCCAAAAAAGGAACCCTTATTGTATCACGTTGTTGTCCGGTCGTCTGTCTGTCAAGACCCTTTTTCTCAGGAACCCGTAAAGGCATCAAGTTGAAATTACATCAAAAAAACATCAAACATTTAACTGCGTGCCTTGAAGCTGTTAAAATCAAGCTTCTAAGTCACCGCAATCAAAAGATGGAAATTTTAACCTTAGAAATTAACAAATTTGAATATTTTGCAGGTAAATCAAAACCTATAGGGTAGTTCCCATTGACCTAGAATCATGAAATTAGCTAAGAAGCAAGGTGCCACAGCACAAGTAAAGAAAAAAAATCCGAAATTCGTTAATTTATTGTTACATCACATTAAAAAAAATTGCGATAACAAACTTATATTTTGTGGTTGGAAAGTTGACTTTGTCGTGAATCGATATTTAGGAGAGTATTTTTAGAACTGCAAAGTTAAGTTTGTCTTTCGAAAAAAAAACGGGCAAAAATCTTCGAGAATTGATTCCCGAGATAAACGCACTATTTACATACAAGTTTCTTTGCTTACGGAATCGGTGCGCAAGTCAGACGCACTGATCCGGTTTTTTTTTTTTACAGAAAAGGTTAAAAGACAGCGACTTTCTTCATCGTTATTGATTCTGTTATTTGAATCTGATTATAATTTATTCAAGTTAATGAACTTTGGACGATGGAGTTTTATTTTATGGCGTCTATGAGAAAAAAAAAAGAAGTTTTTATTGTAGATGTCTGCAGTTTCTTTGTGATTAAATATTAATTTAACCGTATAAAACCGATCTTCTACTAAAAATTTACTCTATTATTCGTCAACTTTAAGCAGTAACTGCTTCCAAAAACTGTGATTCAATTCTCATACGGAACCAGCGTTTTATAGTTTACACATGCCAGTTACGATCCTGAGAACTTGGGCACTTACGATAAAGGGTCTATCTATGCACGTTGTCCGTTAAATGTTTGTCATTACGTTTGTAGAGGAAGAAATACTAGATAATTTGTTATTTCTTTAACATGTCAGTTTAGTTGGTATTTAAATCAGCTTTGATTTTCTAGAAACAATTAACTGAATTGGTTACTTAAGTTGTAATTACAATGATCGCCTTGACAATATGTTCTTAAATGATGAGGCATTGCTAGAAGTGTTTATATGAAAAGGTTTTCACGGCTAAATCGGAAATAACACTTAGCCTAGTTGCTAATGTCTAAGTTGAACCCTTTGGCACCATAGGTATAGAAAATAAAACATGGTAATATTATAAAATAGTGTACAGAGGCTCCAAATTTTGGGTTCGCAGAAGTCAACACAGAATTTCTTTGTACAATATTTAAGCTCTGGTTACATCTACAAGAGGTACTCTTTACTTCTACTGTTGCAGATACAAAATTAAAACAGCGATAAACTTTTTCTTTGCATACTTTTGAATATTTCAGTAATCGGCCCATTTTTAACCTGTTATTAAGAAATAAACTATGTAATTTAAAATGCGGCGCATCTCGATGTTAACTGTCAGTCGCGTAACACGTTAACTGGGCCAAATTTAATTTTCTGCCTATGTTGATCGATTTAAAACTAAACAAATGGTAAATTAATGTAAAAAGCATGTTGCTCAAATCTAGTTTAATGGATTGTATAACTATTTTATTCATGAATTCATTTATTATTTATTTTGATGTGCCCAGATACATGACATAAGACTGCTTATTACGTGAGGACCTAACCTGAGGTGGCGACACGTTAGTCTTATGTATGCAACTCTGTCTACCCTTTTAGGGAGTTTTTTTTGTAGATTTTGGGTGAATTAAAATTTTAAATAATTTTTTTATAATATCATTCGATACAAAATTATTTATTAAGATATAATAATACTATTCTGGAACATATTAAAGAACGCTATCTTGATCCAAACTAAGTGTAGCGTGAACTACGGCATAAACATTTTTTTTTGTTTTTTAAGAACTTTTTAAGAACATATTATTATATACTTTAGTAAATAAATACATAATTGGTATTGGTTAAGGGCATTGTTTCCGCACTTAGACTCAAAATCGGTCTGTTATGCGTGCAGATATGACTGGCTAGCGCCTTCCATAAACACAGAAGTCTCCTGGGGCGTTCACAGGCTTTTTTCTAGGAGCGATCTGGCATCCGCAAGGATATTTGCCCTTTGTGTGGCTTCGCACTCCAGGATAACGTTTGCGACCGTTTCCTCTGCGCTGAGACATCTGTCTGTCGCATTAATGGTGAATAGATGCCGATACAGGGCCAAATGTCCTGTAATGGTTCCTACAACTATTTTGATGTCGAGACGGTTAAGACTGAGCAGTCTGCAAGTCAAACGTGGTGAGACCTTCAGCACCAATTTAGTTAGTAGTTTTACATACATCATATATTATACAATAGTTCCACACACGTTTATGGCCATTGCCCAGCTCCTATGGGTCGTAGCGTGATGTTACATGGCCTATAACTTTAGTCAATCTATCCGTATAGAGAGCGCGTTAAAACAAACAAAAAATGTAACAAAAAACAAAATTTGCATTGCGTGAATATTGAAATAGCGACACTTGACGAATGCACTGCTACCACGGTATACAGGTCGAAAATAATTCTAATTTACACGATAGCTATTTTTCTTATTTGCACTTACATTTATAGAACAGGGTAGCTAGCATACTGTACGTTAAGTGTAATCAACAATGTAAGCATAAACACAATTTAATTGCTGGGAACACAAATAATCTAATTTTATACGAGCGAGAGTAGGTATTTAATGTGTCACAGTATGAAAGAAGAGTTTAAAAGAGCGTCTTGCCCTAATTTCATCAGTCAATTTATGTAGAAAGATAACAAGCCGCCTGTTGCAAAACGTACATCTGCCGTCTTACGTCCCTTTCACACTACGAAACTTCCGATAATAAGCTTTGGTTTTAAGTTTCAAATTACGCAGAAAGTTTAGGGTAAAACGCTCCTGTTCTTGTATTAAATCTAGATTATATCGCTAAGATCCACAAGAACGTAGATATTAAGTCGAGGGTTTAAATACTTGTCCCGAGGAGAAAACATCTCATCATAATTCACGTTTTAATACGCTGCTCGTATTATGGGTGCAAAGTATTAAGATACAATCTATATTTTTGGCAAATAACATGCAAATCCGTCGAGAAGTTTTATCGTAAGAGAATAACAAACAACACTTCCATATTTACAATATTAAGAGATAAATAACTGGTACAAGGTTGATTGTCTTCCAAATGGGTCTCGTTTAATTTCAATCCACACCTGCGTTAACAATTAACAAAGGCAGGTGTCTATATACAAAACTCAAAGCCTCAATTAATTTAAACTTAATGGTAAACGTATAACAACCTTTGCAAACACGGTGTGAATGCACTTTTTATGGATGGCAACCCAACATGCTCAGACGCACCGAAGTTTTAAATTTAGAAATGCTTTTCATCTGACATCTTCGCTGTTTCAAATTTAGAATACTGTTTGACGATCCCTTCTCTTGCCTTCTTGGCTGCTAGTATAGTGAATAGACATTATGTAAATTATAATAAAAATTGCTAATCAATAACAATTTATTGCTAGGTAATACTATGTTCCCAAAATGAATATTAAATAATGTGATAAATGAATTTCCTTATAGCCCAAACACAACTAGGGTATGACAAAATATGTAACAGACATTGAAAACAATGATGACGTCAAGACCTCTTATACATGTTGTGTTGTATTTTTTATACTTTTAAGATTGAAAGTCAAACGTTTTTATTGTAAATATGGGTAGCAAATAAATATATCTTAGGACCAGAATATGTTTATATTATACGCGGCAACGTAACGATTTCTTCCTTTTTTGGATGTTATATACCAAGCTTCTGAAGTATGTGTTGCAAGATTCCGGTAACTAGTTACCATGAAAACAATCCAAGAGGTCTACCTATATAAAAAAAATGAGAAGGAGAACAGGAATTATTTTAACCGACTTCAAAAACAAGCAGGTTCTCAATTATTTATTATTTTATTTTTTTTATTTTAGTATACCAACAGCAAACATACACAGCATTGACAGAAAAATAAATGATAATATAAAGGTCTGGTATGCGTGCCCATTACAGGTACACACAGCATTTACCATTTAACATTTACCTATAATTAATGAATTATTTCAAACATATTTATATATAATAAATGAGAACAAAAACTTAAAATTACAAGGTAAGTTATAATTAAAACTAAGTCTAATTTGAATCGAAGTTAAATCTACAGACAATACAGTGACAAACAAAATCAAAAACAAGCAAAAAAAGAGTAATATAGAGAACTAGATTAGAAAGTTATTTCTGCTATAGCACTTTTGAATTTGTGTAGGGGGGGCATGAATATCTACATTTTGATATGTGCAGATGCAGTTGTATTCTCTACACATTCTAGTCAGAGGTGCGTTGAGACCTAAGTTGGTTTTTCGTATGGGAATGTGGAATTTTCTATTATTGGAATATCTCGAAGGTTTTGATGGAATCCGTTCCATCAAAACCTCCGAGACCTAACGAAGTGCGTCCTCTATTCCGATAGAGGATGCACTTCGTTAGGTCATTACATTTTATTACTCCATTCGCTATTTAGTGAAGAAATACGAGATCATTGGTGCGGCGACGGTTTCGAAGGGTATTTTTTTTGAAATTGAAATATTTTAAACGGTGTTCATAGGGACAGCGACTGAATATTGCATTTTTTGTGTTTATGTTACTCGATATCTTTGCCAAATGGCAAAGATATTCAGTAACATAACACAATTAACAAATGTTAATCGATTTTAGTAATTCTTTTTTAATTGAATTGATTGTACTCAAGGTTAGTCGCATTAAAATTTGAAGGAAATATTCAATTTTAAGGGTGTAATTAAGATTAAGGGATGAAGATAACATTTTATTACAATGTAATGATTTAGGCGCATTGAACTCGTTGATATATTTTTATTAAAGTTAATTATTTATCCATTATGCTGAGTGAGGTCTTTTGTCAATTTTATTTTATTATTTCATGTAAGTAACCATTCCATTTGTGAACGCACATTCATATGCACTTGACAACCACTTACATAACGCACTTGTCCGACAATATTTATATTATTGGTAGTTACCGTACATTAGTGTTGCTCCGTGTATGACTTGATACCGAATATGGAACCGGATGTCCGGGCTTGTTTTGATATCGACTGTAAAGTATAGAGTACAAATTCGTTGTCGGACATCATTACACACAATTAAACTCAAAATGCATGAAATATATGGCAGATTTTTTTTAACTCATATAATAATAATACTCTCACACCAGATATACCTATAATATAATAATTAACTAATAAAATAACTATAAGTAATTTGTACAACTGGCGGCCTTATCGCACAAGGCAATCTCTTAAGTACTTACCCTAAGTGTTTTGGCACGCATACGTAAGGTACATTTTTCCTACCACTATAAGCATAAGAAGTTAATCCTAAGATGGCTGGATGGGCTGGATGACTAGATGAGCTAGATGGGTAGTGAGGAGTACAGGACACTTTCTTTTAGAAAATTCGTAAAATTTTCTAAAAGAAAGTGTAAACATTTTTAAATTAAACGCGACAACTATTTATTATTTCGTATTGCATTAATAGTCATCATAATCCTAAATTTAATGTGGAATTTAAAGTTATATTCTTAATGGTTTTTTTTTTTGAAAATTCTTATCAGGACGTTGGAGTAATACACTCTCTAGACGGTACGCGATAGAAGAACCGTGATAGTTATATTGTCAAAATGTTATATTTGATGATATAATCTATCTAAGCCAATGCTTATTATCAAATACAAAATTTATGTACGATCCAGCTGTAACTCCAAAGACTAGGCCAATGCCTAGTCTTTGAGTCACAGCTGGACAGTGCGTCTCTAGCGTACCTATATTGAAATGATTTCAACCACGCTTGTATTACATTGCTCCATTTATATTTACTATGTGTAGCAAGGCCAGATAGATAATGATCGACACTGAAGCCAGCAATATGCCATTCACTAAATTCATTGTAATTAAAAAGATTAAGTGCTTGACTTTTAAACGTCATAACTCATACAACAACAGTTCATAAAAAAATTGATTTACAAAAATTCTGGGTTAATTATATGATATAATTATTAATAGTTTCACTGTTGACTGTTTTGTAATAAATGGTTGACTTCTACTTTTATACTAAAACAGGCTGCCTGCATTCTAACCTAATATAGAATGAAATTACTGAACCATATTTGTATGTCAATTTATGGACACCAAGGTTGATTATTTCCTCATATTTACGTGTCCCACACGACATATATAAAGAGGATGTTTTCTAAGCTAAAAAAAAAAATAATAATAATCGACTCTTGTTTCCTTGCGTTCTTGTAGTCCTGGCTGAGATTCCAGGTCGGGAGAACTGTTACGAGGTTTTTCAGTAACAGCATACTCGGTTCGGTAACAGGCTCTTCTAAGCTCTAATAGTTAAAAATAAAGTTGGAGAAGTGTCCCATTTCATGATCATCACCATGATTTCAGCCCTGAGACATTCTTTTTACACGCTTTATATTAGCTTCACTTGTATGTTTGTTTGTATGTTTGTTTGTATGTTTGTTTGTAACCGACTCCTTAGGGAGCGATTTTGACCCACTTTGAACGGCCAGATTTCATTCAAATTTTGCACACATATCAAAGACCAATGACAATACAACAATTCGATTAAAATTTTTCTATTTTTTAGTTGGATTTTCTTTAGAAGCGTGTTTTTTATTTTTTTTAAACTATTATATTATTTAGATATTCTCGTTGGGAGCAACGACAATAAACAGACATTACACACAAGAGTAAATATTAAAAATAAACTGCCATAGTTTAGAAAATTGTACAGAGAGCTAACCTTACTGACCTATTTTCCCCGACACAATTACTTAATGAATATGTACGACTAAAGGGAGGGAACTAATCTATTGTCTGTTCAGAGGATTCTTCTAATGAATAATTTAATTTGAAGATCCCCCAAATACCCGATAGGAGATAGATATCAAAATTAAATTTCTATGCAATATTTTGGAAAACTTTATATTAAGTCGCTAGTTTTTATAACATGACGTTATAATTGCTTTCCTCTATACTTCTATCTTACACCAAAACTACCCGTTATTCTTTTATCTAATCGATTTTGTCCATCCAAAGGCTGCCTGTAAAGGATCGCTATTAACGACAAGGCCGCCTATTGTGCATATCCACTTTGTGTTATTATTTTAAGCAATATGTCGTTGGTGTACAATTAAATAAAGATTATTATATTCTATAAATATAACATTAGGTCTACAAAAGTAGAGTATAAACTATAGCCGCAGCTTTACGGGCGTGGGCCTCGTTTACCATGGTAGAGTTAATCCAGGTCCAACTAAATATATTTCTGCCAAATTTCATCTAAATCCGTTCACCCGTTATTCCGTGAAACAGTAACAAACATCCATCCATTCACGTTTATAACATAAGTAAGATTTTAATACACCCCTGCGGTATTGTTACAGAAGTGATCACAATGATCATATTCAATTAAACACTGAAGGCAAAATTAATTAGACTATCATTGTTACATTACGTCAATTTTGGCATAGCGAATATCTAATTAGCAGAACAGCCTTATGTTTGGAATATTGGCGTATATTTTGCATTAGTTTTAGTTTGTGTAAGGGTATAGATAAGCGCAATAGCTTATTTGATTTTTTTTTTTTTATAACATTAAAACGATTAAATAATCAAAGGTCATTCAATTATAAGACGTCATTAAATGTAGTTAGGTGATAAATATAATGTAAGACGAAGCAATCGCTTCCAATTTCTTAAAACCTTCACGTTAAGGTCGCTAAAACTACCTAGGAACCAACATGTTTGAAGTCTTTCTAAATAATATATTTTTGTTCGATTGTTTGTTTGTTTAAACCCGATAATCTCTGGAACTATCAGTCAGATTTGAACAATTATTTTTGTATTGGATAGAGGATTCATTGAGGAATGTATTAGGCTATGTACCATCACGCTACGGTCTTTAGAAGCGGAGCAGTGACCATAAGCGCAGGTAAGACTGCGAAAACCGGCAAGTAAAGAATATATACGATAATGTTTATTTTTTCTGGATCGTAACTTACAGCCCGCAGATCTCATTCTCCAGAAGTTTGGGGAGATGGAAGTGGCAGACCAGATAAGAGAAACCAACTATTTATTAGTTAACCAAGACAGCATATAAATCAACCAAAATAATACTGCAACACAGGATCAATGAACGCTGTATATTTCTGTAACATTGTAATGTATCTTTGTTTACCCATTAAACATGGCTAATACTGGCTCTTGGCCAGCGAATACTAGTGTTGCCAATCTTAAGTTTACAAACTTCCGGTATTTTATTAGACTACTACGAAAAATTGAAATGGAGGGGGTGACACGCATTACTTAGTTCGTGAGCGTAACAATGATAACATGTCGTTATGTTTTGGATGAGATATTTAAAATTATGAAAATCCGTTCAGTAGTTTTTCAGTTTATCGCGAACAGACAGACAGACAGACGCGGCTGGGGACTTTGTTTTATAATATGTAGTGATAAATATCAATAAAGAAATCAAGAACAAAAGTACCAAGGATTTTTTAATATTAATGTGAAAAATGACATTGCTTGCCTGGATTTGCCTAAAGTTTGGAGTAAATTTAGTACACACAGTGATACCACACACAATATCCAAATCTCATGTCAATAGACTTCCGTACTTTTATGTTAACGTACTCAAGTAATTAATACCTACCAGTTAATTTATAATCAAAGAAGTTTAAGTTTTTGTTATATATTATACTATTTACCTAAGGTCCGCACAAAATAGGTCAGCGGTCCGGATCCGGTCCGCGGTCCGCCATTTGATGAACCGTGATCTATACTAATATAGTGAAGATAAAAAAAAAATTATTTAACGCACTAACGTCGGGGAATACTAGTCAGTCTGGAAAAAATCTTTTTGAACTTTGGCCACTTTTTTTTTATAATGATTACTAGTAACGTGGGTCACACATTACTAGTAATCTCGTTAACCCCTCCAGTTAAGCTTAACGCTTGTGTTAGGAGTGGGTTCACGACGGTAGTGCACTAGGTGGGGTTCGAGCCTGCAACCACTTGATCGCAAGTCCGAGGCCTTAGCCATTACGCTACCGAAGCTTAAACTCACTTTAAATAATAACATTTCAGCATATTTTGCTCATAATTGTGATGTTGGTTCGAAACGTAGTTGTAGTAACGAGTAATGGACGAGATTCACACTATAACTCTACTAGCGCTGCTATCACATCCCATCCAATAAAATTATATTATTTAAAAAATAGCTGTTTTAATATCGTATCAGTTTATTGAACTCTGGACGTGTTAGTATGTTTTATGTTTGTAGCCGTAATAGGTTAAAGGTCAGTTTCATAATTCTCGTAAAATCGCCATTTTTAAAATTGTTTGTTGTTTTGTCTAAAAAGAACATTGACACTAAGGGAGGATACAACCGATTTGTTATAAAATTAGAAACGCCCGTCTGGGAAAATTTTCTAAACTGTGTTTGAACGGCATTGGTAGTGGTTTTATACTTTTGTCCATGAGTAGGCACGCCAAATTTTTATGGGGATGGGAGTAAGGTTCGTGATAGGGTAACAATGGTGATGTAGTGTTGAGTCCATCCGTCTGAAGTTGTTTGTCAGATACCTACTACTTTCACCTATTTATTTATCACTATACATTATAAAATAAAGTACAGAGTGAGACTTAGGGTACACTTCATCAAAAAAAAGTATTAAAAACATTTTTTCCGTGAGCTAAGCCGCGAGCAATAGCTATTATCACTACATATTATAAAACAAAGTCCCCCACCACATCTGTCTGTCGGTCTGTTCGCGAAAAACTCAAAAACTACTGAACGGATTTTCTTGCGGTTTTCACCAAGAGGTAGAGCGATTCATGAGGAAGGTTTAGGTATATAATTTGTTAAGGTTTTGAGTGTAAATTGGTTGAAATATGATGATGTCTCTGCTACCGCTACTCTGAAACCGGGGCGGGTTGCTAGTATATTATATTTTATGCTTCTCTTGGCAGAAATGTTTTTCTTGCTATTCCGCGATCTAGCGACTCTTCTCATTGTCTGTTTATTTGTTCTGTTGACTCTTTTCTTTTATAGTGACTCTTTCATTATCATATTTACTTGCGTCAACTAACAGACCGTTAACAAAATAAATAAGAAAAGCGTCATTTCGTGTTAGAGCGTTGCTGGTATAATACCTTACAATTTTTTTTATTACCGTTTTCGCGAGTGAATCGCTCGACTCATTACGCTATGAACTCCACGGCACGTGGCAAAAATCGCATGATGTCTCAAATATGAACTAGACCACTAGGAAGAAAAAAAAATAAGAAGTCCACCTCCTATACAAAGCATCGAGTGTTACTTGATTACGACTTATTTGTGCATATCAGTTAATTTATCTCTACAACAATGAGTCACTTTATTGCTTTGTTATGTATGTTCTCAAAGTGTGGGCTTTTCCAATCTGTTTTATTCATTATCAGTACATTGAGTAAGCCTTAAATTATCATACTTTTTAACGTCAATTACTGCATTGGACAATTATATCAATATGACACGGGGACTTTCAAAAATACATAAGAAACTGATACAAATTACACAATGAGTTTCTCTGAATAACAAACAAGCACACGGCTTGCCTGGCTCTTCTGTTCTTAACAACTCCTATGACACTAAACTTCTGCAGTAACTCTTGACAGTCCGTTTCCTGCTCCATAAAGAGCTGTGGCGACCCCTTACCATTAGAAACACAAAAGCTAGTAGTTATGATTAAAAGGGATCGCCACGAAGAAAAAAACAATCAAAATTAAACCATCCTCTAAATAATTAATTAGAGCAAACTAGATCAAAGACTTCTCGTGAACTCCCCTTTTGGACACTCCTCTGGATCCACCTTTATTTACTATGCAAACTTCAGCTAGAGTACCTAATCCGATAAAAGGTCGTAAATAACATAGCGTGAGACCACTTCACTTTCATTTATATTCATCCTGCTTTTCGACCTATAACTAATTAGCCAAATCTGTAAAGGTTCATACTTATTGGAGAGTGGGGCGATTTACGCCGAGCCAGATCGAGATCGGCCACATCGGCTATGGTCTGTCAGCGTTTGACGATTTTTCTATAAATACAAATCGTATGTATAGAAAAAAAATTAATTGTCTAAATAGATCGTTATTGTGCGTTTTATATAATTTTTGTTCATTTAAGTTGCAAAAGTAAGTACTTAAACTTTTTTTTTCAGGCACTTCCCGACAACAGCCACTTCGAGTTACAAGTATGCGATCCTGACCCGCTCGAGCTATTGCTTACACTTCCTAATCCATCCGTATAAACAATATCCATTACCTCCCATTGCCTTATCTTCTGATCTTTCCTTTTCACTACACTCCCAACTTTCCCATCTTTATGTGAATGGGACCAAATTATAGTTGGCAATATGTGGCTGTTTAATACGACTCTGCCTACCCCTTTGGGGATACAGGCGTGAGTGTATGTTTGTATCACTTTCCTCTATGAAGGTCTGGCAGGGTTAGTGTGCAGGTGCATCCCCAATAGGGCAATGGAATTTGGTTCGAACACAAATCTGATGTCCTACAATTTTCAAAAAGTTGAATTAATTT
The DNA here is from genome assembly GCA_963859945.1 of Euplagia quadripunctaria. Classification (NCBI taxonomy): domain Eukaryota; kingdom Metazoa; phylum Arthropoda; class Insecta; order Lepidoptera; family Erebidae; genus Euplagia; species Euplagia quadripunctaria. Next base: position 11,583,367 of record OY982582.1, on the reverse strand, counting down.
TTGAAGTGACAACTTCTTTAGCGGCGTCGTGCACTATTTGGGATGGACAGGACACGTGACCTAATCGAAAATTCGTAAGACGGAGCCGAGTTTCTTATATTTAAAAAAAAACATAACATTCGAAATTCAAACATTTATGAGCGGCCAGGAGCGCAGAACTTCCAGTGTACCCTACGTATACATTTAGATATGTTATTACTTTATTACCTACTTTTTATTTTTAACCTAATTATATATATACAGATATGTGTGTGTATGTATATGCAAATACATTGTGAAGTTATGTTTTCACTTCTGACTTGCAGTCCTACGACTGACTGTTTTTTTATTCAGTACTACTAATTTACTAAAAGGGAAGCAACGTCATGGTACAAGCTCTGCTGGTCTATAGTCACAGCCTTAAAGAAACATTTTTACTTAACAATCAAGTATCACTCTAGTTAATTAGCAGTTAGCCATATTTTTACCTAAATATGAAACTAATGTTCGTCCATTATGGACACGCTCTTTTTTGTTCGCTGAATGCTAAGTATCATACGTTCAAATTCCTATTTGGGTCTAAGAACTTAGTCATAGAGCTGTAAATTGGTAAATTGCCAAGGTTAGTGTTGGCCGGGGAAATAAAAAATATAAGAATAGAAACAAGAAATAAAACTACAAATAGTTTCCTTGCCGAACTCTAAGCTAAGTTTTTAAGAAATTATATCTAAAAACCTATTAGAATAATTTTTTTAGTTAGATATTTATTTATTTGTTTAAAATCATAGGTATAATATTTGGTTTTTAACTGACTTCAAAAAAGGAGGAGGTTCTCAATTCGACTGTATGTTTTTTTTTTATGTTTGTTACCTCAGAACTTTCGACTGGGTGAACCGATTTTGATGATTCTTTTTTTATTTCAAAACTGGTGCTTCCCGTGTGGTCCCATTTCAATTTGGTCCAGTTCTAAGAATGGCATCCATGAGAAAACCATATAAGTCTTTTATGGAATAGTTTTTGTTTTGAAGTCGGTTTTTTTTTTAAAGAATTATCTTTCCTGATGAAATCTTTGGTAAGTTTCTATGCCAATGCATGCGAAGGTTTAAGCTAGTTGTGTTATCACTACATATTATAAAACAAACTCCACCATCTGTCTGTCTGTTCGCGATAAATTGAAAAACTACTGAACGGATTTTCATGCGGTTTTCACTAATAGACAGAGTGATTTATGAGGAAAGTTTTATAATTTATTAAGGTTTTGTGTAAAATGGCTGAAATATGCCGATAAATGTTGAAGATGTCGGAAAAAATCAATATATGCTTTGCTACCCGTGCGAAGCCGGGGCTGGTTGCTAGTATTTCTAAAGGTAGGTACTTTTTTACATTTTAGAATATTGGTAATTCGGTATAGATGCTGTTAGAGAACTAAATCAAAATGGAATTAGACGGAGGGACAAAGAAAGCGATATGTTTTTCACAACATGTATTTGACATGGTATTTGAATAAAACTAAAACGTTATTATATGTCATCAAGATAGCATTGAATTATTCCTATCCGTACAGTAATTGTAGCAAACCAAATTTCACCGAGTGTTCTTGGGTAAATAACGGCAGCGTATAATGCGGTCAAAACGTGCAATGACGCCGAAGTCACGCGGACACCTCGATTCGCGTCTTCCAAACACAATGGAATTCGTTTAGTGAGTCGCTTTACTAAATCTAAAGTAGGTTCCACACTGATGACACAAGCAGCGTGTATACTTTGCAGAGTTCCGTCTCTATTAAGAGCGCTCGTTGCAAGCAGCAAACTCTCCTAATTGTTCCGGACGGTTTTTTTTTCGAATACAAATGCCACATATATTATGTACGTGTTGCTTTATCAACGGACACAAAGGACACATAGACGTGGAACATTAATTGTGAATTAATCAAAGGAATTATTCCATGTGGGAATGGAGCTCAAAACACTCCACGCAGTGACAGTTGGCACGTTACTTTATAACAGACTAGCTGCGCCCCGCGGTTTCACCCGCGTAAGTCCCGGTGCCGTAGGAATATCGGGATAAAAAGTAGCCTATGTGTTAATCCAAGTCTCCAGCTATCTACATACCAAGTTTCATCGCAATCGGTTCAGTAATTTTTGCGTGAAAGAGTAACAAACATACATCCATACATCCTCACAAACTTTACTACTGTGGTAAAATCACTATTAATTTCTATTATTGCGGCCCCTAAATTAAAAAGGAGTACTTAAATGTGAAATCTAATTTACATATTCAAAGCAATTATGCTATTTAAATTATTTTTAATGTTCTTCTTTTCTTAATTGTTGCGATATTTTTTTAGTTGACCTTTTTTTAATATTCTCCTTTGTGTGTGTCCTAATTATTATTGTCTTATTAAATAATCATTGTCTTAAAGACTAATCTCACACTATTTTATTATTCCGATATCGCGGGCTTTTTTTATGAGGATTTTATTTGACGAACGTAAACTATACTATGCCTACTTGGAGGCATAATATTTATACCTACGTGTATTAAATTGTCCAATGTGGGGATTTCATGATGATGAAATTTAAACCACCGAATCCACTGTTAGCTTGCAGGTTTGGATTAACATCTATAGGTATAAGCACCATGGGTACCAAACACAGGCGTATACCGACGTAATGTAGTATTTTTCATACCTAGACTGTAACCACCTATTAATAGACGGGCCTTTTTAAGCCTCTTAGTACGACAAAATGTCCTTTATTGTTGACTGGAAAAAATAGCGAGGGAAAAAACCGGCACAGTGACTGTGGGGAAACTCAGAATTCAGTAAAACCGCTAAAAGGAAATAAAAAACAATGAAATGGGTAATTGTAATGAAACCGGTGATTGTAATGGTTCAATAGAAATTGTGATTGACGTACACTTCACCCTACATAAAATTTCCTTAAACGTTGACTCAAACGTAAACACCGAATCATTCAAGAGTGAGGTTTACTTACTTCAGTAAACAATTTATTAAGAAACAGATGTGCTGTGCAGAACGTGTGCTTCTAATCAATTGTTAAGAGACTACACAGGAACAGGTTCGGCAACGCAGTTGACAGCTTTGGTGTTCCAAACGCCCATACTCATAGGCTCCATTGTATTATATTAACCCTTACAGGTCACCATTTCACCGATGGTAGTGGCGAATGACGGTATCAATGAACAGCAGGCAGATTGCCGATTACGTCCGTCGCGTCGCGCTGTTCAGTAACAGGTACCCTTATCCATCCCGCCAGGATGGTTGTCACTTTAGTGGTATAAAAAAGGGCTTTGAACAAGTTTTTAAACAATCCATATAATTATATACCTAGTTGTTTTGTTCGGTGTCCATTGAGTTTTTATGAAACCCACGCGTCTTTTATTGTTTCGAATAGTTTGACTATATTCTGTATATTAATTTATTTTCTTTTTAACAGTCAGTTAAAACATATATATTGATTACCTATTTTAATTCTTTTACACTATTTATTACCAGACATTCGTAGTCATTATGATATTGTACACATGCATCGTACCTAGATATTTTTTCTAAATAAATGTTTATTGTTTTACGCAATAAAAAGAGTTACGCTCTTTCTGTACGTAGAAGAACAAACACATATTTATAAAAAGATATTAATTTTATTAATTATTTTGAAAACTTAGAATAATGAACAAATGAAAGAAGTAGATTCGTCACTTGAGTCCCTCAGTAAAGTTAATTATAGTCAATTCTTATGTATAGTTCTATATTAAACGTAGGTAATATAATTTATTAAACGAGCTCAGTATTTTTAGCTAAAATTAAATTTTTACCTTTTTAAATCGAATAGAAGTTTCTCTTAACTAAAATCTATTATTATTTTTAATGGAATCGGCAACACGCTAGGTCATCAGTAATTGACGACTTATCGAACTGTCAAAAAGAAAATAAAAGAATGGACAGAATATAGAAAGTTCTGTGTAGGGTTACGATAGTCTATGGTCTGCGTTTTATAGGGATGGGATGGGTTTGGCACATTTGCAACATATAGTGTCAGGCAAATAAAAAAAAAAGTCTTGCACAAAACAACAGACGATAGTATTCCTTATTTCAATAACATTAAGGTATAACAGGGTTAGCTGTATTCTTGTGACATCATTCAATGTTGATTGAGGACTGGCGCCTAAATCTACTGTAAACAGGTTCCAGCCTTGTCCGTTTTAATTTATCTGATTGCTGTTTAAATATTTTTCGAGAATAAGATTCGGAGAATAACCATGTATCCTAACTCGTTAATAGTTTTCATGCAAATTTTATCAAGATAAAAATTTATTTGAACGAATTGTTGACTTTTATCTGTTTTTATTAACAGTAATTTGCAAAATTACGCTGAAATTATTCTCTATCACTTCGTTATACAATGTTACATGTGTTTACTTAGAAAACTGTATTCTAAACAAAAACAATATATTGTGTAACTAGTATTTTGCATATTATAATGTTATTAAATAATTTAAGTAAACCTACTCAAGAACCGAATTGCGAGTAATAAGCCAAAATAAATTCAATAGCACGACCTTTGCTTATTTTTTGGCAATTAATTCCGCGTTAAAACTGTTTGTTTTCATAATCTCTATCTATTCTTCTATTATTTAACTAGCAATCGCACAACAGCATTACGCTCTTATGGTAACTTATATTGTGTATAATTTTCGAAACTAACCATAGAAGCATTTCTCCCGTTTTAATTATTCCATGGTCCAACTTATATTACTCGACTTTAAAAACAAATTGTTCAGAAACGGATGAGAGACGATAATGGATCTAAAAGTCTGCAGCAGAGAATAATAATGGTGAATGAATGAATGAAATTGGTTTTAGTTGTTTTTAAAATTAATATCTCCTAATAAATGAACTGATTCGAAGACAAAAAAAGTAAAGTACGAAGCTGAATGCGTGACTAAAGTACACTAAACTCTCCTTGCAAATGTCAACACATGTTGGTTGACGCATTCTATAGGACAATGTCAGCAGAACGTGTGAATGGGGAAATTAATATCCACCACTTATACTGTGAAGATTTCATATTAGTAGATAAAGAACTATGCGCTTACTAAGTAAGTTTAGACAATAAGCTATTATGCATGAGAAATGTAATATTATTATTCAGTTCTTACTTAACGTATACGAAGTGTTACAATTACGTTGTTAGTGCGACTTCTGTAATTGCTTCTTCAATCGTTTGTAATGCGCTTGTAATGCAACAGTTACGTTAACCTGTTTGTTTTCAACACAATAGTGACCGTGATCGCTATAAATGCGAAAGGTATGGTCATTTACGATCATGCCATAGTAGTGGTCATTTACGATCATGCGAAAGTAGTGGTCATTTACGATCATGCGAAAGTACTTTTTTTTTAAAGGACAACTCCCGCATTAGGAATTACTCCTGTATCGCGGGGGACTTTACAAACATACAAACAACGGACACAAAGAACACCCAGACTCGGGTGGGAATCGAACCCACGACCTATGGCATAGCACTCAGGGTCACTAACCACTAGGCCAACAGGTCCGTAAATCCGAAAGTAGTGACCAATTTCAGTGGAACATCTCTGGGTACTGTCAGTGAGACCTTTGCCACTATGCTAATTACTACTGCACTGCACTTGTGACTCTTGAGCTACAGGTGCCCATGGGCGATGGTAGTCGCTTACTATCAGGTGACTCATCTGCTCGTTTGTCCCCGTTCCATAAAAAATAACTCATATAATTTTTTTAACTAAGTAAGTATGTACATATATCTATTTACTACAGCAGATAATGAAGGTGCCGCTGCTGCCGCACTAGCAACGACAGCTTAGCTAGCTACTACGGCATACATATATACCTTGGGCTGCCATCCGTCCGGGTTTCCCCGGATTTGTCCTAGTTCAGAGGACTTCCGGGGAACGTCCGGTCAGGGTTTTCAAAAAGTGTCCGGGTAAAACCCGGACACTCTGTGCCAAGGGACAATTATAATTGTTAGATGAATCGTTAACAATCTAAAAATTTATATGGAATCAGCGTTTTTTTTAAAGTGTCTGGGAAAGAATCTCAATTTCACGCAAGTGTCCGGATTTTTTTTAATTTTTGTCCGGCATCGGTAATTTAAGTGATGGCAGGCCTATGTATCCCGAACCAATTTCACATACAAAGTGCTGTAACTGTTCATTATATCTTAAGGTCACAAAATCTGCCAGGGGCTTTATTTTATTGCACAAGGTCACATACCTCTTGATCTTAATTATAAGAGTTTTTCTTTAGCGTAATTTCAAAGAAATGTACGTCATATTTCTGTCTATGCCTTAAATATTCGATAAACGCGCCCACGCAAGCACCGTAATCACACGTAGGTAATTACTATTTACTATTAACGGATATTTGTAAATAGTAACGTGTCTGCAAGACGTCTAGAAACATATGCCAACGATAACATTATCCTCGATGAGTTTTCTTCTATGACGCATCATTATGAATGGGGAGGTTATTTTTTTTAAACTTAACTCTTAATATTTTTTTTAACTATGTACATATATCTATTTACTCTTTAGTCTTCAATCTTGATCCAGTAAATTAAATGTCTAGGCCTAACGGTTTTCAAGGAAAGGATTAATAAAATATTTGCACCATGTACCTAACACCAGAAGCCGGCAATATTCCTGGCCATGAGTAAATAAAGAACCAGAAAATTAAAAAAAAAAACATGTTGAAAAAGAGTGTCCTTGGAGTTTCTTGCCTGTTCTTCTCCATAGGATCTACGTATTGGAACAGGTAACTAGCTTTACGACTGACTTAGTCTGACTGATTCCAACTCCTTACAATTCATAAATACTTACCTATAGTTAGTTTAACTGGTTTAAATTTGAATGGTTTTGATTTTAATTTTAACCAGAGATGAAATTATTTATATAAATAAAAAATTGCTTTCACAAAATATGTTGTTGTTAGCTACGGCGCACCAAAAGAAGTGTGAATGAACTTACAAAGTTTATTTTTATTTCACTCAATGTCAATATATATTTAACGTAATTAAGCTAAATAAGGTATATTAACGTAGCTTACTACAGTTGCTTTTTAAGCAAGCGGCGGTAGTGTAGTGTGGTGGCTAAGGCGTCGGACTTACAATCCTGTGGTTGCGGGTTCGGACCCCGACGTGAACCCCCACACACCCCTCCTAACACAAGCATTTATGACCAATATGTTACTAGGATGCTCAATTAAGAAATAATGGAATTCATATGATCATAAACCAGATGCCTCAAGTATTAGGTTATAGTCGATTCACTTCTAAAAATCCATTAGATATTCATGAGTTGAATTAATATTTAAAAGTTCATTCGAAAGTGCCGATCGTTGTTATTTTTAATCTGCGGCCGCATACTAATTCTATAAAATTCGAATATAGTACGTGACGTCACCTAGAGGAAACGCCTCGTGTCCCGGGAGGGAAGTCATCATTCCCATAGCGTCTCTAGCAAAGTTCCATCCTGAAATAACATTTAACCAGTTTAAAGTGAACTTCTACATTTCTTAATTCCAAAACATATAGTAGAGTCCAGTAAGAGAGATAGAGATCAATTTAAAATTGCCGGTCTATAAACAGCTGTTGACGAAGCATTCGACTTTCGAATGTTTTTATTTTTAATTTCACTCTGGATTCGTAGGGTTTTAATATCATAGATTGCAGCTTTAATACATTATAACTGTTAAAGACAATTAAATAACGTGGATGTGGGCACCCAAAGAGATTTTCTGGAACGGAAATATGCGGGAATCGGAAGTGACGTAGATACTATATTGTTAAAGCAATAGAAGCAAGTAATGGAAGACACTTGTTGTTGTTGCGTAGAAATATTAAAGGTAAATTCTTAAGGGTAAGTTTTAATAATTATTAATAATATATATCCTACTTATGTGTAATTCTTAAAAAAAGTTATCAAAAAAGATGATAAGTACGTTCGTCGTTTTAGGTTAATTTTAAAACCTCTTTTTTAAACTCCCACTATTTACTAAAATAGTGTACATACTAGTGTACACCTAAACTCTTACTTTAAGATAAGAGAATGGACAGTTATTGCGGAAGGCACTTGTGCTACGAATATGATCCTAACTTTTTATATTCAAGAACTTTCTTTTAAATGTTTACCTTTTTTCGACTTGAAAAGAAAACTCTTGGAAACAAAACATCTAGACATCGTAGACCATGAGACTGGATGAATGACGACAGCCACTAGTAACAATCTCAAGCTTACACAGAAACGTAAAGACATCCCTTCATATCGTAAATTCAAATCATTATTTGTATTGTCCCCTATATTTACTAGTCTACTAGTAAAGCTGTAACTGAACGACATTATACTAAATGCATCAGTCACCGCAGCTTGCTCATAAATGTCTGCGTCGAGTAATAACTATAAAAAGTTAGTTAAAAAACAAACACGGGAACGCACCAGTGTGTACACGGACTAAAGCACATATGTTGTGACGTAAACTAACGAACTAGAACGAGAGAGTATTCGTTATTTAAAATTCGGTTTCACTTAGTTCTTTTTTTTTTAATACCGATGCGATGAAAGATCTGTCACTTTAGACGGAAATGGTAATACGCCCGCGAACATACTATGTGGATAGTAGAATTTATTAAAAAAAAGAAAAGAGAAGCTATACTATTGTTAAGAACAGAGTTGCCAGATCGCGATATGATTTAACTAGTCCTACATTTCATAAATAATCTACATAATCTAATCGTTTACATGAAACTCTTCTAAAAGATTTGACACTCTGACATTGTCAGAGGATACTGTATTTTACTAGCAAGGATATAAATAAACTTTAATCATTAGACTTCAGTGGTCCAAAGCACAGAGTATTATTACCACTCTTTATTATATACTGTTCATTTATGATTCATTAAAGGGCAAACGGACACCTCTCATTAGACTTCGTTAAGTCTAGGTCTGTCACTGTCGCTTTAAGGTAAATTGTAGCGACAATACAAGATCTTAAGACCTAATATATGCTATAAATGTGCAGTGTTTCATTATTCGATTGTAATTTATATTATTTTCGTAGATATGTATGTAGCTTCTACGGGCAAGTTTATTGTTGCCTATGTACCAGCCACGTTTAAAGACTCCGTGCTGCTACAGAGAAATGAAATTATAATAACAATCAGCGGACACGGAAATCGAGCCCAGGGCGTCACGATCCCACTAAAGCATATGACTTATGCCATAGACCAATAAGGGAATCGTGAGCTACTGAAACCGAAGGATGCCTCGTCATTCGTGAACTAAGTCCTGATGTATATGTATAGTTTAACAAAAAGTTCTCCGAAAAGGACGCCAGGACTTCAGATTTCGCAGTACTCATAATAGGTAGCATAAAGAAATGTATTCACCTATAGAATAGTAAGTGGCATCATAACTACTGTAGCTATAGATAAATTAGCATGTGTATTCGTAGTGACGCATATCGATTGTCTGTCGGAAATTGTCAATGATTCATTAGGATATTAGCAGTGGATGTACTGTATAAATACTACGTGATACGTATTATATTCAGAAGGAGGTTGAGACAAATAGTTTGATTTAGAAAGTGTTCTGGGGCAAGTGGGGCATCTGTGTACATCAACAGTATCTCATGGATTTTATAGCCGAAAGTGACGATTTTTATACTCTAATCACACGCACCCTAGTGGAAAATCTTTAATAAGTAACATTTACTAGTTAAAGAATTTGTAATTTTGTTAAGCGAAGCTCAAGTTATAATTCATCACCATCATTGTCAAACTTCTATGATTTGAAAACGTCGATTTCATAAACTATTTTCTTTGATTTTTTTTTGTTAAATAAGAAATCATAGTAAAAAAACAACAAAAAGTGTGGGGTGTAAAAATGAGCTATTTGATGTAATTTTCCACTTTTTAGCTCAGTTTGCCATTAAAGCGTGTTTATTTAGTTTTTTAAACTATACTTTATTTTCAAATCCTGTCTTGTATTGTCACAATGGTCTTAGATACGTGCAAAATTTTAAGTTAGTAGGAAGTCTTGATGTTTGTGAAAACTACATAAAAAAAATTTGTTACATAGATAAATAAAATTTATTGTTCCCGGATCCCTCCTATTTAAGGCACAGTACGGCACACCGTGTGGTTTTAGTCGGTTCGATTCCGACACACCGCCCCACCGTAAACTCTGGTGGGGAGACAGCCCGAGGGGGTTTCCATACGCACACAAAAAAAAGGCCAAACTAAAATAAAACGTGTAAAAATGGGCTTCAGATTCAGGCTTCAATGTTCCGGAAAATATCGTTTTACTATTTAGAAAAATTATAATTATTTAATGAACATTTAATTCGCAATCTTATTAATAGTTGTGAGAAAAGAGCCAAAGGATGGTGGTGGTTCCAAGACATGAACGTTATCTTGTTGTTAAAAGAAACTGAACGGTTATAAATGAGCTTTTCTCAGCAGGAGCTATTGTATACCAGGCAATACATTTTTACTCTGATTTTCTGATAATATTTTATGAAGGTTTAAACTCTTGGATTTAAAAAGACTCGAATTAAACCATTCTTACTGCCATGGAATACGTCAGTAGCGCTTTTAGTTTGGATAGGACACCTATCTTACATTTCTTTATTTAGACCTTCATCGAGATTTATAAGGAAAAACGTCAGATGGCAAGATATGAACTTCCTTTTGAAACTCCAAATCGTGTAAGTGATTAGCATGTGTATATGATCGGAACAAATTATTTATCGCATCGCCATGAACTATTAAGGGTTCAGGAAGGTCGTTGTACTTTATGGCGTCGAAATATGCCTTCCGCCGAACAGAGTATAACTGTACAATGAATTGCGACAAACATAAAATTACGACATTTGCGTCAATTTTCTCTTAGCGTTTACCGTTTTACCTTCAAATATAATGATAATGCGAAGCCTTGGAGTATTGCCCGTTGTAGAGGTCAAACTCATGAATGTATCATATTTAAATATTCTATAGGTTTGAGTAAAGTCCAAATTGTACCCTTTTTATTAAGGACAAACATGTATAAAAAAAAAAGTTGATAAAATTTTATTACTTTTCGATAGATGTAAGTAGTTTTAGTAGATACTTAGATAAATAATACGTATCAATAATAATTATGTTTTTGTAGATTAAATTTAATGTAAGCCTTTTATAATCTGGTACTTTTTCTAATATCTTCGCTAAACTTGAGACAGACAGTTGAATGATTATTACACATATCTTCTGGGGTAGTGCAAATACACGTATCTGGGATTGGATAAATCTGCGTAACTAACAAATGTAGCCAAATTAAGATTTCGTGACCAGTGCACGCAGGATCCTAATGGGCAATCACTGCTTTAACGCAAAATCGTGTTCGACCCAATAGAAAGTAAGAAAATGCCAAAAAACAATATCGCGTATCTAATATCGGCAAATTGCGATACAGCGTGTGTGATCAGGTGGTTAAAATGTATATTAAGTAAATAAACATTCACACAGATAAAAAATATTAACATCTTCTTAACCTTTTCCCAAATTTATTTCATGTCATATGTTTCATCTTCTATTCTACTCTATCATTCGTAATTTCACTGTTTACTCTGATCCTGGCCGTTTCCTTTTTCACACAGTCCATTCTATTTTTCTTTGGTCATTCTTTACTCGTTTAAAACTCTCTAATTCCATATATAAAACCCAAAGATCAATTTAAGAATCCAATATAAAAATATGCAAATTTTTATTCACAATTAGCAAATTTATTATTTTGTACTGACTGAAAATTTCGTTGTGCATATTTTTTCAAAGGTAGGGAGTGCAAGTGCTTATCAGCATATTATTAGTATTAGCATAAATTCCATCTAGGATCAACTTAAACTACAATTACGAATTTGAGAATAGAGCCTTTTGAGAGAGATAGAGAATTTTAGAATTTACGTGGGTGAGCCATGCTTCGGCACGTATGGGCTGGCTCGACTTCGCTCGATACCACGGCCTCACAGAAAACCGGCCGTGAAACAATGCTTGCATTGCTTCACGGCCGGTGAGTGAGGTTACCGGAGGCCCTAACCCTGCCTATCCCCCTTCCCGTCCTTCCACTCTAATCCCCCTCTTCCCCTACTCCCACCTTAAGGGCAAACGCACTTGTGACCCATGAGTTACATGGTAGTCATTTACCATCAGGTGACCCGTATGCTCGTTTGCCCCCTATACCATAAAAAAAAGGGCCAGTTATTCCATTCCACCTCTTTATTAGATAATAAATTGCTAATCTCAATGTCAGAATATGAAAATATAAACATTAACAATAATTAAAAAGTGTCACGCTTAATGGTTGTTAAGAATTTTATTCCTAATTAAAAGGACTGAGACATGTTAATACGATAATGGTTAATTAAACTGCTGTCCCTTGCTGTATATAGCTTTTGGCCCATTTTTTTAAGCAAAGCTTATATTATTTTGGAATTATTTAAAGTGTTTGATTTCAATACTGCATAACTTATACATTCCATTTTTATTAGTTGGTGGTCAAACGTACAAAAATGTTGTGGTAACTAAATTAATCACTTTATCAAAACTGTAATGCTATCAGTCTACGAAATACTACAATTAATATATTCCGTGTAAAAATGAGCCCAGTAGCCGATAAAATAAGGAAGTTATAAAGTACAAATATGTGGATTGGCACTATCCTTGATTTGACTAATTGTGATTTTATTAAGAGGTTTAAAATCAGACAGCAACAATCAGGTATGCAATATACCTGATGTTTGGACCGAATTGCACAGACCATGTTCAAATTTCAAAGTTGAAGCGTCAGTAGCGTAATGGTTAAGGTGTCGGACTTGCGATCAAGTGGTTACGGGTTCGAACCCCACCCAGTGCACTACTGTCGTGAACCCACTCCTAATACAAGCGTTAATCTTAGCTGGAGGGGTTAACAAGATTACTAGTAATGTGTGACCCACATTACTGGTAATCTTTTAAAAAAAATAAAATAGTCAAGATTATCATAAGATAACTTACTACAAGGATGTTATAATTTACATATAATGCTGTTATCTCCTTGTGACGAATTTAGCATGGAAAAACTGACCTTAAAAGTTATTGTGAGTAACTTAATTAATCCAAAAAAAAAACTGCTGCCACACCAGTAGTATTATAAGCCCCAATGGTTAATTGTAATAGGCTTATGTAGTAAGCTCTACACATACTTTTCTGTAATATTTTACTTAGAATTTTTGTAGGAAAGATTGGAACTAAGGTCTCTGATCTTAGTTTAAGACAACCACCGTTAAAAGTATTATCTAAATAATAATAATAATTTCACACATCTAACACACGGCTGTCTGATTCCAAACTAGGCAGAGCCTGTACTATGGTAACCAGACTGCTGATAAACATACTTATATATCTAAATACATACAATATTAACAGAACATGTTCTGTGTTAATTCGAGTCTAAAGTAGGCCTGTTCATTTAGTTTATGTTTCAAAAAAGTTATAAACAGAAGCACTCATACAAACTATTATAAATTTACATATCTCTATTCCCTGGCACTCTAGACTAGAACAACCCCAGCTAGGCGCCAGGATGCACGATACACTACTATTAGTTACAGAAACAAAACTTTGTAAATTATGAAACAAGTGTCTAAGTCACTATGCATTAATGCATAATTTTAAGTGTGTTTATCTTAAAAATATTACTGTTATAGTAAAAGCTTGGAAATTAAAACTTACTTAGTTCCTGAGCTTCCGCCGTACCCTTTGTCGATGCTAATATTATGAATAAATGCACCAAGCACAAAACACAAACATGATCACTCAACATTTTGACACCAAAAGTTATTAGGGACATTTTAACGCGAATCTAGCGAAAGGAGCTGGGAAACAACTTATTATTTACGAAGCAAGCTCATTATGTCCAAGCAACTAGACACTGCACATTTTTCAATTCACAAAATATTACATGAACCACTGACACAGCTCACCCCCGCTTGCATGAGCAACCGACTAATTTTGACGTTTCTTTCCACAAACAAAAGAGACAAACTACACGGTGTTGCCATTTGTAAATCTACGTTCCTATCAAAAGCAAGAAAATTCATCCAAGGCCAATGTATAGTTAACTAAGATCAAAAATATGTAGATGTAACCATGACACGTTATTGAATTTTCAGAGTGGTCTTAAACGCCGTACGCACCATTGTGCCTGACGTACGTCCCGCCAAGGACACGTACGATGCACGATGCAAAACGATCGTGAATAGTCTTGACGTACGTCAGAATTATATATATATACATTATATACTGCTTGCTGGACTTGCACGACGCGTTTTGCATCCAGCGAGTCCCCCACCACATGCTTATGTACATACCATAGACTTTACGTTCTAAATTCCCCAATCGGTTTGAAATTCCCCACATTTTTGGGCATTCCCCACAAATTGGCAATATACTCTATATATGTATGTACCATAAACCTTATATACTAGAACTTTACTACTAGAACTAGAAACAGAAAGATCTACCCTTTCGTCTTTCTGTATCCCTGACAACGTACACGCAACATTTTATGATGATCTGTTGAATACTTAAGGCGTGAAAGCGTTACGCACAAATAAACAAATTAAGTTTCGCATTTGTAATATTTATTTGTTAATTTATTTATGTGGGAAAAACATCAGTTGTTTTAATATGATACTTAATTGTTAAGTAGATTTTTACCGTGTCAGTGTCCTTTGTTTTAAGATATTTGCATTTTCATTACCATTACGTATAGTATTATGTTATCTGTGACATTACACATTTGTTCTCTCTGACAAACAATTTCTATATGGTCTCCTCACCATCATAGAGTAACACTTAACTAACTCAAGATAGTTACAAATTTATATTACAACCGTACTATCCACATGTTACATAGGCATATAACTGTTCTATAAAAAAATTAAAAATATTTTGGAACTTATTGAACGATTAAACACAATAAAATGTTCAATTGTTATGAATGAAAATATTGGCTATTTTATTTGTAACGTGATTTAAATAAAGTATCTAAACTTATCGTTTGGTATCCGGCCAGATTCTTGCTCACTATCCGGTATATAGCCGGAAAGTAAATTTAGGCCGGATACTGGTTATGGCCGGATGCGTATCATCTCTAGTAAGAATGGCTGGCATTATTAATATTATTTAATATGAAAAATACACAGAATAAAAATAGCTTCAAAAAGCTTTAAAAAAATGGGATATTGATTAAATATTATCATACGTAGTGACATATTAAAAATTAAATTCGAATATAGATACATAATTCCGAAGCAAACTTAAGTTTATTGAACTAAAGCGATCGTATGAATTCGACTTTTGACGGTCATGTTCAGGACTTCGAAGATGCCGTTGCATTTCGCTCCAACCAGGTACGACGGTGTGGCAGAATCCGCAATGAAATGTTGCTGGTCCAATCTGTTAATAAAATTAGTGGTAGGTTAAATAATTTGGAAAGGGCGTGCGAAGTGCGCGTTACCAATCAGTTATTGATTTGACTTTAAAACACGTTGTTATGAAATGATCATGGGTTAAAGTAAATAGCTAAAAAGAAGAAAACGCGGAAACCAATATTAGTAGGTATATTTACAATATCAATAAATATTTAAAGATGCCTTTTATCTTATTCTCTTGACAAATCAAAGTAAACCTCAAAGTAAAGGTTTACTTCTATCCAATTTATTTGCTCTTTGTGGTCTTATTATATATTACTGTTTCCAACTATTTATTTAAATGTATTGTTTTTTTTTGTATTGCATTGTATTCAAGCATATTGTTTATCCCTCAAACCCCTATAACCACATGATATTCGTTCAACTTTAACATAAAAAATAACACTTACACAACGACATACACAGATAAAAAAATAGGCGAGCGATAGAGTTATCAAGACAGTTAAAAAAAGCATTTAGGCTATATTTATATATATTTAGGCATATCAGGCTCGAATATCAATTACCTCTCTTATGTATTCATCTTTTTCAGATGTAATAATTTGAACATGTTTTCCCTTCGGCAGAGAACAGCTATCGATGTGCTCTAGTGGAAATTCTGGATATTCAGGCAGAGTGATACCGCATAATAAGCATCTCAAACCGACACCCGAGGTATTTCTTGTAAGTAATAAATGACTCAATAAAGTTATGCAATATTTGTTATTAATAAGATAAACGGTATCTAGTTCCCTCTCACTTCTTTTTTTTACTCGTAACAGTGACTGTACAAAATCTACCATGCTTTGCCTTGTCTGTGTTCTTGCTACAAGTTTACGGTTATGTCGTACACCTTTAATATGTTCTTTTAAGGATTTCAAATTAAATGGTAGTTGTACTTCACAGGTGCGACAAAATGCGTTGCTACTATTGTAAGTCATATTATTATCTACCGCCAATGTTTCCACGACGTCGGTGGAACTTAGTTTATCACTATTGATTTCTGGATTTGAACTGCCACATTCTAAAGCATAGTCTTTATTATGGATAGAGTTATTGACATCTTGACAAACTGTGTCTAAATGGCTAACCTGTTGCAATACTGCTGGTTCTTTCTTTAGCACATTGTTTACTGAACTTTCATTGTGATCTTTGTTATGATCTATTCTTGTATTTCCTTTCACATCCAGCGCTTCATTAATTTCAGATGTCGTAATATGTTTGCATCCATCAGCCTCAGCTGATGTTTCAGCCTTTGAACATTCTTCAATAAGGCTTTCGATACCACGATGATGAAATTTGATGTCTATGAAATGATTTTCAGTGAGAGCGGTTTTTGTTCCGTCATTATTATTATTGTCATCGCATTGGTCACCTTCTTTAGTATCAGAAATAATTTCGTTTTCGTTGATATTATCGACATCATGTATTGAAGTAGTGTCTTTTGATTTCTCATTGTTATCCTTCTCAACAATATTATCTTCATTTGACCTAATTTTGGATTTTGAGTAAAGATCAAGATGATCAGCGTCATCGAAATGTTTGTTCATCGTATTTAAAGGCAGAAGTTTATTACATGTGATACAATGAAAACTTGAATCATCAATCTGAAACCAGAAAATAGGGAAAAATTCCGTTTTAAGACTTAATAATAAATATAAAACAATGTTTTTTTTTTTTTTAAAGATTACTATTAACGTGGGTCACACATTACTAGTAATCTCGTTAACCCCTCCAGCTAAGCTTAACGCTTGTGTTAGGAGTGGGTTCACGACGGTAGGGTACTGGGTGGGGTTCGAACCTGCATCCACTTGATCGCAAGTCCGACGCCTTAGCCATTACGCTACCGCCGCTTAAGATTACTTTAATGATTTTTTCAATGTAAACATTCAACCGTTGTTTTGTGAAGTATGTATGTATAAATTTGGGTGTAGTGCATGATAGCAAGCTCTTATTTGATCAGCATGTTAGCCATTTAGTCAATAAAGCCTTTAGGGCTTTAGGTTACTTGATTCACTGTTCCGATGACTTCAGAAATATGAAAACCATTAAAGTACTATATTGCTCCTATGTACGAAGTCACCTGGAATACGCTTCGCAGATTTGGAACCCGTACTATGCTTGCTACTCCAATGACATCGAGATGATTCAAAGAAAATTTATTCGATATTTAGGTTTTAAATTTAAATTATTCGACCTAGCCAACTTCACCCATGAGCTGCGCTGTGTTAAATTGCATATTCTACCTTTGTTTGAAAGACGAAACCTTTCAGACATAACTTTTCTTCTCAATATTTCTCAGGGTGAGATCGACTGTCCTGAACATCTTGCCAAAATAAAGTTAAGAATACCAGTAAGAAATCTACGTAAAACTATCTTGTTATACAGACCTCCATGCCACACCAATTTCAGATGGAATAGCTTTCTGCCTAGCCTAGAGTATCCAATGAATTTAACAAATAAATGTCGACAGTCGTTTGATCTTTTTACCACTGGTAAACATTCTGCCAGATCTTGCGAGATTAAGTCCTCTTTCTCATAACTAACTGTGCTTAAGTTGTTCAAAGATACCATCATGTTGCAAACTAATTGTGGAAGCTTGTTATTTGCATTTATTGATCTAATTCGTATAACTATTTGTATGTAGCTGTAAGCTCCTCTAATAAAATAAAATAATTTACCTTGTCATAATTAAAATCAAAACTTGTAATAAAATAAGTAAATTTAAAAATACTTTGACTAAGGCCGTTAAATTCTTTCGTATTAGTGTCAATTTTATTGATCATAACGGGCCATCGGTAGTTGTCTGTGAACTCAAATCAGTTTCTATATTATTAAATGTTACATAAAACGGTACATACTGTAGAAATTTGTGAAATATGCACCTTTTGACGTTATCATTTGTTATCGTAACATTATTTATTTTTAATGTTTGGTATAACGAGTAAATTTTGTTATGAATACTGTTAAATAGTTTATTTAGCTTTTATCCTAATGACCGCACATCAACAAAGTTGTACTTTAGGAATTAAACATGGGAAAATTGGGAAGAAGTATAGTAAAAGGGAAAGGAAGTAGGCAATGGAAGGAAAGACATATCGCTTATACAGATGTATTAGGGTAGCCCCCAATATATTATATAGCTCGAGCAGGTCATTATATATACTGGCTGTAGTTGTGTTGGCTGTACACAGTGTACTCTTTTTTGTTGAATTTTATAATGATAGAAACGTGTGTGATAGGTAGATTTTGAGTGATGTTTTTACTTTTGACAGCAAAGACTTACTGAACGATAGATGACGTCATTTTCTCCAAATTTGACAGGCTTTTGTATAAGACTCAGAACATGGGACGTATTATTTTTATGTAGAACTTCATCTTCAAACTCGGTAACACAAATACAGCAGACGTTGTCAATTAAGCCATGCCAAGCGCGTTCTTTGATAAGGACATTATTAAATGCAGTAACATCACGACTCAAAGGTTTGAGTAATTTAGTTCCTCTACTTTGTTGGTGGTATTCTTCGCATACATGTAGATTAACATGTACGGTAGTTTGCATCAGCTTATTGCAAAATTCACAAAAATATCCGGTTTTAAACTGAAATTTTAAAATTCATAATTTGTTAAGAGGTCGCTTTGGTAGTTAGTTTTAGATAAATTCAAATTGTCTTGAAACCTGCAAAGCAGCTTATCAGAAATAAATTAGAGAAAATAGAAGTTATTATTCCATTTCCTTTTTCCGGTCGTCCTTCGAGTCAAGTGTTTCCTACACTTGATTCGAGCGACGACCGGAAGTATACCTGTCAGCATGGTCGTGCCCAGCTTTATGCCCGGCAACCCTGATAAACTTGGACAATTTTGACTTAACGTTGGTTTAATAAACTTAATAATAGTGTTATTACTTTGATACATATGCGTACAAAAGCCAGGGGGGCGGGCAGGTACCCTCCTTGCCTTGCCCTTCCGTGGGTACGCCCAAGCCTGCCAGAACCGGCAAGTGCTAAGGATATTATGTACCTTATACCAGAATATCAGCGACAGGAATTATTCTCAGATCGGTCGAAGGATATTATGTGTAATTATACTGGGATATCATATATACCGTGTGTATGACTAACTTTAAAAAAACTAGGTTTTAAACGTCAGATTTAAAATCTGTAAATGTCAGTTTTCATTCTTTATTTTGAAACTAGCAGCGTCCCGCGGTTTCACCCGAGTAAGTCCCGATCCCGTAGGAATATCGGGATAAAAAGTAGCCTATGCGTTACTCCAGGTTTCTAACTATCTACATACCAAGTTTCATCGCAATGGGTTCAATGGTTTTTGCGTGAAAGAGTAACAAACATCCATCTATCCATCCGTCCATCCAAACTTTCACATTTATAATATTAGTGGGATATTAACTCTAAAGTGAGTAGTGTTTGTATCATGCACTTAGTATACTTTACGCTAGTATACTAAGTGTATGGTTTGTACTTTGTTTACCTACCTACTCTTTTAACAGCGTACTACGGTTCAGCCGGATAGCATGAACCATCCAAGTCACTCATCTATTATACCATGTTTGTTATTAAGACCAACATAAGACGTTATACATTTTAAAAGTCCATTGCAGCTTACACCCACTCACCTTTCTTATATATTGATCCTTAAACTTGTCTAAATAAGGTACCGCATTCAGATTCTCAGAATGCAAAGACGTTTTGATGTGACAGAGAGCTTCTTGTCTGTTCTCAAGAAAACTGTCGCACGCTAAACAGAAGCAGTTCACGCAGCCGGTGATTATGGCGCTACGGTGCAATTCATACAGCATGGTCTACAATAAACAGAAAAGTAAATATTTAATTTTGTAATGTACACTACTTTTCACTACCTACGAGTAGAATAGTCTTTCATTAGAAATAATATGTAAAGTGAACTTTATATTTTCGTACAAAATACACCACTTCAGCCACTTAAAAGTATAAGACCTGGTACCGGGTCTAATACTTTAAAGTGCTCCATTAATTACGTGAGGTCTTTAGGGGGGGGTCGAGCCAAATCTCACGTGGGGGAAAGGGGGACCTCGACAGATATCACGTAATTTTTTTTCGCAAGGAACAGTGTTAAATTGCGTGAAAACTGGGTTAAATTAAATAAGAAATGTTTCTCCACTAAAATAGTAAATAATGTAAAATGTAAATAGGATAACAATGTAAAGTAGTAGGGACACTCCTACTACAATTTATTTTCCGTGAACGTATGCATTTTTAAAAATCTCACATGAGATTAGGGGTGGGGGTGGGGGTCGATCAAAATCTCACATCTCACCTGGGGGAGAGGGGGGGTCGAAAAATCGCCAAAATCACCTCACTTAATTAATGGATGCCCCCTTGCTTCTATCCTGACATACTTCACGGGCTTCTCCCACTATCATTACACTTTTTATACAAGCCTGCCGGCTTTGGGTAACACTTCTGACCTGGGCTTTCTTTAAAACTTCTTTGGGCACGTTTGTGCACTTTTACTATGGGGAAAAAGCACTGAACTCGTGAACGTCACGCTAATAATGTTGAATAGATCCACTAGATGGCGCTAATCTAAACATTGAGTTCTGTCAGCTCCTTATTAAATAATGTCACCAACCTACTGATGTGACGTTTTAAGTTTGTCGTTTCGATTAAGTTTTCACTTCTGTCGGCAGTCCCATGATGCCTATTTTTTTTTTTATTTAAGCTCAGTAGTTTCGGTTAAAAGGTAACCTTGTCAATTTTCATCCATTTTCTTAAATAATTTTAAAACTATTAATAAAAATATAATTACTTGAAACTCTGGATAACATGCCCTTTCATTTGATATGTCACACGGTGCCGATTGCAATTTTTTTTGCGACTTTGATAATTTTTGATAATTTGACCCCCAAAAGTGCAAAACAGCAAATTGGCTGTGACAGAAGGATAAACAGAACCACGACTGATCTTATAAGGATCCTTTTTTTTTAGTTGGACGTACGGAACTTAAAAAACAATAAAAACGTTTTGAATAGAGAATTAGTTTTTTGAAGTCGTCTAATTTTTTTTATTACTGGGAGCATTAAAAGTAGTAAACAAATTTGGTTACGTTTAATTTTTTTTTTTTATGGTATGAGGGGCACACGAGCAGATGGGTCACCTGATGGTAAATGACTACCGCCGCCCATGGGCGCCTGCAACTCGAGAGTCACAAGTGCGTTGCCGCCCTTTAAGGTGGGATTAGGAGAAGAGGGGGAGGGGGGAAGAGTGGGAAGAGGGAGGAGAGGGGAAGGACGGGAATAAGGGAGAGGGAAGGGTTAGGGCCTTCGGTAACCTCACTCACGCGGCGAAATGCAATGCAAGCATTGCTTCACGGCCGGTTTTCTGTGAGGCCGTGGTAACGAGCGGAGTCGAGCCGGCCCATACGTGCCGAAACAAGGCTCTCCCACATAACCTACACATAACACATAATACCTAATAACTAATCTAATCTGCAATCTAAAGATTACAATTCGAAATACTTACTTAATATTATCTTTTACATTGTTATATTCATCTAAACATTTTGGATTTAAAATATTATTAATTTTGACTGATAGAGCGATTTTAGTGTAGGTATCTACCTATATGCATAATACACATGATCAGTATTAAAACGTCATGTTGAGTTAGCCACTCAAAATTCAATCCTAGCAGGCTCGGAAAACGGACGCTAATCGAACAACTCTAATATCTACAATATCATCTCCAATAACCTCTACTTTATCAATTTCAATTACGAATACTTAAATACAAGAACTTAATGTTCCAATATTATTAAAAATAAAATACTTACAATAACAAAAACCCTTGACCATTTACACTGAAACGACGTGACACTTTAACGAGGAAATTTTACGTATTATTCCTCGTAGTTCCACAAGTTCTACTTATCTGTTCACACGCAAACACTTTATTACTCAATCGTTTTTAAGCCAATGTTACCACACCCCGAATCGAGAATTAACCAAAATTATTATAGGGGAAATAAAAATAATTCAGCAAGGTGAATATTTTTTCTTTTCAAAATCCCTTTGGTATGTATCTAAATTTAAACAAAAATGTAAAATGTTTGTTTTTTTCATTCAAATGAGCATTTAATGTCATCTTGATTACGTACAACCTAGCGCTAAGCCACATACTTGGCCAAACAATAAAAAGCGTTAGTAATAAATTAAATAGCAAAATAAATAAAATGGTAAATTAATTTAATAGCACGTTAGCTTTTTACAACATATTTTCTATTTGCTCATAATTACATGAAATAGCACCTTATCTTACTGGAAAATATTCGAAAATGGCAACATTGTGCTACTAGATTCGGGAAATCTTGCGAGGTGTACTATGTATTGTATATATAGAGATAATGCACATAGATTAGGAGAGACATAGACACAAGCTCAAAAAAAAATCAATAGCAATGTGTGTGTGTCATATAAATTTTATTTCATGTATACTTAATAATAATAATATATTTATTTGTGTTGTACTAAAATGTACAGTCCAATAACAATGATTATTATGTATTGTATTTAATTAGTGTTTTTAGAAGATTTAATAAAATATGTTGTCAAAAACTAACTAGCAATAACATGTTATTTTTTCACCACACACTTAGAAATATTCTAATTACATAAAATACCTTACTTTATTTAATTAAATTTAAAATTAAACTAAATATACTTATTGAAATTAACTCATTTAAATGTTCAAAGGTGGCAACATTGCGCTACTAGACTCGGGAAGTCCTTCGATATGTATCTTCCGTGTATAGAGATAATACAAATAGATTAACAGAGGTATAGACACAAGCTCAGATAGATTTAGTAATGTGTGAGAATTATATTTTTATTTTTTGTATATGTAGTAAAAATAATAAAACCCATTTATTTTTCGTTGTGAATAAACCACAGTTCAAGTATTATTACTGTTTTACACCTACATAATGTTACAGAGCTCAGACGTCCCGGCAACAGCCAGTTTGAGTTACGACCTAACTTGCTAGAAATGCTAGAGTTATTGCTTACAGTCTTCAATCCACCCGTATACGCAATAATCCTTTCCTTCCATTACCTGCCCTTCTTACAACTTGTGCCTATAATAAAACGATTTAATCAAACTTTTATTCTTTATTGAATAAAATTATAAATTTCAAACAAAAATAAAACTTTAAACATAAATAACGATACTTTCTATCTATAATGATTATCATCATAATCATAAAAATAATTGGTCATAAAGATAGAGATAATATAAATAGTGTAAGAAAACTGGCTGCCTCCCAACAAGCACGATTGTAGACGACTGACAGCTAATCAGTGAAGAGGGGGAGAGAGATGCAAGACCTGCACAGTCTTTTTCTCTCTCTCTAGCGCTGTTGCGCTTCTACGGACAGCTTTCCTTCCACATTCAGGCTAACATACGGCTAACTGCCTCTATTTATATTTTCTCTAACTTAAGATCTTCAAGAATATAACTAACATATATTCACTACAAACCATAGAGATTTAAGAATAGAGCAGGCCAATCCTACCTAACCCAAGGCTTTGAGATTTAATATTTCCATAGAGCCACAAAATTTACTGCCAGCCTACAGTGTGCATCAATTGCAATTCTGCATATAATCGTAATCGCATATATCGATTATGATTAACGAAAGAAAGCGATAGAGAGGGCCGCTGTGTACAGCGATCTCTCTTGCACCGTGCGACACGGTGAGGCTTACCTTGCGTCCTCTATTCGTATATCTCTATGCTACAAACATCTAAATTTTGTCTAATTGAAACGCCATCTATTAGCCACGCAAAAGAAACTTATTTAAATCCAGTATCATATATTTCACTCGCCCCACAGATGGCGTTTTGACTTCTGATGACAATTGGGTAGATGCCTATGCTCAAAATAAATTATTTCGCCAAGTGTCGCAATAACATAACTTAAAATACTGTGAAAATTGTCGTCCAGTTTTATTTTAACGTTCTTCATTTAGTTTAAGTATAATTGTTAAGTTATCATTAAAAGTAAATGATTTGACAATACTAAGGCGTGACGTCACGCCTCAGTATTTCATACAAAAATGTACGGACGCTACCGTTTTGACGTTTACTAAAAAGATACTGATTTGACTTGACAGTCATCTATCCTATTCTTCTTACAGTATACGTTAGCCAATTTTATCTCTAAATTAATTATTTTTGCAATCAAAGGAAACGAGTCCATTTAATACTTGAATTGTTAACTTGACTTTGTAATTTTTTTCCGTCGTTACTTCTCAGTAATAGACTCATTCTAAGCTTTTTGACAGAGGCGAACAATAGGTGTACTTAGTTTTATTTATTTTATGGAAACCTGTCTTCAAATTAAACACTCCAAAAATTTAATGGGGTACTTGATTGTCAAGTCAAATCAATATCTTTCTATCAAAGGATTAGATTCGGTACAATTTTGTATGAAGTAACAGGGCATGACATGACGTCGGCCGTACTCTTATTCAATCACACATTTAATCGTAGATTTGATGATACTTAATAAGATAAGTGAAAACATTAGTTTACCATTTTCAGAAATTTCGAGATAAGTATAGCCTGACTTAGGCAAAATAATTAATTGTAAGTATAGGAACTAACAACAACAAAATTGTAACATAATATAGGCACATATTTTAGATAATTATGTCCCTAATAGACTTTTCACAGTACAAGTCCAAGTAATGACGGCGTGTCCTAATCAAAAAACAAGAGAAAAAAAGTACGAATTTTTTTTTTAAAGCTAACTCAATTATTTGTCCGCTATACATAACGCTCCTAAAATATAACACCTTGTAATAATAGAATCACAAACCTGACCTGATTACAGAATATCGTCACTTAAATTCTAATCATCTTCCAATAACAGAAGAGCTTGCAGTGGTAGACACCTACATGCTACACCATGACGAATCATTGAATTTGACTTTTGTCGGCCATGATCGGAACTCTGAAGATGACTCTCCATTTCGCTCCAACCAGATACGACGAGGTTGCAGTGTCCGCAGTGGAATGTTTCTGATCGAATCTGCGAATAAAAGTAAAAATTTAATATTCTATTTCGGTCTTCTATAGGGCGGAAATTTACTGTGACCTAGCTTTCTTCGATTATTCTAACTTATTATTATAAATGCCAATGTGAGCTTGTTACTCTTTTACGTCTTAACTGATCATAATATCGATCGATCGATCATAATGAAATATTGCACACACATTTTCAGAAAAGGTATGTCCTTTTCTAGAAAAAAAAAACTGTTTTTGAAGGATGCTTAAATTCTACATTATCGTGATCGAAGCTGCGGGTTAGGTTACCCGGTACCCAGCATGCGCTCAATCCTACGTAAAGTTAAAAAATTTTTAGTTGAATAAAAGCTTTTATGTTGTTGAGGAACAACATAAAAACATTATCTTTCTTATTTATATAGTTTTCTTGGGCCAGAAGAGGACTTCAGAGGACCCTACAAAAGTTTCATCACAGTCCTCTTCTTACATCTTTTGCTATCTATTAGTAGTTGATAGATCGCGTGTCAAGCCAAGCTCAAGAAAAGGAACTGGCGACGCAGCAGCCGTGTTTTATAATTACACGAACCATTTGGAGCCACTTTTGACCGCTTACCAACTCATAATCTATTTTACATAAATACTTGAATTTTTGTTTATTTATTAAAACTCCTTAGATTAACTAAAACCCCAAATTTCATAAATACGGCTTAAACAGACATCGAGATATTATCGTTTAAAAATCGGCATTTTTATCACTGACTGACTGACTGACATATAGATCAAAAACCTATCCCACTTCTCGATGACCTAGAAAGTTAAAATTTTGCGTCCAGCTGTGGATTTGTGTGTATGCATACACAAAAAACAGTGAAAAAAATCAGAAAACAGTGAATTTTTAAGATTTTAAATATTTTCCAAACAATTGATTTTTATTAATACTTAGCGCCTTTCAAAATTATAATAGCAATTTTTTTTTTGCGGGAGAATAGGTAATGGTAGGTAATGTACAAAAACTACAACGTAAACGCAAGAAAAATGTTAATTTTACAGATTACTTCTGAATGAATAATAATAATTTCTTTACAAAAAGTCATGATATCCCATCAAAAACATAAATGCGAAAATGGGAGCCAAGTTCAATATTAAGAGTATACGTGGTTATCGACTATACCAACAAAAGAATTGTGATCTAAATGGTTGCCAAGTTCTGTAGATAATCCTGAAGATTTGACTTGCCTAGTTTTAACAACATATATTATTTTAGAAGAATAAGATATGTTGACCTTACAATATAAATTACTATACAAATACAATATGTAGTAACTTGCGTATAAAAGTAAAGTAAATAAAAAGTAAGTAAAAAGTAAAAATAAGTTGTTTAGGTTTATATAGTAATAAGTTGTTAGCCAAATATAAGCAAACCATCTAAGTCAAATCTTCAGGATTATCTACAGTAACTTAGCAACTATTTAGATACCAATTCTTTTGTTGGTGTAGGCGATAGCCATGTATATTCTTAATATTGAACTCAGCTCTCATTTCCACATTTTTTGTTCTTGATGGGATTTAATGTACAAATAAATTTTGAGCAACTGCAGTTGGCTTACCTCTCTAATAAATTCATGTTTATTAGTTAGAATGACGTGCAATTTTTTTCTACATGGCGATGAACATTTTTTGACGTGTGTGGCTAAAATCGTGGGATTCACGTTATTCCCGCACAATAGGCACTTCAAATGATTATTAAATATATTATATTGGAACAACAAGAAACTTAACTCATCTATAAAGAATGTCTCATTAATAAGATAACCAGAATCGTAGGGTGTCTTTACATGTTTTAATGAACGTACATATTTTGCTACAGTCTGTTTTCTTTGAGAGTTGTTTATTTTTGCCTTATTTGCTTTAAGGTTTCTGTTATGCGGTACACCTTTTGTATGTTCTTGCATAGATTTCAAGGAAGATGGTATTTCCACTTGACAGGTGCGACAAAATGCTTTGCCTTTGTTTAAATTGTAAGTAATATCATTATCTTTTGCGAAGTGCCGAACTTCGATAGACTTCTTCTCATGCTCGTTACTGATATCTCTGTTTGCTCTATCATTTTCAAGAGCAGAGTGTTCTTTGTGTACGAGTTTATTGGCATCTTGACATTTATTGAATTCTAAATATTTAACTTTTGCTGATACTTTAGTATGTTCATTTTTAATACTTTTAACAAGATTTCTATGTTGGTAATTAAGGCATTCTACATTCATTTCATTTTCTCGAGGTCTAATATAATATTTGGTTCTGTTGAAATTCACTGGGTACCGAACAACAGGCAAAGTGGATCTTTCAAGGCTCGAATGTTCTTCAATATGGTTAATAATGTCGTTATTATCAAACCCAATGGGTACCCAGCATTTTCTACAAAAAGCAATTTCCGTCTCGTAATTAATGTCAATGTGATTGGACTGATATGTAGTTGTATGCTGTATACTTAAACATATATCACGTTCTTTAATGCAAGAATTGTTTTGCTTTTTATTATCCTTGCTATCGGTATCATTGGATAAAGTTGTTGTTTTTGGTAAAGCTTCATTATTATTCTTCGCACTAGTATCTTTGAGCTCTTTGTTTTCCCCAATTTTGCACTTTGCATAAAGAGCGATGTGTTCAACGTCATTCAAATGTTTGTTCATCGAACTTGAATGTAGTAAAATGTTACATGTGAGGCAGTGAACAGTTGAATCATTGATCTGAAACCGAAAATTGAATAGAAATCATTTAGTATCTATTAGTTTGATGTCGATGATGATGATGATTGTAGCGTGGGAAAGCCATGCTTCGGCGCATATGGGCCGGCTCGACCAGAGTGGTACCAGGGCCTCACAGATAACCGTCGTGAAGCAGTGATTGCATTGTCTTTCGCCGAGTGAGTGAGGTTACCCTTCTCCTACCTTACCCCTTTAAGGTAAAGGGCCGGTAACGCACTTGTGGCTCTTGAATTGCAAGTGTCCATGGGCGGCGGTAGTCACTTACCGCTTACCGGGTGACCCGTCTGCTCGTTTGCCCCCTATCCACTAAAAAAAAGATATTATATATACTGGCCTGCACATACAATCGTTATCCTATTTTTAGAAATCAGCTATAGCTGTGTGGATAAATTGGTCAGCTAGAGCAAGCTGATTACGCAATTCGGTAGTTTCCTATTAAAAAAATTATGTTTTTGCTAAGTCAGTCAATACAATATCTTGATACAGGTAGGTACTCTGAAAATTGTCATCCAGTTTTTATTTATTTCTGATCATTAAATCAAGATTAAACGTAAATGATTTGAAAATAGTAAGGCGTGACATCGTGCGTTATTATTTCATACGAGTGGCCTGTTGGTCTAGTGGTTAGTGATCCTGACTGCTGAGCCAGAGGTCGTGGGTTCGATTCCCAACCAGGACAAATAATTGTGTGATGAGCATGATCATTTGTTCTGTGTCTAGGGGCAATTTATCTATAATATGTATGTATTAAGAAATATATAAGTATAGTTTATCAGCAGTTTGGTTACCATAGTACAGGCTCTGCCTAGTTGGGGATTAGACGGCCGTGTGTGAGTTGTGTGGAGTTATTATTATTATTATATACAAAATAGTACACCAAGCCTACCGTTTTAATGTTTAGTAAAAAGATTCTGATTTGACTAGACAGTCATCTACCCTGTTACCCATAGATATGGCTCAGTAGCCATATCAGTGAATTGAGTAATTTTTTTTTTTAGGCTTCCGTACCTCAAAAGGAAAAAAGGAACCCTTATAGGATCACTTTGTTGTCCGTCTGTCTGTCTATCTGTCTGACTGTCTGTTTGTCTGTCTGTCAAGACCCTTTTTCTCTAGAACCCGTGGAGGCGTCAAGTTGAAATTAATACCGAATATTTATGTATGCGGTCCCTTGAAGCTGTAAAAAAATCAAGCTTCTAAGGCAACGCAATCAAAAGATACGGCCATGTAAGCCTTAGATTTGACCAAATTTTAACATTTCGCATTTGCTTGCAACGCAGTCCATGCAACTTTTTTTGTGCGTTCTTTACTCTTAGTCCTTACTCCAAGTAGAAAATAATAACAAAGCTACTTACTTGTCGATAGATAACTTCATTCACTCCAAATTTAACCGGTCTCTTTATCAGACTCAGAATATGTGAACTGTCCGATTTATGAAGAACTTCGTCTTCGAACTCAATTTCACAAATGTAGCAGACATTGTCCGCTAAACCATGCCAAGAGCGTTCTTTAATAATGACATTTTTAAATGCAATAACACCACGATCGAAAGATTTTAGTAAATTGGTGCCTTTTTTTTGTTTGTGATGGTCTTCAGCTACGTGTAGGTTAACTCGCACAGTATTAGGCATCAATATATTGCAAAATTCACAATAATATCCGGTTTTGAACTGAAATTAAAAAAGACAATGACTTATTAATAGGGTGTATGCCAAAGGGGACTAACAATTCAAATATTTTTTTGTATTTAGGCTTAGTTTCTATAGGGCGTTAACATTTTTTTAATAGCCGTTCCCGGCAATTTCATCCGTGTTAATGGTGACTACTCTGCTCCTAAGAGTCGTAGCGTGATTTTAAAAAGCCTTTAACCTTCCTCAAGAATTGGATTTTCAAGTGTAAACAGATTAAATCCGGTAGATGGTAGTACCAGAGATTTGCCCGTTCAGCCAAAAAGATAAACTATTTAGCTTTATTTTATATTAATTATTTTATATTTAATTATTCTTTTATTAAATAAATATTAGCAGGCTTAAAAATACCTACTTTGGGTATTAAGATTTATTGAAATATTCACTCTTTTTTCAGTTCAAAATAGGTTAGGCCCAGTGTACGTTTATTTATTGGGCTATCTATTTATAAATTTATAAGAATGCATGCATCAGGATTGATTAGTGTTCATTTTCACAAACTTCCTTAATTTTTACCGATATTTCTATATAAATATAGATGATTTCAAAATATACAATCCTTCTTCTCCGAGCCGAGAAAATGATTAATTACCTACATATAGCCATGTCCATTGCTACGTAGGTACATATAAAATTTAGATAATTAATCAGTTTGTTGTTTGGCGCCGACTCAAAATAAGTTTATATAAAATTTGATAGTTTATGTAAATAAGCTCAAGACATAAGACTTAAAAGGTTTATTTATTTTTTGCTTTTTAGTTCTTTTCGTCGGTTTAATTTTTTGTTAAAAAGATTTTTATCTTCCAAGTTGGAGTCGGCTTTTAGTCTAACTACGATACGGCCGAATTTCGATATATACGGTCGAATTGAGAACCTCCTTTTTTTCGTCGGTTAAAAATAAAGCAGTTTAAAATGACAAACTATTCTTTTACTTATACCTATAAGTATCCTTCTGTGGTCAATTGTTAACACTCACCTTTCTTATATATTGATCCTTGTACTTATCTAAATAAGGTACCGCATTCAGATTCTCAGAATGCAAAGACGTTTTGATGTGACAGAGAGCTTCTTGTCTGTTCTCAAGAAAACTGTCGCACGCCAAACAGAAGCAGTTCACGCAGCCGGTGATTATGGCGCTACGGTGCAATTGGTATGGCATTGTGATCTAGAAGAAACACTGTAAATGTGTTAGTACATCTTAATTTTTATTCTGAATATTGATGAGTATGCGCCTAAAGTGAAAATAGTTTTTAAAATTGAAAGTTAAAATTGGAAGTCTTAAACATTTAACAACTCCGGCCAATAATAGCTACAGGACGACATGATTCCTGATGAAGATGCAGCAACAATACATATGCAAACATTGTTCATTTCATTTATGATGACATCACATCTCTTAAAATTATAGACGCCCACAGCATTAATTATATGTAAAGTTTACATTCGGTACCTTCTAACAATTAATAAAACTAAAACTAATATTTAAAACGCAAGTTACAAAGTTTTAAGATAAGATTAAATCCTAATACAAGATCAGCTATTATGAAACATCCAACTCCAAAACTGTACCAATTTACTTCTAAACCTGCCAAGGGAAAAATGTCGAAGACGTAGTATGTCATCAAATGTGGTAGACTTATTCCCACCTTAGTTGCAAAAAAAGTATTTACTTATGTTTTTACATTTAAACAAAGTTATATATAGTGTAATACTAAGTTCTGGCCGAAGGGGTTTTTGTAATAAGTAATTAGAGTGGACTAACTAAATAAATACCGATTACAATTTATTATAATTCTTTTAATTTAACTGACGAATAAATACGAAAGTTTTCATATAGTAATTGTCTTCTAATTACTGTAGAGAGCTTAATATTTCGGTCACATTTCGGTGTAACATTTCATCGTCACCCATGTCTTGTTTGTTAAGCAGGTGTCATATTTTTATGCGGCCGGTTTAGTATTTATATGAAGGATGACCGCCTTAATTAATTATATTTAACACTAGCTGACCAGCGCAACTTTGTCCGCGTTTGTAAATTTTATTTTATTTTACGTTTTTCATTGATGCTCCGCTCCTATTGGTCGTAGCGTAATGTTATATAGCCTATGCCTTCCTCGGTAAATAGGCTATCCAACACTAAAATAATTTTTCAACCAAAGAAACAAACAAACTCTTCAGCTTTATACCTAACTAGCGACCCGCCCCGGCTTCGCACGGGTGCAATGATGATACTAAATTATATTACTCAACGCTCAAATCTAAGCCTGCAACATTGAAAGTTTGACATTGCGATTTATTAATGGTCATTGCAAAAGATATCTTTATCAGAAATTGTCCGGCCTTCTGGCCAGTGCCGCGCCGCCGCAACCGCTATGTCCCTGCATTTTAAATCTGTAATATCTTCGAAAATATTCATTGAAATTACATGCTGTAAAGGGCCATTTTAATCAATATTAAATGCACAATGTATTTACTTAATTGGATAAGGATTAATGCTGTATTGCTTAAAATCGCTTCGTAGATAAGCCATTATTTCTCATATAAAGTAAAGGATAAAAAATGGTTATTGTGGGTTATCCCTAAGAGATAGACATATACCATCGCGGACTTTTTTGTAGACCTTTTTAAGGTGTACAATACTGAAGTACATTATTTTGATCTATCTCGTAGGGTTCAGCCAGCGTTTGCAATGTAAACGCAAAAAAAATGTGTTTATTTACGAAATCACATTAGAAACCTCTAAAGTTATCAGTGTTTCTCTACTATATTATGCATGTATTATACATATAAACCTTCCTCTTGAATTACTCTATCTATTAAAAAAAACCGCATCCATTTCTATTGCGTAGTTTTAAAAATCTAAGCATACATAGGGACAGACGAACAGCAGGAAGCGACTTTGTTTTATACTATGTAGTGAAGTGATATTAAAATAGATTTTACTTCTTATCATCTAATTATTCATCGTATAGCCCCCTGGGCACAGAATATTTTTAAGCAAATCGGCAATTCTCTCGCAGCATTGTTATTTAGTTGACTTCGGTGGCACAATTTTTTTTTCACAATCCTAGACCTATCTACGTAATATTAGTGGCAGAGGCAGGGCTACATCAAAATTGGTCGAGGTCGCGTTTTAAATACTACCTACCGGTTAGCGTTTCGTCGGATTCCAAGTGGTCGGTAGGGGCGTCACACGCTTAACCAAGCGCTCGCACGGAAGTTATTTATATTAAAAACATATGGTGAAATAACGTAATTATTGTGCAGTGGACAAGAGGGTGTAAGAGCCGGACAACCAATGAAAATTTGTTAATTTTAAATGGAAATAAAACAAACAGGAAAAGAACGGTAATCAAGTCTCAGCCAGCCAGCATCCCCGGCCTCAACAGGGATACCACATGCCTGCAGCGATCGCTCTAGGCTGACTACCCCTACGGCCTCATCAGTGTCTATGAACATGACACTGCATCTACAGTCCACGTAAGAAGAGCATCTCTCTCCCGTCTACACAGCAGCCAGCTACTACGCAGCAACTGCCCCAACTTACTGGGGAATTCACCGCAGCGCCGCACGCAGCCCCGACTCACTGGGACCAGCGGACTTTAGCCCCGAGTCACTGGAACTAGCGGAATACAGTTCCGACTCACTGGAACTAGCGGAATACAGTTCCGACTCACTGGAACTTGCGGTACTAATTTCCGTAATTAACTGACTCATCAATACTGTTAACTTCTAATATTAGAGGGAAGTGATTATTATATGTATTTATACAATACAACTTCCCAACATCAAACATTGGGCCGCAGTCTTCCAGGCATGATCACCTAGCCTGGCCGGAGGATCCTCTCTTTCAGGGTTCTTTGAAGGGACAAGACAACCGTTCCTCTACACATTTATCATATATGGCATAATAAATATAGTTAAATAAAAAAGAACCCCCAATTTACAGTTTAATATAACCTACTTCTGTTCATTTATTTGAATCGAAAATAGTGAAATCAGTACCTCTAAAATAAAAATTAAAAGAGAAATCTTAGTTCTTTTGAAAAGTAACCAGAGGTCTTATTATTAAGCTCCCTTTTTAACCCCCGACGTAAAAACGTGTGTGTGTGTCTGTCTGTGGCATCGTACCTCCCGAACGGATGAACAGATTTTGATTTTGTTTTTTTTTTTATTGAAAGGTGAATTAGTCGGGAGTGTTCTTAGCTATGTTTGATGAAAATCGGTCCAAGATGGCCGCCGCCACAAAATGGCGAATGACCTACATATTTTTTCACAACTCCCTCAATATGGGTATCAAATGAAAGGGCTTGACCAGTAGAATACACTATGATAAATTTCAAATCCAAGATGGCCGTTCATACTATTTTTATTATTTTGTGTCGGGGGCTTAGATTATATATAGGTCTTATATATAATCTAAGGTGTTTAAATTTTTAATTTATAGTTATGTAAAATCTAGTGCATATCAAACACACTTTTGTTATAAATAAACACTGATAGCTCATATGGTTTTGAATATAATGGTTTCAATGAAATCAAACGATTACCAGACCATTTCTTGCCTTAATCAGGCCTATGCCACTCGATGTACTTACGTGCGCTAAACACCTACCGGCCGCTCGACCGCTGGCGGACCTAATACGCAGTCTCGCGCAGTGGGTTGCCGACAGTTGCATCGAGCGCTCACGTTTTTATTTTTAAATTTTAAAGTACAAAAACGTAAATCGAAATCGTATTGATATACTTATAAATACTTTAAACACAGTCAAATTCACGGTGAAAATTGACATGGTTTCTGATAGTTTATGTACTGTATATGGATGTAGATCTAGTAATGTATGATGATATAATATAGTAGTATAATGATGTAGTTTTTTCTTGTCTATTTTTTTTGCTATTTTGGTTTCTTGAGACTGAATTTAACTGTTCTAATAATTTATTGATGTTTCTCGTTAGAGATTTGGTTAAGCGAGGTCGCGCTTTGGTGAAAATTTTTTTTCGTAGAAGCGCGCATTTGTTGTTAAGTGATTCGAATTGATGAATTAGAGATTTGGTTATTCGAGATCGCATGGCTACGGCGTTAAGTTTTCGTGGTAGCATGCATTCGTTGTTAAGTGTTTCGTGTTAGTAAACTTAAGGGGACGTGGTATTCAGTGTTACATTTTTCTAAGTCAGTAATAAAACTTCACTTAATTAACATAGGCTTTTTTTATAAAAATATAGATAATGAATATTACATAATAATAATTATAGTTTAAAAAACTAAAAAACACGCTTTTATAGAAAATTCAACTAAAAAAAATAAAAAAATTATTCGAATTATTGCATTGTCATCGGTCTTTGACACGTGTGCAAAATTTGAATTAAATCTGGCCGTTTAAAGTGGGTCAAAATCGCGCCCAAAGTAGTCGGTTACAAACATACAAACAAACATACAAGTGAAGCTATATATAAAGCGTGTAAAAAGAGGTAGCCCTAAACTCACTTACGTCAACGCAACCATACGCTATTGCGAGGCAATAATCGTGTTTTAAGAACATTTAAGATCATTTTCGCATGCAGCGATCGGCGCTCGGAAAGAGTAGGTAATTAAAACGGTAGGTATGGACGTTTTTGTAGGGAGTGATTTATCTGTTACGTAGTAACTACTTAGTAATTTGTGCCTTAATGGAAGAGAATCGCGAAAACGCATGGAAGTGTTGAAGACGCGGCAAGGATCGTACCTTACGTTGTTGCTCTAATAACTATTTCCATAGTTACTAGAGCACACACAAAATTAGGAACCGTTGGACGCGAAGATAACAAGTTGTAACGTCTCTGATAAGGTCTATTAAAAAACAATAAGTACCTAACGTCATAATTTGAGTAAGTACCTAATTAACTAGATATTTATTTGTGGACGAATCTGAAATAGTGTTAGATTTTATAGAAAAATATTTCTACAGCAACATAGGGTGCGGATGAGCCACCGATGTCATTATTTACTCGTATTTAATTTTTTCAAGTTATAATAAAATAATAATAATAATAATAACTGGACTGGTCTGATCCCAAACTAGGCAGAGCCTGTATACTATGGTAACTAGACTGCTGATTAATATACTTATATATTTTTAAATACTTTACCACACATATTATAGATAAATTACACCCAGACACAGAACAAATAATCATGCTCATTACACAAATATTTGTCGTGGGTTGGAATCGAACCCACGACCTCTGGTTCAGCAGTCAGGATCACTAACCACTAGACCAACAGATTATTCTTAGTTTGTATGAAAAAGACGATAGCCCCCTCCCTACATATTTAGATAATATCTGCTATATAAAAATATCAAGCAATTAAGTATCAATCCTTTTCATAGAGTTAACAGGCCGGACACCCTTTTTTGAGCCATCTGAGAATGTACCAAATGCTACTTTGAAACATAAGTAGGTAACTATCTAACCACAAACAATGAACCAGTTAAAAATATCAAACACTATAAATATTGTTAAGTATTATTAATGTACTACTTACAAGTAAAACTCTCAAATCTTGATTGTGTCCGCAGAAACGAAGTAGGTACGTCTCACTTTACAGGACAATTCACAACTAATACTGAATGAAGAATAAAAAATCTGCTTCACTGTGCTCAAATATAATTAACAAGAAAAATGATACCAGCCTAAACCAATGACCCGACTTTTTTACTGTGGAACATAAAATTTCTTCGAAATTAAGTCAAATATGTATATGAGTATATTTAGCATTATATACATATAATATAGCATTAGTATATCTTCAGTTAAGTAGATCACGAAGAAAAAAGAACCAACTTCTACATTAAGAAATACCCTAATTACAAAAAAACACCTTCATTTATCGGAAAACATTCTATCATTGTAACACTGTGATTCTATAGGCGTGATGAATTTAGTAAGCCCCATTCATAGACAACTCTTTCGATACGTGGTGAGCGTAGAGGCATTACAGATAGATCAAAAATGTTATAGCTATAACCGTATATGTATAGAATAAGAGTCTAATTACATAACCTTTACATACTATAATGAGAATGACATAATACATTGATATCGTTCACAGTGCACAGAATTTTTTTTTTTTAAGTATACGCTATTATTTCACGTTAAAGGTTAACTATGATTTGTATGGGACTAAAATGGCGACATCGTGTGGGTAAAAGTCTCGCATTAAGCGTAATAAAATACCTACTAATAGAGTTTTAGTAGAAGGAGTAATGTTCTAAAATTTTAGTTTTAGAGGCAACAATCACACATTGCCGTAAAAATATTAATACAAAATATGCATTTCACAAGTACCTACTCAACCTCATTGAACCAAAAATCAGCCTTTTCGTATTCTATGTCCAGTTTCTTTCTTATTATTGCACGGGGAAGCTTATGCTGCTGGCAATGTGAAATGTAATTATATTTTCATGTTGAGCCAATCCTTCGAAGTCTTCAGTGCATAGTAGGCACTCAATACACAGAAGAATTCGTGACGTAGACGACCAAAGTTGCTCCAGCTCGAGGTTACCTAAGTCAGGGTACCCAAATTCAGAAAATGCTTTGAAAGATGTTAAAAAAATCGAAATCTTGTCAAAGTTGAGCCCGCCTATATTGACTCAATTTGGTGAACATACATAGATCCGCTTGCGATTGTTGTCGCTACATCAAAAACTCTTATTTATTTTATTAAAAATAGGGACAAACTGTAATAGACGACAACACAGTTCACTATTTAATAAAAATAGTTAATAGACATTATTTTGACTGGTTATACCGGTAATGCAATACTATTGGTCGATTGATAAATATTAACGAATACGAACAACATTGCAGTTACTGTTAGTTAGTGATTTTCATAGTTTATATCAGTGGTTCTGAGACTGTTTCTTACACGATTGACAGACATTAAACTTGAGCAGATTGACATCATCGTTCAGTGGAACATGTGTAATCATTCATGCACATGCACAAGTAGTCGATTACAGGATTCAATCAATTGTTTCTAGGCACAAAACATGTCAGTGAACAACGAAACGCGAGTATAATATTCTGATGATTCAGCATTGCAAGAACTACGCTAATGTGACATCCTGTTTTGAATCGAGCTCACTGTATCCGTTATCGGTAAAACTGCGCCGATTAATATGTACTTCAAAATAACTGTGTTAAAACAACTACATAGTTTTTTTTTTAAGTCCTAAGGTTTCAAGCAGGCACATTGCGTTACACATTTCAAAGAATTGAATATGATTACTTTTTATTTTTAATACTTTTCAGTTTTTTCTAAAATGTAACCCCCTTTCCTCTTAGCCTGATTACGTAATACTGAAACAACTTTCAGCATCTAAGTGTATACATTTTGGAGTGTGAAAAGGAAAACCTTAGGACTTACAAAAAAATACTATCCATAAAATACTTATATGGTTTTCTCATGGATGCCATTGTCAGAACTAGACCAAATTGAAATGGGACCACACGGGAAGCACCAGCTTTCAAATAAAGAATCATCAAAATCGGTTCACCCAGTCGAAAGTTCTGAGGTAACAAACATAAAAATAGAATACAGTCGAATTAAGAACCTCCTCCTTTTTGAAGTCGGTTAAAAATTAAAAAGATACATAAGATTTCTGAAGTAATGTGCTTTTATGTTAGTTTTTTAGGGAACACTATATGGGGGTTCGGGGTATCCCCTAATGAAATACAAATTATTGTGCACTGGCACATATTTACACAAAAATCTATCTTATTTTAACGTTTTACGACACATATCACGTTCAAAATATCTCGTAATGGTTGTTAATAGTCGTGAAAATAAATAATACTTAATTGTTTTTAAATCTATATTGATTTAAAGATTACCTTTAAATTACTAACGATAAGAGTTGGTAGGGTACGAGAAAGAGAAATTTTTTGATTCGTAACGTGAAGTGAGAAACTGAATTAAGATAAAAGACCTTTGGATGGATACGCTTTTGAAGTCCCGCGGCGCTTTTGAATCCTAACTATATTATATTAATGCAGAGTATTAGTGAAATGCTCCCGAAAACGAAGACAGACGATAGTACTAATGATATCTTTGTTGATGGGGCAGAAAAAAACGATCCTGATGATCGTCTCACTAACAGCCTGTATATGCGAATGTTGGTTTCTTGTTTGTTTGTTACTCTTTCATACGTTAACTACTTAACTTATAATAATAATAATAACTTCACACATCTCACACACGGCCGTCTGATCCCAAACTAGGCAGAGCCTGTACTATAGTAACCAGATTGCTGATAAACATACTTATATATTTCTAAATACATACATATTATAGATAAATTACACCCAGACATCATTACAAATTGTTGCATACAGGCTGTTAGAGCCAAAGTCAAATATCTGAATTTCATTAAATTTTTTTTTTTTTTAAACGTATTTTTTTATACGATGAAGTTAAATCTGGTGATTCACTTGATGCAATTCGGCACCTACAAAATATGTAAGTTCTGGTCTCGGAGGCACGTTCCGCGAGCTCCTCTCTGATCTGGACAGGGTCAAGGACCCCCGTACACCATGGTGTGGCCGCCTGCTGATAAAGAGGCGGCCAAGGTCTGCAGGGGTTCTCGAAGGCTTTCTTAAGAAGGCGGGTATACCCATCACGTGACTTTGTTATCCGTATACACATATACGGATAACAACGTGATCCTATAAGGGTTCCTTTGTACTTTTGAGATACGGAACCCTAAAAACACGTCGCGGGCAAAATAGTAAAATCAAATAATTTTAGAGCAGGTACGTCCCCTAAAGTGGGTGGTTTTTTTCTCGTCTATCCCATGGTCTGGGGTTTGTTAGATTATTGTTGTGTGTTGTGTATTGGGTGTGTAAAAACCGTTTTTCTATTTAGGAATCCGTTTGGGAAATTTGAATTTTTGCCTGCCATCTAAACGGTTGGTTTGGACATGTAAAAAGCTTTACGAGTTGCGTTACGAGTAGCGTAATTAAAAGGAAAACATAGAAAAACACAGCTGGGATGCTCTTAAAGTGCATAATCAAATTATAATATTCATGAATGAAATAAACATAAATTTCAAACGTGTATTTGAAAATAGAACACTTACTTACATCACTGAAAGCAACTGAAAGGGTATGACTCTAGCATGCAGGTACAATAAAAAAAATTGAAAAAAAAAACTATCCGTTTATAAGTTATAAGTTATGATTATGACCGTTTGAATTTCCAGGTATTTTACTTCGGTTTCTCATAAAAGGAGGTGGAGTGTGTAAAGTTAAAGATTTTAAATCGTAGATATTTTATTATTTTTAACAAATAGTTTTTTTATATTTTTTTATTATAACTGCATGCTAGAGTCATACCCTTTCAGTGATTTAAGTAAGTGTTCTGTTTTCAAATACATTCTGTATAAATAAAATTGAAGTGTATGTCTATGATATTGAATAGTAATTATGGCTCTTTGGAAATAAAGGTTTTTTCTTAAGCTTATTTGTTTATTTGCACAATACCAAAACCAAAACACGTCTTTGTATTTTTATTGTCTGATTGTCTGTCTTTTTGTCCGGACTAACCTCCGAAACGAATGCGCTGATATTGCTGGGAGTTTCACTAGTAGATTCAGGACTTTTCAGAGCATATTATAGGCTACTTTCGAATTCGAAAACGTTAAGGGTTCCCACGTAATAAGATAAACACAGACACTGATGATGTATAGATTAGTGAAAATGATCTTTGCTGGTAACAATAGCAAATAATCCTACCAATGTAAACTGAAAACAAACTATTACCTAGCTGAACATAATTATCTAATTAGGTAGTTAGTTTTAGCAGTAACTATTATCTTATCTGTGGTGTTATTAGTGAGTAAATAATAATTAATTGAGTATTACCCAACCAATTTAAATTTCTAAAACAATAACTAAGGTAAAGGCACCTTATTGTCGTGTGGAAACACCCACGTTGTTAGACAGAGATGAACAGAGCTTTGCTTTAGCTACGCAGAAAACGATAATGTACGCTCATTGGTCAAAGCGAAAGCGCTTATGACCCTATCAATCAGAGGAATGTATGTAATAGAACACTTAATTTTATTTTGGTAAAAAAAAGGTAAATAAATGATAAATAAAATACGTAATCAATCTTGAAGTAAAATATATTTCCAAAAAAATTTTATACATTCAAATCTTTTGTAAGGAACAGAAACTGCATAGAACTTAAACAAACAATATTTGTTAGTAGCTGTAAACATATATTTTTCATAACTTTTATAAATGCACGATATTCCATTTAATTTTTGACGAATATTTGTCCGGTTGCTTATTACCCCATCTTCCTCTAACATGGCGCGAGCCACCATTAAGGGGATTACCTCGCTCAAATCCTAAAAACACCAAATGTTTAAAAAAGATTGTAGATGAATCCCTTTGTGCGTTTTCCATAAAAAAAATATATAGTGTACTTAAGGTCATCACAAATATATAGTATTATTTAAAATTTTAATAATCTTTCCCAAATTTTGTTAAAAAATATCAGTAAACAGGTCCTTTTTCAACGTAAACTGTAATTTTTCTCTGCAATGGCTAAATAGTTCTACATGAATTTTGTACCAAAGAATATGTAATGACGTAATTCACAACGTGTATTGTTTTTTTTATTCCAATAACCTTTAATATTTTAAATAATAACTAAAAACCCGAAACTTCACCAGTACCCCGCTGGAGCACCTCC
Organism: Euplagia quadripunctaria; assembly: GCA_963859945.1. Lineage (NCBI taxonomy): Eukaryota > Metazoa > Arthropoda > Insecta > Lepidoptera > Erebidae > Euplagia > Euplagia quadripunctaria. The sequence goes on along the minus strand of OY982582.1, from coordinate 11,541,594 downwards.
GCAAAGGCCTGTGACGCATAGTCCAAACACGATACATCAGTGTCTCAACGACTCTTGTGGCGGGTGGGCTATACGCGCGTTATTTTTTCCAAATTAAATCTAAAAGTTCTCGTGTTGTATTATTTTTGAATGAAATCATATTGCAAATAGTACAAATATAAATATAGCGCAAAATAAGAATAGATATTAAGATTGTAAATATATGTAAAGTAGTTTCTAATTTCGTTTTGTTTTAGGAACCTGTCATAGAACAAGCTTGATTATAATATAAGAATAAATGTAAGGTGAAGCGAGGCCGGGACAATCTGTTCAACTAAACTGTGTACTCACGTTTTTAACCGACGAAAAAAAAGGAGGTTCTCAATTCGACCGTAAATATATATATCTATATTTTTTTTAAACAATGAAATTCATGGAGTAAAATGTGAAAACGCAGTTTAGTTCAACTTGATCTCGGTTCCTACCATTGGTCAAATCCAGCCTTAGCTATCTTAAGAATTTCGTCTGATGGAGGATAGAGACCTGAATGACTGATGATGTCACCTACCTGATGGTAGACTCCGAAGGTGGGTATAGGATTTCAGTGATGGAACTACGTAGAACCATCGTGTTTGGACTCATTTGAAAAGGCTCATGGAGACCTTGGTGCCTCTTGATGTCACCTACCTGATGGTGGACTCCGAAGGTGGGTATATTATCTCAGTGTCAACACTACGTAGAATTATCGTGTTTGGACTCATTTGAAAAGTCTCATGGAGACCTTGGTGATTGATGATGTCACCTACCTGATGGTTGACTCCGAAGGTGGGTATAGAATTTAAGTGACGGCTCTACGTAGAACCATCGTGTTTGGTCTCATTTGAAAGATATCATGGAGGCCTTGGTGACTGATGATGTCATCTACTTGATGGTGGACTCCGAAGGTGGGTAAAAGATCTCAGTGATGGTACTACGTAGAACCATCGTGTTTGGTCTGATTTGAAAAGTCTCATGGAGACTTTGGTGACTGATGATGTCGCCTATCTGATGGTGGACTCCGAAGGTGTGTATAGGATCTCAGTGATGGTACTACGTAAAACCATCGTATTTGGACTCATTTGAAAGGGCTCATGGAGATTAAGTTGACTGTGAAAATGACGTCTTTATTTTGAGAAAAAATACCTAGTTACAGAAAAACTAAAGTATCTCACTTTTGTTTTTCTGCGGTGTGTTGCTTATTACCATGTAATAGCAAAAATAGTACCTTTGCATACTGAAGTAAGTATTAAGGTAATTAAGAAACCCGAATCACGAAATCAGGAAGTTCAGGCGTCAATAGAAACATACGATCTGTCTAGTATGATAGTTGATGAGCAAATTATGCCAGTAATTTATTCCGTTTGCTTCCACTGCGGTATTTTTTAAATATATTATTTTTCAGAAATACCATAAATTATTACGATTTTTTATCAAACTATTATACACGATAAAACAAAAACAAAATTTAACATTATTCTTTGCTTGGTACTCCAATCAAAAAATAATGATTAAAAAACTAAAAAAAAAAAAATCAAATTTTTTTAAGCAATTACTACGATAACTTTTTCTTATAAATTTAAATCGGATAAGTTAACAACCAGGACGGGACTTGAACCCGCGACAGTCTAGGTGGCTCAGTTGGCAGAGTATTCCCCTTTAGATTTTAGTATTCAGAAACTTTTTGAGGACATCAAGCTGTCTTTGGTAACCATACCAAATGTAAAAGCCATTTCTGTAACAGTCTACAAAATGTTGAGATTTTACCGCAAGCATTTTTTACAAGTTCCTTATGGCAGAAAATATGTTTTTTTGATAAGTACTTACGTAGTTATCATCAGACCATCAGAATGTGTTATGTATTAGCACCCGTGCACAATTAAGTTAATGTTGAAAGCTAGGTTATCCTAACAATTTCCGTTACTGAGAACTGATAAGCACTTACCTGGTCATCATAAGACCTTCAGAATGTATCATGCAGTAGCACCCGTACTCAATTAGATAAATTTTAAAAGCTAGGTCATCCTAACTATTTCCGTTACTGCGAACCGATAAGCACTTACCTGGTAATCATCTGACCTTCAGAAGGTGTCATGTAGTAGCACCCGTGCTCAATTACAGAGACTTCAAGACTACAAAACTAGAGGAACAAAATGTTAATTAATTCTCTCAGAGAGCGAATGAAATAGGCAAAAACGAAAACAACTCTGCGACACATCTGTGTTCTTGCTTAATCTGTAGTCCTTATTTTTGTTAGTATGGTCGTTTGTCGGTAGGCGGCGCCATAGTAACAAATACTAGTACAGAGACCAAATCTTCAAGGCCATTAAGCAAGGTAATAGCCTTAAATCAAAACATCTGTTTTGATAAATACAATAAAGTATTTAAATGAAACATTCTTTGTGGTAATAGTAGCTGTTTAATTCATGCATCCTTTGTAAATACTTGAAGGCATGTTTTCCGCGGTATATTCAAAGTTTTGGGTATATTTTTAAATAAGCGGCGGTACCGTAATGGCTAAGGCGTCGGACTTGCGATCAAGTGTGAAAAGGTTCAAGGGTTTTGCAGATAAACGGCGATTTGCAAATCAAAGAAGGTTTATTTTCTATGTTTACGGCAGAGAGCGCGCGTGACGTGCGGCGGATATATCGTTAGACTATATAATTCAAAAATGGAGGGTGGTGGCCAGTGTCATCTTACCCTTCCGCGCCTGCTTCACCCCTCGCTCGCCCTCTTACAAATCATATACATATTATTGCCTCCCTACTTGTTAGTGATTGTTAAATACAAATAAATTAGTTACATTTTACAAAATTACAAAATATCCACACCTGTATCGCGTCGCTAACAAAGTGGTTGCGGGTTCGAACCCACCCAGTGCACTACCGTCGTGAACCACTCCTAACACAAGCATTTAGCTTAGCTGGAGAAGGGTTAAGAAGAGTACTAGTAATGTGTGACCCACGTTACTAATATTCTCTATAAAAAAAAAATTACATCTAGCCGCGACGCGCTGGGGACAACTCAGTGAAAGCCAGGCAATTACCTTACTTTTATGTTACCAATATAGAATGCGGGCAACGCACGCCTATAAAAACATCTTAGAATGGATCATCTTTGATCTGCTATTATTAGTAAATGTAACGCAAAAGTATACCTTGGAAATAGATTTTAATATTAATGACTATTTAGCCGGCTACAAACCAAGAGCTAAGCTAAGTTAGTTTGCTGAGCTCTCATGGGTGGTGTAGTTTTTTATACTTGTGTGCAGACCGCAAACTATGCAAACCAATATGTTTAAAATTACTAAACTAACCGAAATATTTGAAGCTAAGTTAGTTTTGTAACCCGGAGTTTATCAAACAAAAAACAAGAAGAGCGTAATCATAAAACCACATTAAAAATAATTATAAAACAAAGTTTCCCACGTCTGTCTGTCTGTCTGTCTGTTCGCGATAAACTGAAAAACTATTGAACGGATTTTCATGCGGTTTGCACTAAAAATAAAACATGAGGTCTATGAAATTGCTATACCGTGGTTGTATACCACTTAGGCACCAACATCGGCACTTAGGAACCAACTAAAATATTTGGCACCTAATGCCGTGGTATTTTAGGAACCTGATTTGTGAAGAAATATCACTACATCACTACATATTATAAAACAAAGTCTCTCTGTCTGTCTCTTCGCGATAAACTCAAAAACTACTGAACGGATTTTCATGTGGTTTACACCAATAGATAGAGCGATTCATGAGGAAGGTTTAGGTATACAATTTGTTAAGGTTTTGTTTAAATTGTTTGAAATATGATGATGATTGTTAAAGATGTCTCTGCTACCCGTGCGAAGCCGAGGCGGGTTGCTTTTCTTCACTCTTGGGAATATGGTGCCAATTTTAGAGCCGCTCAGAATTGGGTGCCTTTACCTCAACGTTAAGAGTCCAGAAATACTGATAACGTACCAGGAAATGACATAAAATCACCTAGGTAACATTTATAATTTTAAATAGCACTAACCCGATAAATACGTCGGTGGAGGTTCGTAATGACCAAGATACGAGATATTATATATTATTAGATATACAAGGAAAATGTACATATTTATACCTATGTATTTATGTGGTAATGCTCCAAATGCTAAAGCTGAAAATATGAAAATTTAAAGGCAGTCTCGAAAGTGTGTGTATTACAAGCTTTTATTTAGCTGTACTTGTCCCATTGTCTGTCTGTAATCAAATCTTGTAAGTTAAATTTGACACACTTCCCGGTTTCCGATTGAGCTGAAATTTTGCACGCAAATGTGTGCGATCAGCGTGAGTTGAGCTCCATTAGAATTAGAGTATGAGATGCGAGTGCCGGGATCGTTTGAGTATCAACTACTTGGCGGTTGCCCGTGGCTTCGCTTGCCTTAATGTAGTTTTAGTCAACCAATTTCTATTTTATTTCTCGGGAACATTACTTTTTTCTGGATAAAAGGTATCCTATGTCCTTTTCTGAAAACCTGACAAGCAACCCCCAATGCTGAGCTAAGAACCATTTTTGTACCCTGTAGTCTTAAGTCACTGTGTTATAGATAATCTAAGAATAGTTTTATAATGTAATTTTAGTGTGTTGAATTTACTGTAAACTGTAAACAGGAGTACAAAATAAATTCATTTCTTTCTTTCTTTCTTTCTTTCTTTCTTTCTTTCTTTCTTTCAACCCTATGCCAGCAAAATGTTTGTTTATGGAAATGTGAAAAAAACTATTACTTTCTTACGAATCAAATTGGAAAATACAAGTGCTTATAATTATTGTTTTAAGTGCTTAGTGTCACCTCAACCATTTCTGGTCTTTTGTAGCGCACGTACAAGTGCTTAACACCGTTGAACGGAACACATTGCGCGTGACCCGACACACACATTTCCGGGATAACGATATCGTGAACTGTACCTATATACCTAAAGTTAACTTTATCGTTGATGTTTTCCTTAACTTTAGTATAAAATTTATTAAAATGTATGTAAAATAATAGGGAAATTCGACTTATGTATTCGATTACATCAACGGAATAATCCTATTGTTTTTTAGTAATACGGAGACGGCGAACGTGGTAGTAGTTAAATGTTCTTTACCGCAACGTAATAGTTCAAATCATCAGAAAATGAATCGGGTCAATTCTTTCACGAGCACTATTCTCCCAGGGTATCCTTAATAAAGATTCGATTAGATTTGATTGGCAGTGGAAGCTACACAGCGCTCTAAAAATTAACTTTTCCATTTTTTTTAATCTAAATTTTTTTGCTGATTGATTTCAATAAACTAAGAAAATGAATATGTGGAATTATAATATTTTGAGCATGTTGACTCTATTTATATCAGCAACAAGAAGTATCGGCGAGTCTGAAAAACCAAGTAAGTAATTAAGTTAATAAGGTTTAAGGTCTCATTTTGCGAGGAGGTGATGTTGGCTAAAGAGGCAACGGAAAGGGTACGGGATAGAACGAGTACTCTCAAATCTCGCAGTAGACGCACCAGGCGCTGGAGAGCGCAGAACAATCTCCGACCTCTACAAACGCTGGCATGAGGGTGACGGGTGGGGATGTTCGTTACTGTAGCAGAAGCATGCTTGATACGTTGGCGCGACGTATTCTGCGTTCCTATCTAAGCCGAAGGGGTACAAAGTTTTGATCAACAGGCGGTCAAGGTCTGCAGGGGATCCCAGGCTTCTTTCTGAGAGTAGGTATACCCGGGTCGCTTGCAATAGAGCCACTTGTGATAGAACACCGCGTGGTTTTTAGTCGGTTTTATTCCGACATACCATTTCACCGTGAGCTCCGGTGAGGTGACGACCCGTGGGGGTTCCACACAAAAACAAAAGTTAAAGAGCTTAAAAGAGTTTAAAAAAATAATTTTACTCTTATTTTTGATTAAAAAAACTTAAAATTATTTCGAATATGAATCCAGTGGCTGATTCACTCAAAAAATCTAATTGAAAACACAATTAAATCTTTAACAAAATAATTATAATTTTTATGTCTTGATTCGTATGATATCCAGTTTAACAACAACATCAATCTCAACGATCAATCAACTAGTTCACAGTAATCCTCTCTAATTGCCACAAGAGTTAAAACTACTTCGAAATTAATCAATATTTAAGGTCCACCCGCTTCAGACTTCATTAGACACGCTGTAGTCCAGCCTGTCTTGCTACATGGAAGAACTAAAAGAGAGATCTGCACGACCAGAGATGAGGTTAGCCTTACAAGTTTTAATTTTAATCAATGCCCACCTAAACGTTTTGTATGTATTTGTGGCAATTGGGTAGATACCTGTTAAAAAAAAATCGCCTGAGTCAGGAAAAGTAACATCTTAAAGTACAGCAAACATTGTCCTCCGTTTTCAATTGAATATTTTTAATCCATTTAATGATCTTCAAATCGTCATTAAAAGTAAATGATTTGACAATAGCTAGGCGTAGGGCTGCCATCCGTCTGGGTTTCCCCGGATTTGTCCTAGTTTAGAGGGCGTCCAAAAAGTGTCCGGGTAATACCCGGACACTCTGTGCCAAGGGCAACTCATAATTATTAGATGAACAAGCTGTTTAATTTAATGAAAAATGGAATCGGCGTTTTTTTAAGGTGTCCGGGAAAGAATCTCGATTACAACCATGTGTCCGGGATTTTTGAAGAGCTTGTCCTTCGTCAGCAATTTAAGTGATGGCAGGCCTAGCTGCTAGGCCTGCCATCACTTAAATTGCTGAATCGGCGTTTTTTTTAAGGTGTCCGGGAAAGAATCTCGATTACAACCATGTGTCCGGGATTTTTGAAGAGCTTGTCCTTCGTCAGCAATTTAAGTGATGGCAGGCCTAGCTGCTAGGCCTGCCATCACTTAAATATAAATGTACAGAGTCCATCGTTGTGACGTTTAACAAAAAGATACTGGTTTGGCTTGACAGTCATCTAACCCATTACATTCCATAGGCCTTTGATTACTCTCAAACAATCCTTACTTCCTTACTAATATTATAAATGCGAAAGTAACTCTGTCTGTCGCCCTTTCACGCCAAAACTACTAAACCGATTTAAATGAAATTTGGTACACAGATAGTCTAGAGCCTGAGAAAGGACATAGGCTACTTTTTAATGCGAAAAAAGGGGTGTAAGGGGTTGAAAGGTGGGGATGAAAAATTGTATGGAAGTATCGTCATATTTAGAGCTAGAACCTTGAAACCTATTTTTTAGGCTGTTGATTCGATATAAATACACTATTCCACGCGGACGAAGTCGCGGGCACAGCTAGTTATTTAATAAGAACAACAATCACTGGTTTTGTGGCAAGGGATTAGGTATTCCTGATGATGAGGATATAACCGTTAATACAGCATCAAGAGCCCAATGACCGCTTTCCCGCGAAGTAACATACCTTTGACCTTGAACTGACTTGACCTTGACTAGTTTCCGTCGCTTATTGTGATTTAGCTTCTATCGCCATATATATTTAACTTGTCATTGTTATACACTGATGTCCGAAATAGAATTGTGAAAACAGTCCCAGTTCCCAAAAGCTGAACAGATATAAGAAAGTTTTATATTTTAGAACGGCGCGCATCATTTAGAGGTGACATTGAAGTTTCCTATGGATGATGAGGAATATTTTATTGACCTTCGGCTGAATTTGGATCTAGTGACTGACAATCATGTATTCAGTTATCAGAAGAACGGTAAAACTGTGCTGTATAAGCCTAATAAAGAGGTAAGATATGTAGTTTTTGTTATTTTTTTACAAGTATAGCTATTGTCCCAAAATATTTATATTATGTACACGAGTGTTGAAAGCTACTCAATCTGTATACATACATAACGGTGACAGAGATAAAATAACGGCTTAGTGGTCATCAGGAGCGGGTTCTTTGGCAGAGGGTTCATGGCATTCAAACTACAAATACACTTCTGACAATCACTTTTAATTTTCACTTTATCTGAGTTTTACCAGCGGTCCCGTTTGGAGGGTCCGGACTACTCGATGGCTTCCAAAAGAGTGCCATTTAATGTCCGTCCGGACTCAAAACGTAGCAAACGATTCCGCTTTCGTTTCCCCGCCTTCGTATAAAAATAATCAATTGAATGTCTTAATATCGCCAATTTAGCGATATCACAGAATACATAATAGTACTGGTACCATTATGTATTCTGTGATATCGCTAAATTGTCGTACTCGTAGACATGCACATGTATACATCGTGTTTCATATTATGTTAAAGTAAAGTTTGGATTAATAGGTATTTAGTTTGTATATTTTATAAAATAGTATTTGAATTGCACCGACTTCCTATTTTCTCAGCATTACCCAAAGTTTGACTGGCAAAAAATTCTTAATTCATTAAGTGCATAAAGTCGAAATAAACAAATAAATTTTCAATACAGGACATAGACTTGTGTCACTACAGTGGGTCGGTGCGTGGTAAGCCTGACTCTTGGGTGGCAGTGTCTACGTGTGATGGAATCCAAGGCCTCATGTTTGACGGCGAGAGAACAAGATACATTGAGCCTGCCGAAGGTGAGACTTATCATACTTCAGTAGCTCTAGTGTGGCTAAACTCTATGATTAAAGTTAATGAACAGCCGAAACTTAGACATACGAATCCAACAGCCCTTTCACCATCAGCCTAGGAGCCATGTGGTATACGGGATAGTTAACTATTAAAAGTTTTTAACCTTGGATGAATGTCATTAACTTTGTCTGTGATATTTTCAATAGTATTCTATAGCCATTAAACAACGACTAATGCCGCGTTCCAATAAACAAGAAAATTTTACCGTCCGTAAGCAAAACGAATCGTTTCTTTTTTATTGTAACGCGGCTTAAGACATTTTGATACTAAACATAACATTTGTTTTGGTACATTTCAAACAACTTTTGCAAACAACATTCAGCAGTAATTACAGAATAAAGTTTTTTTTAATAAGGTCCTTATCACACGTTACACTCCTGACGGCGGCGGGCGGTTGGCGGGGGCTAGACAGAAAAAAGTTTTAGCCATAGATGGGTGATTTTCTCAAGCCTAATATTTAGGCGGCGGGGCTGAAAATCACGTCTTAAAGTAAAGATACAGTATAATGGTTTTTTTTTAAGAAGAAAGCCATTCTGATTCTCTTGGCTATAATTAATAGCGGTAGAAATGTGTAGCTGAATCTCGTTCAATAAATTAAAAATAAAGAAATTGAAACCATAAAACATTTCACTGACATCTGAAGTATTTTCATAAGCGGTATATGAAATCCCTTTTGACTCATATTGTTGTAACATACCTATAGATATAGCATCTTCAACTTTCGAGTCTGAGTACACTATTTCGATTGCGAGCCTAGGAGACTAAGCCAGCCCTAGTAACAAAAACACTCTCTGTCGTTAAAGAAATTTCGAGAAGGTGTTATTTTAGAATATATACAGGTTGCTACAGCAAGGTGTGGTGAAATTTAGGAGCGTTATGTGTAGCCGACAAATAGTTGATTTAGCTTGAAAAAATTTACTTCGAAAAAAAAAGGTTTCTAAAAATACCTTTCTTAGTGTTCACATTTTTAAATAACACATTATGAATTTTCATGTCAATTTCAATGATTTAGTACCTATCTTATTTGTTATCAACATCCTTGGTATTTAATACCTATAGTTCATGTCAGCTCTCTCACATACGAAATATTAGCTTTATCTACGCCTGCCATCACTTAAATTACCGACGCCGGACAAAAACTTAAAAATAGCCCGAAACATGAGTGAAATCGAGATTCTTTCCCGGACACCTTAAAAAAAACGCCGATTCCATTTCAATTTTTAGCTTGTTAACGATTTATCTAACAAGTATAATTGCCCCATGGCACAGCGTGTCCGGGTTTTACCCGACACTTTTTGAAAACTCCGCCCGGACGCTCCCCGGACGCCCTGTAAACTAGGACAAATTCGGGGAAACCCGGACGCATGGCAGCCCTAGCTTTATGGATAAATTATCAAGTTTAATTTTTCAGTTTGATTTCTGTATTAAAAATCACGAATTTTCATAAAATTGTTAGCGCTTCACGGAGTCCTATACGACCCTAAAATATGACCACACCTGTGTTTATGTAAAAACCTTTAAGTATGTTATATTTTAATTGATATTATTTTAGATGAAATAAATGGCGTGCACTACGTATACAATCACTTGGACCTGATGGAATCGCACCCTCGGAGGTACGACAGAACACGGCAAATTAGATCGACCAGCGTGAGTATTAACTAAATTTTTTGGTAATCGGTGTCATTTGACTGGCCTGTTGGTCTAGTGGTTAGTGATCCTGACTGCTAAACCAGAGGTTGTGGGTTCGATTCCCACCTAGGTCAAATAATTGTGTGATGAGCATGATCATTTGTTCTGTGTATCTAAATGTATGTATTTAGAAAAATATAAGTATATTTATCAGCAGTCTGGTTACCATAGTACAAGCTCTACCTAGTTTGGGATCAGACGGCTTTGTGTTTGATGTGTCAAGTCATTATTATTCTTTTAGTAACTGCATGCAAGGGTAATGCTCTTTCTGTGATTTAAGTAAGTGTTCTATTGTCATTTACACTCCGTATATGTTGCTTGTTTGTTACGCTTTCACACCTTAACTACTTATCTGATCATGAAATTGCCACACACGTCAGAGGTACAGAAAAAGACATAGGACACATTAAACCAGAAAACTGTTCCCGAGGGACACCTGATTTGATTGTTAAAATCTAATAAAATTGGCATTCGCCTTCTGCATTAAATATTCTTGAACTTGGACATATCCTCTTCATAATGACTTATCATTTTTCAGTACTACAGGTACATAGTAGATGAAGCTAAATTCCGCCAACCACACCAAGCAGACAAGGGTCCGTTCTACGTGGAACTGGTGCTAGTCGCTGATAGAAGTTACTTCGAAGCCCACAATCGCAAACTTTGTTTTGTCCACAACCAAATGCAGACAATTGCTAATATTCTTAACTCGGTAAGACACGTAGATATATTGTACCAGCATTTCGTGGACGAAGGCCAAACATTGTACTAAATGGATTATATTATACTCGTATGTATAAGTGGAACTGATGCAGTGGCGTAACTATACCATCTGAGGCCCGTGGCTAATTCATCGGATTGGGCACAAGTTCACTCTTGGTGCCTCGTGTGCTTACGGCTTTTAGGTCGGGTCCGGGGGCCCTCTAGAGCCATGGGCCCGTGGTATTTTACCCGCTCTGCCACCTTATTGTTACGCCACTGAACTGATGGTTACGTTACGAAAGTATTATTACCAAGTCAGCAGCTAATCGTTCCGCGACTCAATACGGACCTCAAATAGGTCAAAGAACAAAAACAATCTTCCTTCCTCTCTTACTAATGAGTTGGATAGTTTTTAATATAAAATTCACAAACATCTAGTCCTGAAAGAGTAGTTTAGAAGTACCCGAAAACGGTGAAACCCGAACCAGGTGGTATGTTCGATGATAGTAAAGGAAGATTGAGATGTTAAGAATTGAAGCAAGTGGCGGGCTGTTGCCTGCCTGACTACCCCGAAGGGGAAAGGCGTGAATGAACGTATAAATGTATAAAAAAGTGTTTTTAAAACATTTTTTAATGTCGAAAAGAAAAATTAAATTTCATAAAAAAACCTGTGACCATTTAAAACTTTCTATTTTGCAGGTATATTCTAAACTAGACATCTTCATTACTTTAGCCGGCGTAGAAGTGTGGAACGAATATGACAAAATATCAATGTCGGAAAACTCAAATATTACCGTGGTAAATTTTTTAGAATACAGGGAAAGAGAGTTGATAGAGAAAATTCCAAATGACAATGCGCAATTACTTACGTGAGTAACACTTTAGATACTTTTCTACACATCATTCTTCTTGTAAGCTTTGAGTTTGTAACAGAATATCCAATTTTTGTCATATTTACAGGCTCAAGCATTTCGATGACGGTGTAGTTGGTAAAGCATTGCGCGGGGCAATATGTACTCCCGAGTTTTCTGGCGGAATAATAAATAGTGATACCAAAAGCATTGGCTTGCTCGCCATGACAGTAGCCCACGAGATGGGCCATAATTTTGGCATGGTACACGATTATGAATATGATGATTATTGTAAATGCCGAGGGAAGCAGTGTATTATGTGGGCTTACAGAACAGATTCAATACCAACGGGTTGGTCGACGTGTAGTCTAAAGTCATTGAAGTCATCTTTATCGAAAGGAATTGGTTATTGTTTAAGGTAAACTTTCATCAATAGTATAGTATAATAATAATAGTTTCGTTTATTTCTCTGCCACAAAGGTATCTTATATATAATATATAAATATACATATTACAAAATAAAAGTTGATCCTTTGTGGGAGACTGGTATCTGTACTAGCCTTAACTACTTGTAACTACTTGTAACACTTTTTGGCAAATAAATCATTTCATTTCATTTCATTTCACTTCATTTCATTTCTAGGAAACCCTGTCACACAGATAATCACGCCCGTTTCTTAAAATAGTTATGTATAATATGTATATTTTACTATTTTAAAAACATATATATAAAGTTTGGCTTATATACCTACTTGTTTGGTCATTCGTTCAGCACTCATTCTTATACTTGCCCAAATCACCTCATTAAATAGCAGTAGAGCTTAAAGTGTTTTTTGTGGTCATTACATAAAATTTGCCACGTTTTACACATTACGCGATATTAATATAGGCAAGGAGGCATATTAAACAATTCATAGATTTTTTTAGGAATAAACCAAGGCCTTTAATCGATTATCCGATATGCGGAAACGGTATCGTAGATCTGGGTGAGCAGTGCGACTGCAGTATGATGACAGTGGCCGGCACGTACAACCTTTGCCACGCCTGCTGCGATCCTAGTTCTTGTATGCTCAGAGTGAATGCTACGTGCGACTCCAGCATTTGTTGCCATCTATCGGTGAGTTTTTCAATTAAAGTCTTGTTGCAATTTATCTTGATCCTTTTATTTCTTTATTTATTAATTAAAAGATATTTTCTTGTATCCACATTCCGAATTTATTTGTACAGTGTTAAGTTGCATTTAAATTGAGAAACGCGTCTATCTCTAACTTGGATTTGTCTAAACCTTGGCAACATATCATTTCCCTCACTTGCATTCTATATAAACTTTATTTTTTAATAGATAATAAATTCGACATAAGACTGGACACCTACCCGGTGTGACCTAGTACGAGATGAATCAAATTATCAGATAATAATCCCAGCATAGATTTGTATGAGTATCGATTTTTAAAGCCAGACATTCATAATTTTCTTCTAGATGTGTCAGAAGCAAAAATGCAATACTTCGGCAGCTGCAAGAGACGGAATCGCAAACAATAACTCCATCTATCCCTCCAAATGTATTGGATACGGCGTCCATAACTCTACAGGTACTTAATGTCTACTATTTTTAACTTCCTTGTGAGATATTCACTCTCGTAGAAGTCTAGACTATGCGGCCTTTTGTAGATCATCAGAATAGGCGATATTTCAAGTTTGATTATTAAAGTAGATTTGTATCGCCCTACTCGCCTGGTGCCTTTTGGACTGGTTTCAGGTTGCGACTAGTGCGACACAGATTTACCACATAGTGATTCGATGTTCTAAGGGGTGGTGAAACGGACACCGAATGTTTGTCAGGACCGGACGTCAGCAGAAGGTCCAGGCAATACGTAGTATGCAACGTGTGTCTGCAACGTCAGGAATGCGAGTGAGCTCGTGAAAAAGCTGAAAGAGGCCACAAGTTATTGAAAACTTATTAAGTAACTTCTCTCCTGGCGTGGTCAGTGTCCTAGTCCGGGAAAAGCCAATAAACTTGTTGAGGTCGTCATCAAAACGCACAACAAAGGCTGGGAACCCATAACGTTCACGTATCAATTTTGACGATGTTTTTATCCACACGTATTTGTATCCTCTTTTGCGAGCGATATCTCGACTCTTACGAAATAATATTTCGTTTTCAGAATAAAATATTCGTTTAAATACCCTTTTAGTGTATTGCGAAGCTTGAGATTCCTATTTGATCCAACTTAAAGCTCTTATTTTTTTTTGGAACGCACTGACTAAATTGTTAAGTATTATTTTCGGTTTTAGCTTAACTATACAATTCCTAGGCTTTTCATCGCGGTGTAGTGGTGCGTGTGGGACAACGACGTGGGTTGGCAGCACAAGGAAATTGTGTCTTTCGCCAATGGAATTGCTCAATGGAGCAACAGGTGCGCTAATGTATTGTTGAGACTTGCAACTTACCCAAAAAAAATCGAAAACCTGCTTAAATTAATGGTAATTTAAGCAGGTTTTCGTTATTTTTTTCGGGAATAAAATTGGCGACTTCTCGTTGTACCCATTGGTAGTTCAGGATAATAGGGACAACTGTAATACCACCGACATTTTGTTACTGTGTTAAGTAAGATCTTCAGTACAGGCTCCGAAGAGACGCTATAACATGAAATTATCTTTAGTTTCTTTGCGCATTTACTTAGGGGCTAAATATCGAGATGGCTGTAAGTTAGGTTGAAAGCTTGCTGGTAAGGGAATAAATTTATACTACTAAGAGTTTATTTGTTTATTACGATTTCACGACTTAACTACCTTACGATTATCATGAAATTTTGTATACACGTTGACAGAGTTACAGAAAAAGACATAGGATATTTTTATCCCGAAAATAAGGACTGTTCCCGGGGGATACAAAAATAGCTTTAACGCGAGGGAAGATACCAATAACTATTTTACATTTATGCATATTCATTTATGCATATTCATCTTTGCAGCTTGTAGGTACTAAATAATGACAATGAATCTAACATGAAACTCTTTTACAGAGACAAAAAATGATGTGGTATTCTACGTGATACTCCTGGGCACAGTTCCTGCAATCCTGTTAATCATCTCACTCACATGTTACTGTATGGGCTCCATTGTACACATAATCATGTAAAATACATATACATAAACTAAACTAGAAAAATCAATCGACCCAAGACATACACCTAAAGCTGTTGTTATTTTCAAGATGGAAGATATTTAAGAAATTATCAATGAGAAGAAGCTAGACTAGAATAACTCGGGAACTGCCCACAAAACTAGCAAAAAAGGTATAAGTTTAGGGCAATTGTCAAAGGGCTATTCAAAGCTGCATTTAATCAACTCATTATGAGAAAGGCGAGATTAAAAATCTTTAATGTAGGCTGTGCTCCTAGGCTGTGCTTGCTTTTAGTTTCATTGTAAACTGTAAATAAAACTTGTATTATTGCGTGTTTCTGTTTCTGTTACGTATTCACGCCTAAACCGCTGACTCAATTTTAATTTAGAATTTTGGTATAGATTCAGACGCGACCTTAGACAAGAGCAAAGGCTACTTTTTGTTGACAAAATAAAACTTTTACTCTCTCTGTAGTTAGATAGATATACTCTTTATACGCAAAGCGATAGGTTACAATATTTTTAGTTACTTAAGCATCAATTTGTATGAATTAGAATTAGTATAATGTTGAATAAGTACATTTGTTAATATGTTTTTCACACAATTACAAATATTCAGACCCAGATTAGGTATTTTCCATTCAATTTGAACGTTGTCGATGTCTAATTGCGAATACAGCACTCATAATGAGACTAAGTGTGAAGAACTCTTTAAATCTTAATTGGCACAAATTAGAACTGGTGTCCCACAAGGCTACATTCTATGTCCAATCCTTTTCATAGCATTCGTCAATGATTCAATAAATTATGTAATGAAAAATATCCGTAGCAGATATACAACTGGTTATGCTCGCCGATGATGCAAACGCAGTCATACTTGACGCTATAACTAAAAGTTCTGAACAAACAGTCTGAAACTAAACCCTATTGGTATAGTGCTTTGTTTCCGCATTTAGACTCATAGGAGGTCCATAATGCGTTCCGATAAGGCTGAATTTACTTGAGCCAAATTGGATAGGGAATCTTTTCTAAACAAACCATATGTCACTGCTGGTCGAGAGTGCGTCCAGAATTATTGATAATCCCATTACACTGGTTAAGTCTATTAACATTTATAAAATCGATCAAAAGTTCGCATTTGTCAGATAATCCAACATTACTACTTGAGGTCCTTAATAATTTCCAGTTAATGTTTCTTAAGAAAATTAACTTAAATTAAAGTCTCCTACGATATATACAAGTGAATCCCTAATTTTTTCAAAGGCAGCATCACAGTGATCTATATAACAATCAAGAACCGGGAGGTGAACTGGTGGAGGTAAAATATACTGCGCAGAAAACTATTTGCCGAACAGAACATGACCCAGGACTATGAACAGCTACCCAGAGATCCTAATAAATAGTTTCCCAGTATTTCAAGCGTTTCGATTTAAATTTAATTTTAATTGCAATAAGAACTTCTACTTCTTTGTCACGTTGTGGATAATTTGTTATAGTCGAGGTATTTCTTTTATAAACCACGTATCTGTTATCAAATAGTTCTCCACTCACAGAACTATTCAACCATGTTTCTGAGATAATAATTACAATCGTAGTCATTGCAACATATATTACGATACAGTGACGTGACTGAATTTTGGTCTTTAAACCACAACAATTTTGGTAATAAACTAAATGATTGAATTTTAAATGAGAAGTTGTTAAAATCATGTTTGTTTTGCATGACTTTTATAAAAAAATATAATAATAATAGCACAGATTCCCAAGTTACACTATCTTATTTTATTCAAAGATTCCATGCTCTTAATAAAAATCCTCCCGCTTCTTTAACAAACAAATTTATACCCTCTTTCCTTGGCTTCAGTCTTGTAGCCGCATGAAGTACTCTTTGTTGCCTGGTGATAGATGTTCGACGACATAAACAGGAGTTTTCTTGCCCGCAAGACCAAAATCCGCACTATTGAGTTTATTTTCAGTGCTCTTTCTATTATTGGGTGTGCAATTCGGGAGTTAATTGCGATAATATTTAAAAGGTACAATACCTCTTGGTTACCCGACGTTTCGATCGAATTGCACCGATCGTATTCATGAGGGGACTGATGAGAGCACACTCACACTTCACGGAGGAAGTGCGAGTTTCGGCAACTACCCGCACTTGGTCTTCACGATTTTTATTTTTATTCGTACTGTCGGTACTTCAACACACTACACTTACGACGTTCCCTGAATGATGTTGAGGGTGTACTCGCTGACCCAATATGTATCGAAGTCGCAAAAGTTTAAAAACAATTCTTTCTATTATATTCGATAACAGCCCCTAGCACCTGGTCGCGAATCTGTGGACATGCGAACTGTACCACGATGGACCTGGGACGGCCATTCGCATTGTTGAGCTTGACTATTCGAGTGCAGTGTAGAATATCGCTGTCCTTCAGTACATTCCCTACCACCGAGCCCAATTGCTTAACTACAGTATATTTTTCCATTTTATTTTCTGAAAGGCATTGTAATTCAATGTTATTAGACGTAGGTTGCTGTTCCAAGTAATTAAATCTCTAGTCGGGTAATTGATAAAATAATAAAATTTTTGACCAGATGCACTAGATAATTTATTCCTTGTTTCGCTAATCAATTTGATAGACAAATATTTAGACAACGTTTAGTTGCTTATTTTCCTTTCGAGATTAAATATTTTTGCTTATATTTTTTTCAAGTTAATCCCACTATCCCACTAATATCATAAATGTGAAAGTTTGGATGGATGGATGGATGGATAGATGGATGGATGGATGGATGTTTGTTACTCTTTCACGCAAAAACCACGGAACCGATTGCGATGAAACTTGGTATGTAGATAGCTAGAGACCTGGATTAACGCATAGGCTACTTTTTATCCCGATATTCCCCCGGGATCAGGACTTACGCGGGTGAAACCGTGGGGCGCTGCTAGTAGATTATATAAATGAAAATAGTAATGCTTAAGTTGTTGCATTGCGTCGTAAAGACAAGTTCGACGCTACAAGTTCTTAAGCGAAGCGAGGATTTTCATAATTGTAGCTTCTTATGTCTCGTGATTCCGTTTCAAAACTCTTTTTCTGTATGCTGAATACCCAGACTTTTATTCTGTATTGTATTGTAATTGTGGCAGAAGGGAATTTGAATCATCTCTGATCGGATTTACCAAGTAAGTTTGAGTTTATTTCATTTTTCACACCAATGGCCTCAAGCCTGTTTTCCGAACATTCTTGTTTATCTCTGTTCCAGAAGGATTCTTAAATTACATTACTACATTTCAATGATTTTCTTTCTTCTTTAGAATTTAAATAATTCTACTTTTTGAAAATTCCAACCTTGGTGATGCATCTACTTTTAGATGTTCTGAAATTTATATTAAATGGTGTTGGCTCGAATACTTACCACGTTAGTACCAGAGGCCCAGAGAGGAAGTCCATCAAAGTTGTCACCATAGAGCAGGCATCTTCAGATCTTACCTTAGACGCAGATCCGTAGACCTTGATTCTATAGATGCTAAAGATAGTGGTGAGCCTTCTGCTCTAGTATTTTAGTATAGTCTGTGCGGAAAGAGAACCGTCGTAGGATTCAAGGTCGCAGCACTGCTAAATTACCCTTTTAGACTGTAACGTCATTATTGTTTCCTGTATTGTAAAGTATTGTTTACTGTAGAACTAAAATAATGTAACAGTGTTGTCAACATAACAAAAAAGGTAATTTAGCACTGCTGCGACCTCAAATCCTACGACGGTTCTTTTTCCGCACATACTCTATTATTCTTATCTATTAACAGTAAATAAACTGAACTATGTAAAATAATGTGTTTAAATTACATAGCTCAGTTCATTTACTGTTAATAGTACTGTTAATAACAAATAAAACCCTGAATTATTGAAAAAAAAATATTTTCACCTACTATTTGGATATACTGTTATCAAGTACCTACAATCTATTTCCGAATGGCTTGTTTAGTTCTTTCAGAAATTACACACAAGCAGGCTTCTTTTTAATACATATATACTGATATAAGATCATTTAATTTCAAATACGTAAGCCCCAAAATTATATTTTTTTTAAATTATTTGTTGCCGCAACAACAAATATTTTTAAAGGTATATATTTGTCAACAGGTTATTAATACCTGCCAGGGGCTGCTTAGCAACGCTTTGTTAGTAAACATTCCATATTTGACTGGCCTGTTGGTCTAGTGGTTAGTGACCCTGACCGCTCTGCTTATAGGTCGTGGTTTCGATTCCCACCTTTGTAAAGAGTCCCCACGACACGAGTAATTCCTAATACGGGAGATGTCTTTAAAAAAAAAATGGAATTTGGCTAAAGTATAGTTAAGTCAGCCTAGCTCCTTATATTATTAATAGAAGGAAACTGGGGCGTTCACACGGACGGACGTGGACTCTAAGATTGCACTAGCTGAATTTCCGCTCCTTCCGCCTATGCCGATGTCAGTTATCTCGATATCATTCTATTCTATTGTATTCTACTGACATCCTAACTAATAATATAAGTAAATGCAAATGTGGGATTGTTTATTTGTTACGGTGTCACGCCTACTGATCCTGATCATCGTGAAATTTTGCAAACACGTTGTCAGAGGTACAAAATAACATACGGAACTTTCATTTTGAAACAAAGTACTGAGTCTGAGGGATAGTAAATTGATTGACAAAAACTACATTAACGAGAGTGAAACCTAGTGAAATACAGCGTGTGAGTATCACCGACGCGAACAACTTACAAAAACGACTTTCTTTGGACACTTATCACAATTCAAAAGTCAGTTCATCATAAAAATGCGAGATTAAGGATTTACAGTCATAAGTTTAATTGTTTTTCGCTTCGCAATGTACACGCAACACGCGTAGGTATCTTTGTTGTGCGGTACGCTGAATGACCTTCAACGTTCGGCGTCGCCGAAGCAGCTAATTGCATAAATGTTGTTTATGCAATTAGCTGCTTGTTGTTTAATTGATTATATTGCAGTTTTTGGCCGTATGGGGTAGTTATAGATTTTTTATTAAGATGTTCTGTTTACTTATTTTGATTTCACTTTTAAGCAAAAAACTGTAAAAAAAAATGAATTTTACGGCAGGCAAAATCATTGAAATTTTCCACTCAGAATGATGGTCTGAATTTACTATTTCAAGATTCGGTAGGCCGTTGCTTACACCCGCTATAAGTGCACTTACACCTAAAACATATTTATAGATTTTGAATATGAAATCCTTGCTTGAGGTTTTACTTGTTGTTAATTTGTTGCAATTATATTAAGGAAAATAATGAATGGGTAGGTATAATGCTAAATAATTTATTGACCTGAACTTCCCGCTTTTCGTTCAGTTTTACACCGTCGGCGACGGCGGGTGTTTAACATTAACGTGTACCGCAATGTATTACATTTGTACGTAGTTTAACCGTAAAAATCTGACACCCTCTCCGTTTGTACCTATAGTTCCCTCAGGAAGTCCTTAATCATTTTATACGCTTTATCAACTAGTTTCATGTTATTATATGTTAGAGAAATTAAGTCTAGCAATGTTAAATAGCGTTATTAATATTTCCTGTTTGGTGGGATTGGTCGTAGCGACGTTGAGAAGCATGGTGGAAGCTCAGGAACTCAGTAAGTTTTATTTAGGTGTTAATATATCTAAGTTCTAGTTACGTGCGTAGTCGAATACCCTATCGAATACATGGATTATGAAGATGGCTTAAACTTCTTACTGAACTTGTTTTTTGTAAGATTTTTAAATCTTAGTATTTTTTTTTAAACAATACTAGTAACGTGGGTCACACATTACTAGTATTCTTGTTTACCCCTCCAGCTAAACTTAACGCTTGTGTTAGGAGTGCGTTCACGACGGTAGTGCACTGGGTGGGGTTCGAACCCGCAACCACTTGATCGCAAGTCCGACGCCTTAGCCATTACGCTACCGCCGCTTGAATTTAGTATAGGTATATCTACTTACCTAACATTTGTAAAAACAAGAAATAACACACATTGACATTGGGATTTTAGATCCATTGTATGTCAAATTTATTAAGCAAAGCAGCAATTTTGTAACAAACTGGAAAAAACAACTAACTAAAAAAAAAAAAAAAAAATATACATTTTATGAGTTTTATTTATTAAATAAAACGAATCGTTTAATTTAGATTTTTAATTAGGTACTTACTCATTATTAGATCTTTAAACAATTGTTAAATTACATATTATTCAGATGTAATAATTGTTCGAATGACACATGTAAGACGGGTTAAAATTAGCAATGATATAAGCAATGCATATATTTGGTATTGCATTGTACCTACATCTAAACTACATGACTAATACCACAGTATATACATATACTG
The DNA here is from genome assembly GCA_963859945.1 of Euplagia quadripunctaria. Classification (NCBI taxonomy): domain Eukaryota; kingdom Metazoa; phylum Arthropoda; class Insecta; order Lepidoptera; family Erebidae; genus Euplagia; species Euplagia quadripunctaria. Next base: position 11,520,234 of record OY982582.1, on the reverse strand, counting down.
TGCTAATACTTAGGAAGGTGGTGGTTGATTTATTCATTTTCACATATACCCACACTTAAAGTAACCAAGCAAAACTTAACTATCACTTACAGGTACACAGACTCCGTACAATTATAGTTTGATAGGAGGTACAGGTAAACATAACACATTCGTATATTTGTTGGTGCTGTAGCGACTTCCACAAACAGCAAATACATACTTCAGAGCCATCTAGCGAAGACCAGCGGAACCATATAGTAACTAGTAACTGCATCATGCAATGAAAGTTCTCACGCCGATTAGGATATTTATAACTTCCCATAATAGGAAATCGTGAGACATGCCCACGTTGCCTGGCCGAAGGATCCTCCCTTTGTGTTGGCAGGACATTACAAGATTTCAATTCCATTGTTTTTTAGACTGGCCTGTTGGTCTAGTGGTTAGCGATCCTGACTCCTAAGCCAGAGGTCGTAGGTTCGATTCCCACCCAGGACATATAAATTGTGTGATGAGCATGATCGTTTGTTCTGTGTCTGGGTGTGATTTGTCAATACCTAATATGTGTGTACAATCCAAGTGCAGAGAGACAGACATTTAGTTACCGGTTCAGCCACGGGCGAGATAAACCTGTGGGAGGTTTACCTACTTACACTATTAATAGAGCTAAGTCTCAATGCAATAGGGAAAAAATGGACTATCTTTTATTACAGCGCTGGATGTCTACTTTCGCAGTTAAGAGGTTAATGAGCCCATGAGTAATCCCCTTTAGGCCTCGAAGGCATGTACATATATACGCTATTTTATCTATCACAATTTACATACATAATAAAGCACTCTTCAAGTCTTTTTTTGGTTGAATGCGCTGCCAGTTAGAGTTTGAATTTTTTTTTTGCTTTTGGTAGGCCAATTTTTGAGGAAGGTTGTATAGAAAGGACGTTAACATCACGCTACGACCCTTGGAAGCGGAGTAATAAGCTTAACGCAGATGAAACTGCGGGATACAGTTAATTATGAACTGGTTTTTTATTCAGCCCCAATCCTACTGATAAAGAAATTACTTTAAACATTGTATTATTAGTAAATGACACACCATTTGATTGTGGCAAACCAAAATCGTTGCCTGGAAATCCTATAGTTGCATATATTATGGGAAATACCTTTATTAGGTATTATCAAAGACAAGGAAAAATGTCAGGAGGAAGGACGGGGTTACGTCATTACAAAAAGGGATTTAGAAAATTTGTTGAATTCCAATGTTGAATTCAAACTATTTGAATTTCGAAGTAGCTTCAGTTCTTAATTATGGTCTCCTTCTTTAGGGTATTTATTGGTTTGGTATTGTATAGGGCTCCGTTTCCGCATTTATACTTATAGGCGGTCCATTATGCGTTGAGAACCAGTCAGGCTGACTGGTTGAGCCAGCTTAGCTCCTCCCAGAAGCACAGAAGCCTCCTGGGGCGTTCGCAGGCTCCTGAGAGCGATCTTGCACCCGCGAGGATACTTGCCCGTTGTGTGGCCACTCCCTCGCACTTCCGGATAACGTGGGCGGCCGTTTCCTCGGTGTTGAGACATCCTCTGCATAGAGGACTGTCTGTCACATTGATGGTGAATAGGTGCCGGTTAGAGGCTAAATCTGCAAGTTAAACGTGGTGAATCCTCCGTTAGCACAAGTTTAGACTGCCTGCAGCCAGGTATATCGGCCAGCGGCCGTTGTGCGCTTCACGAGTCCGTTGTCTTACCCATGAGCTAAGTTGATTAAAGGGAAGTGGTAGCAGTATAGTTGGACCTGCCACTGACGTTACAGACCTACAGGCCTTCTTTGCCAGCTCATCGGCGGCGTCGTTCCCGAGTGAATCACTATGCTCTCTGATCCATTGAAGAATTACCCCATTGGCAGAGGCTAAACGCTCCAGCGTCTGGTGGCATTCATAAATGAGACTGAAGTTCATGGTGCTGCCCTCCAGGGCCTTTAGGACGGCCATACTGTCTGACAGTATACGGATGTTTTACTCCTTTATACCTTTTGACACGACCGCGGTAGCCATTCTTTGGGGTAATTTTACTTACCCTGTTTGTATTTATTGGAATGTGCTGAATTTGCAAGTTAATCAAATACTTATTAACAACAGCAAGATACATTTTCCCGAGAAATACGCGTGATCCAGAAAGGATTGTTTTATCTAAAGTACCATAAATTATTTTATACAAAAGGAACTGCTTAGCTATGTGTGGATATTATTTATAACTGTAGGCACAATGAAACAAATTAATGCTTTAACATATAAACGATTTGTTAAAAAGCTGAGACTGACTACTTAATGATGTATAATAAAATGCACTAGACATAGATATTAAGTTCTTAATCATTTAGAATTCATGTTATTTAATAAAAATGTTTGCATGCCCAATTTAAGCAGACCATTCTGCACTTAGACGTAAGACAAATTTGTACCATCTTTATGACAATGTTCTTTGCAAATAAAGATTATTATAGATTTAAAAAAAGAATTGTCTAATAATAACAACCTTTGGATATGGATAAACAGTATATCCACAATACATGGGGATACAGAGTTTTCTTCATTCTTAACAGAAATCAATCCAGACTCGTTTGTTCATCATGAATGCGATTTCTGTTTTCGATATCATAGGCTAATATTAACGAATCAAATCCCATATAAAATGTGTTAAAGTAATCATTTTTCAGAAATATCTTCAATCTCCATTCAAACGAAACGGGGCTTAAGTATACATACAATACAATATTCAGACGATTTAAGAAACAGTATAATTAAATTCATTCCACAGTTAAAAGGCTCAAACGAATTTTGATTATAAAGGGAGGTTTTAAAATTCAACTTTGGTAGAGTAAGGTTCTGTAATACATAGACAAAGCTCTTAGGGACTTAAATTCCTGTATGCCTTTATTTTTATTCTGTGCTTATGTTTTGCTTAAAATGTGTTACTGCACAATGTTCAACATGTAAAAAATTTTGTGAGATAAACAAAAGGGCAGAGAGCTAAATAACGGTAGTTAAAAGTTGTAGTTATCGACTTCCTCAATTGGGAAGTCGATAACTACATAATATATCGAAGTAGCAATAAATAAGCGTCATGAAGGACAGTCATATTACGGGCAATCGCCTGTTATCTTTACATAGCATAAAAGACACTTTCCGCTGTCTATACCTCTATAGTAGATCTTTTTAACTACGCAACGGATTTTAATGCGGTTTTCATCAATAGATAGAGTGATTCAAGAGAAAGGTTTATACATATAGCTTAATATTGTTTTGTGTTAATTTGTTGAAATATGACTTAATTGTTCAAGATGTCGGAAGAAATCAAGCCGACTGAGAGCTTTCATAGAAAGTGCCGTCTGATTCTTTTGAAATATAACAAAATAATGTATGATGGAATTGTTTCTCTTCATTAGGCTACTACAAAAAAGTCAGCGATGGCATAAATATGAGCTTTCTATGACCATTATAATGTTAAAAACAATTGATGCAATTTATGTGGAGTTTGGAAAGCTATTTAGACGGATATGATATTTATCCTTATCAAATTGTTAAAAGTAGGTTGTCCCTTTATTTTATTAAGGAACCTTAGTCTGCCTAAATTATGTAACGGCACGCGTTTGCTGATAAAATCACTTAAACCTTTTATAATACAGTGCACAATACTTACCAGATGTGGTACTGGAGAAAATGTGTTAATTCCCTGGATTCCTCTAATACCATCAGATTTGCCGTTCTAAGTTAAACGCCTGCAATTTCTGGTAAAGCTATTTTTTGGAATGACCATTAATAAGTCACAGGGTCAAACATTCAACGTTACAAGTTTAGATTTGAGCGTTGAGTGTTTTTCACATGGAGATTATATGTCGCACTTTCGAAAGTAACCTCTGAAGGAAATATGTTTGTATTGCCTTTTTTTTTTGGAGTTTACTCCTTAAGAATCGATTTTCATATAAGGCGCCCGGTATGAAAAAAAAATATAAAGAGTAAAATTGAGTGATCGTAGGGCAGCGTAACGCTTTAACGCTTTGTTGTGCTTTTTGTGCTTTATTGGAGTTTACTCCTTAAAGAAAGACGCATGTAATATGTGTATTTAAGTGTATGTTATATATATATATATGGAATATATAATATACAGCGTCTAGAAATGACGTATATATATATATAGAAGAGAGAGAGAGGGAGAGAGGGGGAGAGAGATTGAGAGAGAGGGGGGCGGAGAGAGAGAGAGGGAGAGAGGGGGAGAGAGAGAGAGAGGGAGAGAGAGAGAGAGAGAGAGCCTCCAGGAAATTGTAAACTCCAGTCGTGCGTCGGAGCTGACACACACCTTTTTTTTTATGGTATAGTGGGCAAACGAGCAGACGGGTCACCTGATGGTAAATGACTACCGCCGCCCATGGGCACCTGCAACTCGAGAGTTACAAGTGCGTTGCCGCCCTTTAAGGTGGGAGTAGGAGAAGAGGGGGAGGGGGGGAAGAGTGGGAAGAGGGGGGAGAGGGGAAGGACGGGAATAAGGGAGAGGGAAGGGTTAGAGCCTCCGGTAACCTCACTCACGCGGCAAAATGCAATGCAGGCATTGCTTCACGGCCGGTTTTCTGTGAGGCCCTGGTAACGAGCAGAGTCGAGCCGGCCCATACGTGCCGAAGCATGGCTCTCCCACAACAAAAAACAACTGTAAACATTGTAAATAAAGACATAATGTAGTATAGTCTGATATAATAGTAATATTATTGATTACTCCACATTTTTAATGGAATAAAGAAGTAGACGTTTGTCTTCAAACTCACCTGGAAAAAAGTAGTAGGAAAATGTTGTAAGTAGGAAAAGAAAAGAAACTGACGTTGAAGACAAAGATGGTACACACCAATAAAATCTACACTGTACCCGTGCGAAGCCGGGGCGGATCGCTAGTATTAAATATTATTGAAAGGATAAAATAACAAATTATGAAATTCTCGGGCTAAAGATAGGTGATAGGCAATACGACAATATACCGACTGTTTTGCGATAAGTTATAAGTATCATAGATATATTTTTCATCGATGTTTCAGATCCACCTGCTTCAGACTTCACGAGACACGCTGTAGTCCAGCCTATCTTGCTAAATGGAAGAACAAAAAGGGAAATCTCCACTACCAGAAATACTGTTAGTTACATCCTAAAAACAACCTCTCCAGTCATTATCCCTACTTGACTACCAAAGATCCCTTTTAAATAGCACTACATATATGGACCAATTCACCTCGAAGTGGTAGCGGTCGGCAGTTGGCCCTCAGCGTTTAGCTTCTACATAATTTTTAAGCCGGTTATCGGCCCGCCGAAGCACGGCGCCGCACGATTCCAACCTGAGTCTTTCAAGCGATACTATACATTGTATTTGAGAGATAAAGCTTGAAATAGTTTGACAGTGAAATTACCTGCCGCTGCATCGCCGACCGCTGCCCCTTCGGTGCAAACTGACCCTATGCGTAAAGGTGTTTTTCTGATAATAAGCATAGCACTAGTGTTGCGAGTGCTGACCGCAGCTGAGCGCTTACCATCATTATACCTATGCTTGTTATCTAAATTAATAATATATAAAATACTTCAACTATACTATGTTACATAGCCTCTAGACATATTACATTGTGCTACTTAGAGCCAAACTTACGAAGTAACTATTATCTTCTCTGTTGCCAAACTAAGAATACCTTGTGCTATGGGTTCCAAAAAATATAGATGGACATATTTCCATACGTTTTATTGTAAATACATAGGTACATTTAATCTATAGAAACCCCCAGACCAATGTAAATACACAGATTGATGCATACAAATATTTGCACTGAGGGAGAATCGAACCCGTGACCTCAAACGTTGCAGTCGAGTGCATTAAGGTCGCGAAACATGTAGGGCGTCCAAGTAGTCGATATGTAATAACAACAACTACAGCAAAACAACCATTCTAAGTACAACTACACAGCTCTGAGATATCTGGAGAAAATGATATAATATTCCTATATTAGCCGAGATACCGTTACATGCCCTATTTTCTGAACTAAAACAATGAACTAGAAAACTGCAGTAGCTCTATAGCTTGGACAGTTTCCTCATAATGTCTATACAAGAGCAAGACGAAGTGATTATAATTTCAATAAGATTTTTCATGATTACAGAGCGGCGAACATCATTTAGAAGTGACAATAAAGGTTCCTATCGACGACGAGGAGTACTTACTTGACCTACGACTAAACCTGGATCTGGTGACCGAGAATCATGTACTAAGTTATCAGGAGAATGGCAAGACTGTGGTATATAAGCCTAAGAAAGAGGTAAGTAAAAGGTGCTGTTTTGCCAAAATACAGAGTAAATTTACGGAATAATAAATACTAGAGATCGCGTGGTGGTCGAATTTCGACCATGCTTTATTTCATTGGCCAATATTACTTGAGCTGTCATTGTGTATATATCCTGACAGGTCAAAATATATACTGGACACTCATAGCTGTATGTACCCATTTTTGAATTTTTTTTTAACTTTGTAGCAAATATTGTTCAAAAATTTTAGCATTCGTCACTTCTTCTCTGTATAAACTATAAGTGTGCGAAATGTCATACTCCTCCTTCCGCCCAATTTTCGTAAAAAGGGATCCAAAGTTTTTGCTTCACGTATTAATACATATATGACGAGAAATAACAGGAAATGCCCTTATGTTTAATTTGTACGGATATCGAAAAACTCACGAATTTCAAAGCTCTCAAAATATTTCTAGTGACTGTCGTAGAGCTTGTGAGGAGAAATAAGCCAATAATGTACCAATGTGTTTCCATTGCGGCAACGACGAGTAGTGCCGAGAGATGTGCAGCATTCTACCACAGAATACCACACCTCCTGTCCGCTCTATATCAATATCAACACTCATAGTGGAAACACGTATATGCCACGCGAAATGAAGTGCGTTGAAAAGAACGAGGGCGTAACCCTCAATGCAACCCGCAGCAAATGCAATACTAAACCACTCATGGTTCAAAGTGAAAAACAAACTATTTTCACGACTCTGTCCCGCTCATATTAAAAGTGCGGACCTTTACAGTGGGAAGATAAGTCCTTCAATGGTTGTTGCGAGGTTAAAGTAAAATTTTATTCAGTTCTAGCGACATCCATGTACAGAAAACATATTTAGCGCAAAGACAAGGTGAACTACATAGAAACTACTGGTCAGGTATCGCGCAATGAAAGTGTTCGCGCTAAGTTGATTGTTTGTCACTGTGCTCACGCTCTTTTAGCACATATTGCTAACGGGTACCTAGGGCCATTCACACTAATACCTACTTCCATTACAGGACATGGACTTGTGTCACTATAGTGGGTCAGTGCGGGATAAGCCTGGCTCGTGGGTAGCAGTGTCTACGTGTCGTGGCATCCAGGGCATAGTCTTTGACGGCGAGAGAGTAAAATACATCGAGCCAGCCCAAGGTGAGATCATACTCAATTTCTGTTAATTCATTGTCGTTAAATAAGATTCTCTCTTGACTAAATTCTAGATCTAGGACCATTTCTGGCAAAAATGCAAACTCCACAATTCCTATCTTTTGGGTATGGTCCTTTTTTAATAGTCGAAGAATCATGATCTACTCCGGGGTTTCTGGCTGTTAAACTACAGCTGAAAGTGAACTGCAGCAGACTTTACTTTGAACACACTCGTGCTGGAACTATCAATCTCATTTGAAAAATTCTTTCTACAAGAAAGAATTTGGTCAATTGTTGAAGGTTGAATTTTAAAGGTTACTTATTTAACATTCCCCTTATATACCTAGATAGGGTATGATTCTTTAGATTGGTAAACGCTTACTATGTCTTTCTTTCATCTGAATATGTTTTTCGGAAGAATAAGACCAATATGAATTTGTTTGTAACGGTTTCACACCTTAATTACTCGACCGATCATCTTGAAATTTTGCACACGCGTTGTCAGGACTCAGGGGTACAGAACAGGACTTAGACATAGACCCTTTCATCGGGATTAAAGTACCTACTGTTCCCGAGGGATAGTCTTCAATAAGAAGAGAGTCACTGCCGTATCAGCCTTACCCACATGGCCTAAAATAAAAAAAAAAACACAAAAATGTAACCGTAAACCTTTTACGTCTTTGAAAAGTTTATAAAACTAAAAAGATTTGCATAATTCTTGGGTATGTATTCGAAATTCGAAAATTCATACATCTACACCAAAAAAATGTCGATGTCCAAAATATCGAATTTAAATTGCGAATGTTTCGAAATATCTACAATTATTATATGGAAGTCTGAAATGTCTCCTATGAAAATGCCAAGAGATTAATATATCGGATGATTCAAAATGTTGTCATTTATTACACCTAAGTTTAAAATATCTACGTAAAAAATACCAACTAGTTAAAATATCGATAATACACAGGCTGCACTAAAAGTATCGGGAATGGAATATTTCCAATATTCCTATCATATTAAAATCTTTTTAATTGAAAAATCCTTGGTTTTAAAAATCGAATACCATTTATTTATTAAAAAAAAGATTCTCGGTCTTCTCACAAGGTCTTCTCAAACTTGTTTAGTCGTTGAGAAAATGGAATTGACTCGAGAAAATTCAAGGGCGATGATTTATTATGACTTTCGAAGCGGTTTAACACAAACACAGTGTGTTGACCGGATGCTTTCTGCATTTGGTGATGAAGCCCCATCCAAAACCACAATTTATCGCTGGTTTGCTGAATTTCAACGTGGACGTGTCAAGCTCAGTGATGATCCCCTTCAAGGTCGTCATAAAACTGCAGTCACCCAAGAAAACGTTGATGCTGTGCGTAAGCTGATTGAGGAAGATCGACATGTGACATACCGCAAATTTAGGCAAATTTAGACATTGGCATGAGTCAAATACAAATAATCTTGCATGAACAATTTGGTGTAAAAAAGTTGTTTTCCTGATGGATACCGCATTTGCTCTGTGAAGAGCAAAAAGCGGCTCGCGTTACTTGGTGCGTCAGAACTCTCGAAAGATTCCACGCAGGATCCTCAAATGCTGTATACAACATTGTATCAGGTGACGAATTCTGGATGTACGCGTACGAACCCGAAACAAAAAACCAGTCACGAGTTTGGGTGTTCGAAAATGAGTTAAAGCCAACTAAAATTGTTCGTTCACGGAGTGTTGCAAAAAAAATGGTGGCCACGTTTGTCTCCAAAACCGGCCATGTTGCGACTATTCCTCTTGAGGGACAAAGAACGGTTAATGCAGAATGGTATGCTAGCATTTGTTTGCCACAGGTCGTTTCCGAACTCCGTAAAGAGAACTGCAACCGCCGCATCATCCTCCATCACGACAATGCGAGTTCTCACACCGCGCACAGAACAAAAGAGTTTTTAGAGCAAGAAAACATAGAATTATTAGACCATCCGCCGTACAGTCCCGACCTAAGTCCTAATGATTTCTATGCTTTCCCTAAAATAAAGAATAAATTGCGTGGTCAGAGATTTTCATCACCTGAAGAAGCTGTGGACGCCTACAAAACGGCCATTTTGGAGACCCCAACTTCCGAATGGAATGGTTGCTTCAATGATTGGTTCCATCGTATGGAAAATGTGTCAAATTTCGCGGAGAATACTTCGAAAAGCAATAAATACATTTTTAAATAGTAATGTTGTGTCACTTCCTTGATTCCCGAAATTTTCAGTGTAGCCCTCGTATAAAGATTGATTTCAATTTTGCTATTGAAATCTTGTAAGTGTGTATTTAAAATCTCTTAAATTTCAGTGTGAATAAATAAAAGTAAAGTGTGTTTTTTTTCTACGTATTTACAAAAAAAAAGTATCTTTAGAATCTTTTAACTGTGTTCTAGAACTCAAAGCAGGTAGTAGCTATGTTTAATTTGGGTCTAGATTCTAAATAGCGTTGTGGAGTAGGTATGTCCCAGAATAGATTATAATTATTGTTACTGTTCAAGGATTGAGCCCTGACTTTTGTGATAAACGTGTGTAGGAGGTGATATTAATGCCGAGCACTATTTATACGATCACGCTGACCTGACGGAGTCGCACCCACAGAGGTACGAATACGGGTTAAGTAACAGCTCTCGGTATAAGCAGCAGAAAAATTTGAGGAACAGAGTGAGTACTAATTACGTGTTTTTTATCACTTCCTTACACACACATGTTATTTCTAGACACGCACACTAATACGCACGGACGCTCATATTCACTAATCCCAATAAGACTGTCCAGATGACCGCGCGTCGAACGCGCGTTTTATTTTTATGTAGTTAGCACATGGCGAGCGTTTCCCGGGTGTTGAAAGCGCGTTGTCGCAGTTCAGTTAGAGTTCTGTATTCGTATTTATTTATGTAATTTTTTTTACATAAATACATACGAGTACGTAAAAAACAATTTAGGTAAATTTTTTATGTTCTATATTTTTATTCTATACAAAAATTAACTGCGTAAAATGTATGTAATGCAGTGTCACCGAACTCATGCTCTGCAAAAAATGTTATACGGATTTTTATTTAAATGCATAATCTTTTTTTTTAAATCACGTGTTGTCGCGATGAAATCGCTATGACGGTACCGCAAACCAATGATCTCAAAACGCGCGTTCAACGTCCGTCGACCGAACGTGGCCTAAAACAAATATGAGTTATTTTAAAGGTGTACAACATATATTATCACAAATACCCTGTATATTAGAAAGATACGGACGGACGGATTTAGGGCGCCCTATGTGGTAATAGACTTCATGTACTCGTGTATATTGTCTTTTTAACCGACTTCAAAAAATGAGGAGGTTCTCAATTCGACTTTTTGTTTTTTTTTATGTTTGTTACCTCAGAACTTTCGACTGGGTGAACCGATTTTGATGATTCTTTTTTATTTGAAAGCTGGTGCTTCCCGTGTGGTCCCATTTCAACTTGGTCCAGTTCTGACAATGGCATCCATGAGAAAACCATATAAGCCTTTTATGGAACAGTTTTTTTTTTTGAAGTCGTTTTTTTTTAAAGAATTATAATAACTATTTTTACAGAATTGATATATGCTCTTCATTTTAATTCGCCAGTTTTCCTACTTTTGCAGTACAAAAGACATGCATCAAGTGATCAGATAATCCGCGGTCCTTATAAAGCCAACGAGCGCTCTCTCTACGTGGAACTAGCGCTAGTGGCAGACAGGAGACACTTTGAAACTCACAACTTTAATCTACGTTCCGTCTACAGTGAGATGAAGCTAATTGCTAATCATATGAACGCGGTAAGATAATTATCTCATTGTAAATCTCAAATCCATACCCACTATATTCTATTACCAGCAGTTCCCGCGCGGCTTCGCTAGCGTGCAGATATTTATATATTTTGTGCGAAACCTCTTTTCCAAAATAAAAGTAGCCTAAGTTACTCCTTATAACACCAGCTATCTGCCAGTGAAAGTCCCGTGGAAATCGGTCCACTCGTTCCGGAGATTAGCCGGAACAAACAGACAGACAGGCAGACAAAAATTTTAAAAACTGATTTTTAGGCATAGGTATCGTAAAAATAACTGTGCTGAGCTTAAAAAACCTATTATTTTGACATTACAAACAGACACTTTAATTTTATTTATTTGTATTGATGTATAAATATGACCCGCGCAACTTCGTCTGTGTTTGTAATTTTTCCCGGTTTTTGCAACATTTTTCATTGATGCTTTGCTATTGGTCGTTATCATTATCTTGAAACTAAAAGTGGATAAAAAACACCAACTTTCAGTTCCTTCATCCTAAGTTTTTTTTCTATTAGGTCCTTGTTTTATATTCAAGGTATTTTCTCCGTTAAACATCTACATTGCTTTGGTCGCCGTGGAGGTTTGGAATGACCACGATGAAATACGGTTACCGGCGGACTCGCAAAAAATTTTGGATGGTTTTTTGAAACACAGAAGAACCGTAATGGCTAAAAAGCGCATATTGAACGACTTTGCGTTTTTACTTACGTGAGTATGAGCTCTGAACTATATCATAGAATATATAATAGTAAAATTCTAAATCATTTAAATAAATAGTGACCCTTGTTCCGACACAATGAAGTCGCAATTCAAGTTGCATAGCTCTAATTTCCTACCAACTGTAGGTAATTAGCGCTATGCAACTTACTCACCTAGAAGTTGCCTCTCTTTCTATCGCGTAACTCTTATCTATTCTGACGACGGTGCTGGCAACCCACTGAATTTTACCACGATTAGTCCCCCGATTAAGACCCGCCGTGTTCTTGTAGTTTTATACCTACACTGCGGAGTGGGCCTGCCCTTACCCTGGCCCTGTATATATGTCTACACACATACCTACCGTAAATATATTTATATATGTACCAGCAAGCGCTTAGGCCCACGTGTTACCACTGAGTGGATTGTCGCAAAATCGCACTGTACATGAACATGGAAACTAGAAGGAGGAGACCAACAACAATGTTAATATTTCCCACATGCACCCGAAGTATTTTATCTCCCCCTTTAACGTGGACATCACTAAAGAATTAAATAACCGGTATCTGCGTCTTCGAACCTGGGTGTATTTGAATTTATATCCTCAAAATAAATCTGTTCCATCGTAGATCCCATCACCATGTACCCTTCGATACCTGTACTATTACGTATTCTAAGCCTTAGGTGCGATAAAAACTAAACGCAATCCCATTACCTTTAAAAAGTAGGCATGTCCATAGTTCAGACATTTATTTAATTAGACCAGTAATCCTTGTCTACAAGAAAATAAAAACCTCTGTACTTAAAATCATACTGTAAACCACAAACCACAAAACGAAGTCTGAGGTTTAGAAGATTTTTCATTATTTCCGTTACAAGTGATTTAATTAAATTTTCAGACACCAGCAATTTGAAGACAATGTGATCGGTAAAGCATTTATACAGAAAATATGTACTCATGAATTCTCGGGTGGAGTTGCGAATTATCATACAACAGTCACTGGCCTCCTCGCTATGACAGTAGCTCATGAGTTGGGCCATAGCCTCGGCATGAATCACGACGAGGAAAGTAATTGTGAATGTCTAAAACAAAAATGTATTATGAGTTCTACATCCAACGAGGTTATCCCAACTGCTTGGTCTTCATGTAGCCTTAATTCATTAGCGATGACATTTTCAAAAGGACTAGATTATTGTTTAAGGTAAACATTCTTTCATTCAACAACAATGTACTTAAATCCATTCCTAGAATTAATTATTAGACTAAAGACGTTAAGTTAGGCGCCAAATTTTAACATACACCACTGTTCGAACCATTGAAAATATATACTAAGGAACATTCAGACTGCAAGAAGGTAATATCGAGCACTCCTAGTAATTTGTTAGAAAGTTAAAGCACTTACAAGAATGCAATCAGATATTTTGAGCAGTCCCAAGTCGCAGTACGCCTTGCAGATGTGAGACTATTGAATTGGAAATATGCATCCTATGATGGTTTATTAAAGGAAATAAATATGGCATAATCCAAAAATATAGGATTATCAAAAACAAAATATGTATTAACTATTTTTCCAAGATTTTTTTTTGTTTTTATTAAAAAAAAAATTTTTTATTTCATTTCAAAATTAAAATAAAAAAGTCTTAAAAATTTAAACGGCTCAATTCTTTCAATCGGCTACTCCTGTAATAGTAATTTTCCTATTCTTCTGGCATTTTTGACGTCCCTGCTGTTGTCGGAGCGATGCAACGCATTATATTAGATATTAGTTACCTACTAGCGACTACTGTGGTGAACAATTATCGTCCATATACAATATGAAACCATTCGTATAAACGTTCCTCTTGAATCATTATCTATTGGTGAAAACGGAATTAAAATCCGTTGAGTAGTTTAAAAGATCTAAGCGCACAGACGGCGGAAGTGACTTTGTTTTAGACTATTTAGCAGGCAACAGATTCTGTCTGACTCCTACATCTAACAATTTAATAATACCTATAATTGGATTAATTTAAATAAATTATTTTAATTGGGATTATATTATATAATTTTTTTATGAACTTTTTAGAAATAAGCCGAAGCGTCTATTCGTTTCTCCGACGGGGAGGTGCGGTAACGGTTTCGTGGAACCGGGCGAGCAGTGCGACTGCGGCACGCCGGCCGAGGCGGGCGTGTACAACCCTTGCCACGCGTGTTGCAACCCCGGAACCTGCATGCTCAGAGCGAATGCTACTTGTGGCACTGGCATGTGCTGCAATCTGAAGGTGCGCTCTTACACTAATGGTGAAAGGGGTTCTTAACTTTAGGGTTTCTTTGGTGGCAACCATTACAACAATTGAAATTACAAAAGCATCTGACGTTACGATGTTTACAACTACCTCGGTACTACAGTGATCAATTAAGAAACTTATCATTTCACGATATCGTTTTTCATGACAATAATTTTTTTCAGACGTGTCGTCTACAGTCTGTGGGTACTGTATGTCGTTCAGCTAATCGTGAGTGTGACTTGCCGGAGTTCTGCACGGGATACTCAGAATACTGTCCCGAAGACGTATACAAAATGGACACGACGCCTTGTGGAAGTGGTGAAGAGGTAAAACGCTATTATTACTACTGCTTTTGAGTGCCATAATTGATCGATATTTCATATTAAACCTACTAAACTAAAAATAGAGGAACCCCTTGACCTACCCCAGGTAACAGAAACAGAGAAAAGGCCACCAAATAGTTTTTAATTTCTACCATATATTTTTATGTGGCAGACCGCGTACTGCGTAAACGGTGGGTGCCGCTCACACTCGGACCAGTGTCGTGTATTGTGGGGCTCGACTGGCAAGTCCTGTCCCAACCAGTTTTATGACAACAATATAAAATCTGGGTATGTATTTAGTTTTTACGTTTACATGAAAGTCGGAAAAACCGATTGGTTAGATAAATTGAAGAACTAGAAGCAAGGATAGGTCGTACCTCTGGCACCGCTATTAGCTACCTCTAATTACGAAGTAACTATTATCTTATCTGTGCCTCTAGTTATTTGAAAAATGGTAAGTAATGGAAGAGCATTCGACTGCAATTATAATCGATATTATTTTATTTTACTGTTACTAGACTATAAGTCTAGTAACAGTAAAATAAAATAATATCGATTCAAGATTCGTAGGTAGAACTGTTTTGCACTAAAACAAAACAGATATTATTTGTCGAATATCTGTCGGCCTGTCTGTGTGTCTGTCAAGACCCTTTTCCTCAGGAACCCGTGGAGGCATCAAGTTGAAATTAACATAAATACTTATGTCAGCGGTTTCTTGAAGTTGTAAATGAAGCTTGTAGGTCACATTCATTGGTTTCACAATTACCTGTTTGAGCATCAGCATCTCATTCATCTGGACGACTCCGTTTCTTCATAGTGCATTGTTCCTGTTGGTGTCCCTCAGGGTAGCGTTTTATCTCCATTAATTTAAAATATCAGTAAGCATGTGCAGTCAAATATTATCCTTTGTGCAGGTACGGGGATTGCGGTTACGATCGTTTAGAAGGAACTTACGAGCAGTGCGCAGAACGTGACGTCATGTGTGGCAGGCTCTTTTGTACGCATTTGTCGAACTCTTCCAGTAACAGCGGACGTCCTCAAATCGGTTCGAACAACAAAGTAACAATCTTTCAGACGACTACTCCTAGTAAGTATTGTATTATAAATGTTCTATTCTAAAGATTTCGTAACGTGTATATTTATTATACGGTATCTATTCCAGGATTTGTTTGATTGACTGGCCTGTTGGTCTAGTGGTTAGTGATCTTGACTGCCAACGATACGATACGCGTTGCGTCGATTTTAGGTGCACACGTGTAAGACGTCTCAGATACGAAGAGGTGTGCGTCAGCTTAATGTAGCTCTCGCTTAATTCAATGCATCTTATGGAACGTACCCATCTACGTGACCCATTCTGAGGGGGGAGGGGGGTCTTCAAAATACCACGCTTGGTCAATATCCTCTAGGGAAATCTCGTGCTTTTTCGAGCTATATCCGAATATAGCGCGCAGCGTTTAGCGCTTCTTAAACTCACAGGTGGCAACAAACAAGCTTTTTAACTTTCTGTCGGCAAAAAATTATTTAAAACCATATTTATACATTACTACGTGAAAACTAGTGGGGGAGGGGGGGTCTTGGTATATACTACGGGTGGTCACCGAGGTAGGGGAGGGGTATAAAAAATTAAAAAAAATGGGTCACGTATATGGGTACGTTCCCTTAGCCCGCGGGGACGTACTGAAGTAGCATTTCCATATACGCCGCCGGGATCAAAGGTTCGATTCCCGCTCACTGCAAATATTTGTATGCATGAATTAATTAATGTATATTTGCATTGGTCTGGGTGTTTTTATGTAAAATATGTATATATTGAATGTTATCCGTGACCTAATACCTATATAGTACACAAGCTCTGCTAAGTTTCGATCTAGATAGCGCGATAGATTATTACCTGAATTATAATTAATTAATGTCAATTGGGTCGAACCATTTCTCCTTTTTATTTACAGAAAGAATTACTTCGTATTTCTCGGCATCCATAGATCTAGGATTGAGCGTCGATGATTTCGGTTTGGTGCCGGACGGTGCAAAATGTGGTGATGGAAAGGTAATTAATTACGATTATAGACAATAGAACATTAGTATCGATTTATCTGTTGTAATTGTCGAGGTCTCTCACGTAGTTTTTTATTTTTTATTTCTAAGACAAAGCGTTATTTTTTTTCTGTAAATACAGCAATTTCGTCTGCCCTTGTAATTTTCCCCGGTTTTTACAAAAAAATTCATTGATGCTCCACTCCTATTGGTCGTAGCGTGATGTTAAATAGCCTATAGCCTTCCCCGATAAATGGGCTATCCAAAACTAAAAGAATGTTCAAAATCAGATCAGTAGTACCGGAGATTACCCCGAACATCCAAACTCACAAACTTTACCTCTTAATAATATTAGTATAGATTTTCAAGTCCAATATTTCCCTTTCAAAATAAGAGTTCTGTATAAAAAATCACGTTTTAATTTAATTGTTAGCACTTTACTTTATTCTACTATACGACCCTAAAATATGACCACACCTTTCTATAACACACTGTATATAAATTTTAAGTACACCTTTCTGTAACACCCTGTAGAACCCAGACTATTATATTTACACTGCCCTTTCATAGATGTGTCTGAAGCAAAAATGCGTATCAGTGGCTGCTGTAAGAGAAAGGATCGCGCATATTGACTCTTCCGTATGTCCCTCCAGCTGTTCAGGCCACGGTGTCTGTAACTCTGCAGGTAATGTTATTTACTTTTTACATTGTCACGAGATACTTCTTCTAGATTATTTTTCATTGCCTAGTCGATCGAAATTTTTGATGCATGCATTTTCTCAACCTTCTAAAAGGTCTCTCGGGAACAGTATTTTTTTTAATAAAAGGTAGGTAAAAAGTAGGACACCTATATCGTTTTCTTTGTGTTGTGTGTAGTGATGTTCCGGATATCCGTATCCGCGGATATCCGAGGAAGAATAAATATCTGTATCCGTATTCGTTACCTTTTTGCGGATCTTGAACGGATCTTTTACATTACTATTTATGTTTTATCAAGTTTATGAAATTTTAAATATACCTAGGTGGTAATAATGATAGAGGGTCTCAATTTTTTTTTTATTTTCAAACTTTAATGATTTCTACAAAACCAGGGCTTTTTGAATGTTAGTTTGATTGTTTTTATTAACGTTTAATATGGTCTGATGTAACCAGACGTATACCAAGTTATAGAAACTTACTGCTATTGTAAATACATCACGTACACATTTGACTGCCCTGTTGGTCTAGTGGTTAGTGACCCTGACCGCTATGCTTATAGGTCGTGGGTTCGATTCCCACCTGAGTCTGGGTGTTCTTTGTGTCCCTTGTTTCTATGTTTGTAAAGTCCCCCGCGACACAGGAGTAATTCCTAATGCGGGAGTTTTTTAAATTAAAAAAAAAACATTATGTATGTGTATATATGTACCTCCAGTATTTCGATATCAACATCAGTTCGGTTTTTAAATTGTTCTAGTGCTTTCCATGAGCTTCCTCGCCCCAAAGGGCTTCCTTCCCAAAGTAAGGAAGTCCATGGAAAGTGGCTGGTTATATGCGATTGGTAAACTTAACACCATATTGAGAAGGTTTTCTCACGATGTTTTGAAAGGTTTTTCACTGAAAAGTCAGTGATATTCCAGCATTGATTTAATTTAAATCGCCCATAAATAAAACTATTATTTACCTATAACTGTTATTTAAGTACACAATACATATTATAGTAAGAGACCTAAGGCCAGTGGCGGATTAACCAATAGGCTGAGTAGGCTGAAGCCTAGGGCGGCAGATTTTAGGGGCGGCAAATTTGGGGCCTACAACATTTTTTATGTCCTGGGGTATCGAATTAGGTAGACCGACCGGTAGAGGCGGTAAAATTTTAATAGCCTACTGGCGGCAAATGTGTGACTCCGCTGCTGCCTAAGGCCAAATGATTAAAATACCATTTAACATTTAGGACAGTGTCACTGCGAGCCGGGCTTTGCCCCTCCTTTGTGTGCGGAACCGGGCGTCGGCGGATCTTATGATTCTGGACCTGCTTCTGATGCAAATAGTAAGTACCTATCTACAACATCTGCATATGATGTAACATCTGCGAAAACGGTGCCGCCGCAACAATGGAACACTTACTTAAATCTCTGAAAGGGCATGACTCTAGCATGCAGTTACAAAAATAATAATTAAAAAAAAAATACGTTTAAAAGGTATGACCGTTGGAATTGCCAAGTGTCATCGAATGGAGATGCCGTTTCTCTTAAAAGAATGGAATGTGTAAAGTGAAACACTTTCAATCGAACATATTTTTTTTTTGGAAAACTGTTAGTTCAAACGTTATGACACCTTTTAAACGGATTGTTTTTTCAACAATTCTCTCTAACTTCTTGCTAGAGTCATGCCCGTTCGGTGATTTAAGTAAGTGTTCCATTTTCAGATCCATCCTGTATAATAAAACAAGGGCTAATAATTTTCAAAAATATTACATAAAGTTTAAATGAGATTCTGTAAATACTTTAGTGAAAACTTCTGAGCTAAAGTTCTCATCTTTTCAATGCTATAAAAATTGTGAATAATTAAAAATCTGCAACGGTTCTCAGGCATGTCCGATGACACTAAAGGCAAAACGTAAAATAAAGGTCCAAGAAAGTCATGACAATAAAATATTTAATCAGTCATGATTTTGATATTAATTCTTGTTCGTATAGGTTACACATTACCCACTTGCCTTTAGTTACTTCTCTTTTTCAAAGTAAAGTTATTAGTGGATTAGAAAATGTGCTTGACCCTAAGCCAATTGTCGTTAAGTACTTTTAATTCAGTTTAAACATCCTCTAGGACCAGGACCTTTACATTACCTACAAACCTTAAGGAACTGTGCTGTCAGCAGCGGAAGCACTTTTGTTCCTTACTGGCAATACAGTTCATAGTTATTTTCCTGTTTCAGTCTTTCCAATGTAGGCGGTGTTATTTACTTGTCTAACGGAAACGGGCGGTCACAGATCGAAACAGGCAGATATGACATTATGTTATCCATTTTTTTTCTTTAATAATTTTACATTTGACAAAGGAAACTACCTATTGTTGCGGTGATTCTGTGTGTGTTGATCTATAATTTTTAAATATAATAATTAGTTTTTTAAACTGACGATATCGAATAATTGATGATCAATTTTATGAAATAAAGATATTGAATTTAACAAAAATAATGTTTTATACAGCAGTAATTAAAAATACATACTTTCACTATTTTGCAGCTCTGAGAAAATTAATGGTGGCTTTGTACGTGCTATTCCTGGGCATCGTTCCTGCGATCGCGTTTATCCTATTAATCATATACTGTTGCCGAAACAAAGGTTTTGAATGGAAACACAAGTGTAAATTGAGCTTTAAATCTAGAGAAAGCAAGACTTTGAAGAACAATATTGTTGAAGGAGATTCTCCGATATATGCAAATACTCAAGTCATTTCCAGTTCCTATACCAGAAATGCCAATACTACAACCTTTTGTAGTTCTTCTACAATATACGCAAATATTGAAGAAATTTCAAATCAGAGGATTCCAAGCTCCAAGCAAGAAGCAAGCAATATTCCTAATGTTAATGAAAGTCTGAAGAAAATTCCACCCGCAAAGCCATTCAAGGCTATAAATGAAAATAGTTGTAAAGTGGATAGAATTGAAATCGTGAAAACCAAGCCGCGGCCGCTGGTAAAACCTAGGCCTAGTTTGGACAACTTGCCAATTAAAAATCGACCAACCGTTGTTCACGTTAAGGGCTTAAATTCTACGACGAATAAAATGGTGGGGAAAATTCAGCATCGTAATTATAATGTAGGGAATAGTGACTTGACTAAAGATGTACGGAAGCAAAATTATGAAGGTCGTCGGTAAAAAATAATAATCTATTAAATTAAGTACAAGGATAACTTTCCAAAGTTTATGATCTTAATAAGTGAAGGCAAGATTTATAATAAAGTGTCATTAGAAGTAAAATTTAGTTTAAATTGTAAAGTGAAGACATATTTTTTACCTACAAATTGTAACCAAACGAACAGCTAGAACAATCATGAATATTATGGTCATCCTTTCCATAACTTGCTACTTCTAAACTTAGCCATTGCCCAACGTGTCCACTTGTTCTACCTCTAATTCTAAAGTTATATAAATTCATTCACTTCTTACCTCCAAATTGCGACTTCGACGCTGTCTTCCAGACTTAAATCTATGTTATCAGTTGTATAGCAGTAGGTCAAAAAAGAGGGTCAACCTCGGAATGAGAAATAAAAAGTTGGAAACTCGTTTAACTTTTATTTTGGCATTCTGAATGTTGTCTCAAGTCTTACAAAATCTCAAGTTTTATCACTACATATTATAAACCAAAGTCCCCCGCCGCGTCTGTCTGTTCGCGATAAACTGAAAAACTACTGAACAGATTTTCATGCGGTTTTCATTAATAGACAGAGTGATTCATAAGGAAGGTTTAGGTGTATAATTTGTTAAGATTTTGTGTAAATTGATTGAAATAATATGTTAATGATTGTTGAAGATGTCTCTGGCTACCCGTGCGAAGGCGGGACGGGTTGCTAGTTTTATTATTTATCATTCCGAGGTGGAACCCCTAAGAGCAATATTGCTCTGAGTGAAACCCTAATGCGTGACAGAACTCTAGAATTTGTTATTTCTTGCCCAATATTAATTTAATATCTCAAAAATATAATTATCAACGGACAATATTTTTCCTGCAATACGTGGTTACCATATTTTCAACTGTAGTCCGGTCATCACAAAAACATGTTATTGCAGATTGTCTAAAAAATATATGTCTCCGCAATATGTCTGAACCCACAGAATTGAAATTCTGTTCTGTGTCTGAACCAGTAGGTCTCATATGTTTGTCTTGTACACGAACTACAAAGTCAGACAACAATAGATGACGAAATCATCCGCCAAGAGAGAAAATATAGCAAGAAATCGCGTCGTCTAACTTACGGCAACGTTCATATCACTTAGAAAGGGATGCACCAATGCCACATAACGAAACCACAATAAAGCTGCCCGGGTAATTATCAATATTTCCAATTCCCATGCCTCAGTCCTGCATCGTGCCGGCAACACAAAAATTAATACTAAAATGTGTGGCTACATAGCCGGTCTGCACTCAAAATATTGTATATTGCATGGTCTGGCTGTAATTGCCACCGACTGGCCTGTTGGCCTAGTGGTTAGTGACCCTAACTGCTATGCCATAGGTGGTGGGTTCGATTCCCACCCGAGTCTGGGTGTTCTTTGTGTCCGTTGTTTGTTTGTTTTTAAAGTCCCCCGCGACACAGGAGTAACTCCTAATGCGGGAGTTGTCTTTTAAAAAAAAAAAAACAAAAAATGTTGCCGGCAACTGTATTGCAATCGTTCGTCGTCGTCATCGTTTAGTTTATACATTACAATGTATTAACTGAACGACTACGACTAAACGAGAAATACTTGTACTACAGTACAAGTATTGCTCGATAAGTCGCACCCTAACACAGGTATAATCCAAATACACCTCTAGTACGGATTTCTACAGTTTACATATGCATACGACACGTTACGACGACCTCTCCGTGCATTGGTGCTGTCATGAAAAAGGGGTATGTACTCTTAGAAGATTGGAAAATTGTCAAGATATAAAAACTCATACTGTGCAATGAGCAGCCAGTGAACTTCTTTGGTTTACAGACTGACTGCTGACTCTACGACACACGTCATGATTCCTCCGTCGTGGATCTTACACTAAATTAACATCGCGTCGTAGGTAGCTTCTTTTTCTTTATCACATTCCTAAAAGGAATTTTATATAAAATTTGCACTTTTTTATTTTTTTTTTAATTTTAAAGCAAAATATTAATATCCATATTTATAATTCAATGTGTATACAGATGTAGTGAAATAAAACTCAAGGTATTGAAAGATTGTTTAATCAATCTTTGTCTTTGTCCCTTCAACATTATGTAGGTAACAAAATAATGGATTCTATAGCTTAACTTAGCAGTATAAAAAAGGAATAACAGTACCCCACTTGGAGTTAGATGGCCAGCCACTTGCATCAAATGCTGATTGTTTGAAGTGCCTTGTTTTGCACGCTTCAGTGAATTACATACACTCGTGACGGATATCGCACATTTGTAGACGGGATTAAACTTGTAAACTTTAAGAAGTGAAATAAAAACTTGTTCAGGATGCATTTTACAAAAAAAAAGTCAGATATTGTACTGGTCCCGGTTTTAATAGCGGCAACATAGAGATTTCTAGGTATATTCAATATGACAGAGTCATAACGTCAAATTTCTATAACATCACTGCAACCCTTAGTTTCATTAATAAATACATTCATTGTGAGTTGCTGATGTCATTCTTGGGAGCAATTCTTCTAATTTTGGTCTACACACGTCACGAACACCGTTGGAGTATGTTCAATGTTAAAACAACAATGTACACTAAATACCACCTACGTTTTTTTATGACTGAGAAAATCACTACGTACCGGTGAGGATAAAGGTACATTTTCTGTGATTATAAAAATCACTAAATAGTAAAAAACGAAATACACATAATATATACAAAAAAGCTCTTTAGCCGTAGATAATCACAGATAAACACTACTTGGCCATTGTAACGAGTTATTTTTTTTTCTGCGAACCATAACATCATTTTAACCTAAAAAAATAATCACAAGAAATTATTCTCACATATCTCGTTACAGCAGTTATGTAGGAATCGTAGTTCTAAATATTCATGCTATGCGTTTTTTTGGCTCCGTTCTTTGAGCAGAACTTTTTAAATATACGAGGTATACGAATCTAAATCACATTTATGTACGCAAATATCTAGTAAATTGCTTAACCCACCGTATACACATAAATACATTAGGGAACTATAGCAATAACCTTACTGGTCTCAACTAGTTATATGTACATATGCTAGAGTGCACTTATCGGTACACATATCTTAAATATTATTTAATTCACTTCCATCTTTAAGATCTTGTATTCACCCGTGCATTGCTATGAACTTACTAAATGTTAACTGGGGTTAAATTGAAGAAAAGAAACAGCTTAGTTATCTCTGGATTACACAGAATTGAAATCTTAAGATGTCAGATTTTATTATTTATTAATATTCAGGTAAGTCATCAACTTTAACAAAACTATTGTTGCTGTCTATAATGAAATATTAGGTAAACTCTCACATCTCTCTTTATGTTATTATATCCCACATCTACACCACATTAGACAACTAATGGGGACACTTAGTAGATTAAACAAAACCTACAACTAGAACAAAAACTAGCAAGAATATGATAAATTCGACATAAAAGCTAGACCTCTAGTTAAAACCCCTAAATACAAAGACGGTATATCATAATGCATCGACTAATAAATAATGACTACATTGGCTTGCTGAATTTTTGCTTATTGTCTTTGCTTTATGTTAAGTTCAGGCATACCAATGCATTGAGCATGACATTGAGGTCCAGTTGTCATTTAAAAGAATCAGTTCTTAAATTTGCCCAATTTTTTGCGCAGTGTGGATCCTTCATTGATCTCCAACGAGGGATTTATTGTGTAATGCCCGAGATTTTATCTCTAGAATGGCTTGAGTTTTCCAACAAACAGCAAAGATAGCTTCAAAGCTATGAATGCTGTGATTTGTTTATAATACAGCATACACAACAACAATACATAGACAATTATTTGTGTAATTTATTAAAGATATATGGTTGTACTCATTTTTGGTGTGTATCCCAGAAGGATATTTGTGCGATTTACAGTTATTGCTGAATTTGGATATCCTTAATATTTGTAGAATTATAAAATCTCAATGATAAAGAGCTTGTTAATTCCCTAAAGTGGAAATTTTGAATTTAACAATACAAAAGAAAGAAAGCTGCCACATATAGATTTGACTTACTAGGAAACAGAATATTCTACATTGCCTCTGATTTGACTCCTGTACATGATCAACGACTAACCCACAAAAGCGAGTATGACACTTAACTGTTTACACTGAGTTAATGGTAATTCAGTGTCAAAAAAAAAGTTAAAAGTTTCTTAGCAAGTGAGAGAATACAGAAAAGAGTAAGATACTCATACTATAACTGTGCCTTCGAAACACTCTTGCCAAACAGCTGCCTAAAAATGTACCATACGGAAATTAAATGCTTGTCACATAGTCACACATCACGCAATGCAGTTATGTAAAGTCCAATAGTTACATAAATAAATTTAACTAAACTTCGTTGTCATCATCATGCTTGGCATTTTTGTGGTCCGCAGTTAGTGATCCTGGCATACCAGTCAGTTATGGGAGATAAAATAGAAGAAAAAGTAAAAAAAGCTTTTATATCTATGACAGAAACAACGCCAACGAGTGTCCATTATTCATAATGGCAGACGTTATTTTGCTGATACAATTACGTTAATAACAAGATAAATATGTCTAATATACGTATCCCTTTATCACTTAAAATAATAGTCTTTCTTCACCCCACATGCTCTTGACTAAGAGTACAATAGAGCTAACTAGTATGTACACATTACACTTCACACATAGTTTTTAGTTTCACTTCACTTGGACAGTAAGGGCGTGTTCATGTTGAACTTGTATATGTTATTGCAGATGTTGTCCAGGGTCTGTGGGTTGTCGTATGCGGCACATATTCTCAGTTTCCGTTCGCGGTTTTCTGAGTAAATTTCTAAAACGTTCCACTGGCGGAGAAGTCGCAGGCAGTTGCGTATCGCGTCTGTTGACACTGCTTCTCCTGGAAAAATAATGCTTTGTTATTTCTGGGCATTCTTTAATAGCACAAAATTTATTTTATTATGACGCTGTTCTTGTTTTTCTTTTTTACGTCTAATCTTGGAATCATTATACTAATATTCGAGTTTTGCTAGCAAAAGTATATTTAGAACTAACTCCTTAACCGGGTGTCATAAACAAATTGCAAACATAAAAATTATAGAACATGTAGGAAAATGATACTTTGTTTGAAAATAAAAGAATAATTTTGAATTATATGGATATGGGAAAAATGATTGCTGAATCTTAATAGTGAAGATTGTTGCTTAGTACTGAAGAGATTTAACACTCGTTTGTGTAAAGGCTAGCTTATCGTTTGGTAGTATTTGTACGGGCTATGGTTACCGTACAGGGGAAATATGGTTAAATGAAAGAGAAGGTTAAGCAAACTAATGGTTTATCTACTTAACTTACTCTAGGATGGTATGGTTAAAATGGTTATGAGCACAATTGAACCGAATGGTGACCGAATATGTACTAATTTATATTAATGATGAAATAGCACGGCTCGGCGTAAACTGCTGAGCGCGCACAACGTGATTGTACGAGGCTCGTGTCGATTATTGCATCGTACATGCTCCCACCTCGCGAGAAGGATGATAACGATAACAGATGGTCGTGAACTCGTGAATGATGATGAGACAAGGTGATAAACAATAACCTTATGTGTAAAAATTAGAGTCTCTATGGTTTACTACTGGTTTCCTTATTAAAAAAGAGTTTAGGAAATACAGGGGAAGTAGATTGGTCAATACGAACACTGGGTACTGGTTGCACTTCACTTTGCTCTGCTTTTTGACTACAGATATTTTCTAAATGGTTAATATACTTCAGTAGCAATGTAGTCCCTTGCCAATACGGGTTTACGTCGTAGTAGACTACAAGCTTCCATTCATCCCTTACAACGTGCACAGTAGATATTCTATCAAAATATAAACTCAGACTGTCGTTTAAGTTTACTATACTATGAGCACACGTGATGGGTGATATTAAACACGAGAACAACGTGAGGGCTATGGTAATAAAATTATATATGCCTCGTTTGTTGTTCTGTTTTGGTCTGGATTTTGGTGAAGGCACTTCGTCGTCCGATTCGTCGAGGAGAACTGCTGAACTCGCATTTTCGTTGTGACAGGTTGTACTTTCATTTATTGGTAACAAAGATAATTTAACGATTGGTCTTTTTACTATTCCATTTTTGGTTTTGACGGATACTACTCTGACGAAACCGTCCTTTCCAGGATGGAGTTCCACTATTCTTCCTAGAGCCCACTTTCCCGGTGGGAGATTGACGTCATGTATTATTACAATGTCGCCAATTGTCATATTTTGTTGCGAACGCTGCCATTTGGACCGAGTATTTAGCTGTGTTAAATACTCTGTTCGCCATCTCTTCCAGATATCTTTGTATATCTTTTGCGTTAGTTGCCATCTGGTTCGTAAATCCTTTTCTGTCTCAACAATGGTTAAATTGGGTCCGCCTGAAAGGAAATGTGCTGGAGTAAGAATATCTAGGTCCTCCGGATCTTCGGTTAGCGGACATAGAGGCCTAGAGTTGAGACAACCTTCTAATTGTGCCAGTAACGTCGAAAATTCTTCGAACATCAATCTTTGCTCTCCTATAACACGTTTCAGGTGGTATTTCAGGCTCTTTACCGCTGCTTCCCATAGACCTCCGGCACTGGGCCACGATGGAGCGTTAAAGTGCCACTCAATTTGCAACTCTGTTATAACATTATAGAACTGGTCGTCTAAAATTAATTTTAGGTTGACTATCTCTTCCTGTAACACTCTATTGGTTTTTATAAAATTAGTCCCGTTGTCACTATAAATGTGCCCGGGTACTCCCCGTCTAGCTACAAATCTACGAAGAGCTGCTGTAAAAGCGGAGGCAATGAGGTCGGATACTATCTCTAAATGTATGGCCTTGGTTGCCATACAAACAAAAACTGTTATATATCCTTTGGTACATCTCACTCCTCGTCCCTTTGCTGATTTAACGTCAACAAAGCCTGTCAAATCGACCCCCGTATGGTAGAAGGGTCGAGTTATATTGGTTCTGGCTGCTGGTAAGTCTCCCATTAATTGGTTTTGCTTGGAAGGACTATATCTTCTACAAACGACGCACCTTCGGATTTGTTTCTTAACTGCTCTATTGCCACCTTGTACCCAATATTGTTGACGCAGCCAAGCCAACGTTAAGCGTGCGCCACCGTGGAAGGTCATTTTATGCGCTTGATCAATGAGCATGTTTGTTATATGTTGGTTATTTGGTAAAATCGCGGGATGCTTCATGTTATACTGCACACCTGCAGTTGCGATTCGTCCCCCGACTCGTAAAATTCCCTGGTTGTCCAGGTACGGATTCAGTTTCAATAGTTGGCTTTTAGGATTTGGTTGGTTATGTTTGTTAATAAAAATAATGTCTTCATAAAACTCTGACTGTACATGTTTAATTAGTATATTTTTCGCTTTTCTTAATTCTGGAATCGTTAAATAATGTGGTTTATTTTGCTGACGTGACAATATTCGTAGCATCCAAGCGAGCACTCTTGACACACGCGTAAAATCGCTGTGTCTGCTTAGTATCGAGGTAATGACTTGGTTCTCGGATTTTAACGTCGTAACATTGATCGACGTAGTTTTCTTTAATTCTTCAGTAGTATGGTAAGTGATACGTTTTTTCATCAAATGATAACAGCCATGTTGGTCCATGCCACCAAATAGGATGGTTGATTAGTTGCTCAGCGTTGATGCCTCGGCTTGCACAGTCAGCAGGATTCTGTTTTGATTGTATGTAGCGCCAACATGTTGGTGGTATTATTTCTACTATTTTTGTGACTCTATTGGCAACGAATGGTTTCCAACGGGTAGGTTCGCCAGTTAACCAGCCTAACACTGCCGTAGAATCTGACCAACCAAACATTTTAATTTTGAATTTAGACAAGCATTGACATGTGGTTTTCATCAACCTTGCTAGTAGGACGGCTGCACACAGTTCTAACCTTGGTAAGGAAACTATCTTTCTTGCTGGTACGAGACGCGATTTTGCTGCTACAATGACCACTGATGGTTCGGTATGCTGGTTTCTATAGACCTTGCAGTAAATAACACACGCGTAGGCCCTTTCAGACGCGTCACAAAATCCATGTAATTCTATGGTGTCACCTTCTTTGCTTTGCAGCCACCGCTGAACCTGGACATTGTTGATTTTGGTTATATCTTCTTTCATGGTATTCCACCTTGAGATGATGGCATCTGGTAAGACATCATCCCACTGTAGGTTGAGTAACCAGATTTCCTGGAATAATAATTTAAATTTGGTTGTTACTGGTGACAACCAACCAAGAGGATCGAAGACCTTGGATATGGTAGACAGTAGGCGGTTCTATTTTTAAATGAAACGTGAAATGGTCATCACGTGACTGCCACTGTAATCCGAGTGCTTTGGTGCACTCTTGGTGCTTGAAGGTGTATGTCTGATCCTCACTATCAGTGGGGCTGCATTCTTCTACTAGTTCCACGTTATTGGAAGACCATTTTCGGAGGTTAAATGCACCGGCGCTTAAAAGTGCTATGAGGTCGGATTTAAGCTGTTTGGCTGACTCCAGGTCCTGGTGCCCATGGAGTACGTCATCCATGTAAAAGCTGGTTTCCAAGACCTTGGCTGCTTCTTCAAACCGATGAGCTTCATCTTTAGCCAGCTGTTTAAGCGTCATCATCGCTAAGAACGGGGCTGCCTTTGTCCCGTAGGTTACAGTGGTCAACTGGTATTCCCGCAGTGGTTGCTTGGGACTGTCTCTCCATACTACCTTCTGGAGGGCCTGATCTTCTTCGTGGACAAGAATCTGCCTGAACATCTTCTCTATGTCAGCCGTAAAGGCAATTCGATATTGTCTTTAACTGATAATAAGAGATAACAAATCTTTTTGTAAATTGGGTCCGCTATACATAAGATCGTTTAATGAAAAACCTGTCGATGTTGTAGCTGACGCATTAAAAACAACACGCGTAGCTGTGGTCGTTGACTCCGCGCGTAGTACACAATGGTGTGGTAAATATGACTCCGGTGTCTGGTTACCGGCGCACGCCTTCATATGATTTAAATATAAATACTCATGAATGAATTGTTTATAACTCTCATATATCATTTTATTTCTGGTAAATCTTCTTTCCAAATGACGAAATTGGGCAACGGCCTTGGTTTTGGACTCCCCTAATTTCTCTATCACATCTGGTCGAAGTGGTAATCTTACAACGTAACGTCCGTCTGGTTGGCGTGTTGTTTTCAACTGGTAATGTTGCATACATTGATAGTCATCATTAGGCATGTCTAGCATATTTTCAGAGAGGTCCTCTATCTCCCAGAATCTCCGAATATCGTTTAAATCAATCAATACGATGTTACAGTAGCTTTGAGGTTGTACAGTGCCGCTTAAAATCCAACCAAATTCCGTATGTTGAGCTATTGGTAGAGAGGTGCCCTTACGGATAACACCTGGTAGTAAAATTAACTCGTACACTTCAACGCTTAAAATCATATCAATTGACCGACTTTTATAGAACTCGGGGTCCGCTAGAGGTATGTTTTTTATGTGTGGCCATGCTGGTCTCGTAAATGATTGGTTTGGTAAATTTCCAACGACTTGCTTCATGACGTATGCTTCTGTGTCGATGGTAAAGTTATTGTGTAAAGACGATATGGTAATCTTTACAAGCCCCCTGCTAGTATTGGCCTTAGCCCCAACGCCTACAACCACACAGTTGCGTTTAATCCGGGGTAGACCCAATAATTGCGCTGCCTTCTCAGTGATAAGTGACGATTCCGCACAGGGATCGATGAGAGCACGCATGGTGTAGTAACAACCGTCTATTGTTTTGATATTAATTAAGGCTGTGGCTAGCAACTTAGTTATACTTTCTGAAGACCCTTGGGTAACGCATATATTTGATTTTCGTAGCTCTTTCTCAACTAATGGTTTGCAAGTCTCATAAGCATTGTGCAATAATGAGTTGTGCGCATTGTTGCAAACCCGACAAGTTTTTTCTGAATTGCAGGGCTTGCCAAAATGGTTAATTAAACAGTTTTTACATAATTTATTGTTTTCAATAATTTGACGACGTGTTTCTGACCCAGATTCTATGAATGTTTTACATTGAAATAATGCATGGTTATTATTACAAAGTAAGCATTTTCGCTGTGGTGCAATTGCGCCAGGCTTCGTCGTCGCATGATTAATAGTATGTTTATGTTGAAATATTTTATTCGTCGAATTATTTGGTAATTTATAGGTATTTCTTTTGTGATTTTGATAGTCAGTATATGGAGAATTGGATGGCATTGGCTTATTCGTCTCTTGTTTACGCCTCGAGGACTCTAATGACGTAAACTTGGTCTCGAGAAAATCCAAAAATTCTGTTATGGTTGGTAAATCTCTAGGGTTCCGTAGTGACTCAATATAATCATGGTGGGTTTC
Source organism: Euplagia quadripunctaria (assembly GCA_963859945.1). NCBI lineage: Eukaryota > Metazoa > Arthropoda > Insecta > Lepidoptera > Erebidae > Euplagia > Euplagia quadripunctaria. The sequence goes on along the minus strand of OY982582.1, from coordinate 11,489,368 downwards.
CGCATCTAATTTCTGGGTCACAATATATACGATGAGTGGGTCCCAGTTCGTAGTGTCGACCCCCATTGCCTTAATAGCGTTAAGACACTCATTGGTAGTATCATGTAGCTTTTTAACAAGCGCGGCAGATTGCTGTTGCAGGTTAGGTAAGGCTAAAAGTACCTGAATGTGTGAGTTAAATATAAGTCTCATATTGTTGTATCGATGGTTTAGTATGTCCCAACAAATTTGGTAATTGTCAGAACTTATGCGTAAGTGTTGTATAAGTTTGTCCGCTTCTCCCCTGAGTTTACTTTTAAGATATTGCATTTTTTTGCGCACATGGTAATGATTTATTATTATGTATGGCTTCACAAAACAAATCTTTAAAAGATATCCATTGCTGGTAATTGCCGCTAAACGTTGGTATTTCCATTTTTGGTGTAGACTTCTCCCTATACGACGTCGACCACATTTTGCTATTAATAGCCTTTTTTATAAAATTATATTTCTCCTCATATTCATTAAAGGCTTGTTCGTACCCCTCATTCTCCACGATGCTGTCGTTGTCTATCTCCCAATGTAAAGTATCGATCGCCGACCACCTAGATTGTACCGTTTTGAGAATGTCTTCGAACTCCCATCGCTCGGAAATGCTTTCCAGATCGACAGCGTCAATGGTGCGCGAAAATGCCTTAAAATTGGTCTTCTGCTTCCGCAGCATTTCTTCTATCTTACATGGGTTACCCTGAGTGGTTGTTTTGGTTACAATTGGTGACCGAGAGGCGCCCGCCTCTGTTGGAGTGGTAGAAACATCGTGACGCTCGGAAAATTGCGATAATGGTGTCGCTGGTTTTAAAAATGGTTTGGTTATGTCTGCGGTCATATATTTCTTAATAAGTGTCTTAATTTCATTATAAAAATTGAGAGCTTTTTGTTAAAATAGTGATGACTAGGGTCTTCGAATTCAGCTCGCAATTTCGTGTGATTTAGCTGAAATTCATTCCAATAGGCATCTAACGTGTTTAACCTTTTTTCAAGATAGGCAGGCGTCTTGCGTTCTGCCCCATCCTTCTTGAAATTACTACGGAGGGTGTCCATCGCAGCCATGATTTGCTCTTGCGTGGCTAAAAGTCCCTCCATGTTGGTTGTGGTTAAAATGGTAAAAAATTGGTAAAATAGGAAAGATCTTACTCTACTCAGACTGGTACTTGGTGACCTGGATTGTCCCGGAGCTTGATCCTGGTTACTTTGCACAATGTGTATTGGTAAATGGTACACTGGTAATGGTTACTGGTAATGGTTAGTGGTAGTGGTTACTGGTAATGGTTACTGGTAATGGAAATGGTACACTGGTTGCGTTGTCGTAAGCGGGTTCACTACCACGTGTTCACTTTTAACACTCGCGAGGGTCCCGTTTTACGACGTAAACTCGAAGGACCACTATGTACGGGATATGGTTACCGTACAGGGGAAATATGGTTAAATGAAAGAGAAGGTTAAGCAAACTAATGGTTTATCTACTTAACTTACTCTAGGATGGTATGGTTAAAATGGTTATGAGCACAACCGAACCGAATGGTGACCGAATATGTACTAATTTATATTAATGATGAAATAGCACGGCTCGGCGTAAACTGCTGAGCGCGCACAACGTGATTGTACGAGGCTCGTGTCGATTATTGCATCGTACAGTATTGAAGATCACTATGCAAACTGTTCTAGAATTAACAGTCAACCTACGAAAACACAATTCATTTAGGTCGAGTTTTTTTTATAGGATAGAGGGAAACGAGCAGATGGGTCACCTGATGGTAAATGACTACCGCCGCCGCGCCGCCCATGGACACTTGCAATCCAAGATTCAGTCAGTCAGGAGGGGGGAGGGGGTTTTAGGGCCTCCGGGAACCTAAATCACTCGGCCAAACGCGACACAAGCATTGCTTCACGCCGGTTTTTTGTGAGGCCGTGGTAGCACCCCGGTGGAGCCGGCCCATACGTGCCGAAGCACAGGCACAGGCTCTCCCACGATTATTTAATGCTAAGATAGTGTCGGGGTATATTAGCGTGTATAGTATAAAATAGTTATAAGGTAGTGTACATACCGTATATCATCCTGTTGTGTACGAAGTCGTCGGTGAGCGCGTCGAGCGTGGTCTTGACGACGAGCTTCATGGAGCCGCTGCGCAGGCGCCGGCACGTGGCCGCGTACGCCTCCAGCAGCGGCCGCAGCGTCAGCAGCAGCCGGCGCCTGGCCCACCGACACATTACATTTAGAACATATACGAAGTCACCATTGTTGAGCTTGCTACTCCAAATGATCTTTACGTGATTCGATCCACAAACTTGAAGTATTAATGTCAAATTGTCTAAAATGATCTGTATTTCTAATCTTACTGGAAAAACACTTTTTTATACTAATGATTAGAAATCCTTTTTTCATCACGACTACGTAGGTAAATGAGTCTTTTCGTAATATGAGTACTGAGAATTTTAGATAGTCCGGCATTATTAATTTACCCAGTTTGTGGATTGGATAATTTCTGCACAATAAATCTGTGTGGTGTAGCCCCACTTGCACTCATGTTATAGGGGGCGAGCCTATTTTGCCGTCGACTATGCCCTTTGGGATTTAAAGATGGAATTGTTATTAAAGTTTAATTCCTGAATCATAAATAGGACTTTCATATAAATCTTAAGAGAAATCTGCTTTACAATGACATAATCGCTATTAGTAATTTTACCTCTCGGCTAAAGCTTGTGGTGAGTCTTGTATAGTATACTTGAGGCGTTGGGCAGGATCGGGCCTCTCCGTACATTCATCCATGTCTTCCAGGTGCTGAGCTACCCGACGTGACCATTGCTCTTCTTCCAAACCCAGGACATTCTATAACCATAAAAAAATTATATGCGTGAATGATACAGCCGTTTGCCAGTGCCACGGCTGCATACGGCATACGGCTGCTAGCCAGTATCAGCAGAATTGTTTATTACTGACGACAAAAAGTTCCTTTAACTTAGTCGAACGTCGTCGGTTTAATTTTTATATTACAAGTGGTCGCCCGGAGGTTAAAATTCGACTGTGATTTATTAAATTATTGATTACATTAAAGCTCCGTCGAAGGCCTACAGTTTGAGTTGGGGTGAAGCGGTAAGGTTACCTTGACCGGAGCGAGGACTTCAGAGGCGACGAGCGAGTCGATGGCGTCCAGCATCTTCTCCTCGATGCGGAGGCACGGCGCGCACAGGATGAACTCGTGGCTTAGCACCTCGCACAGCGACAGCGCACAGCTCACCAGAGCGCTCTGGGATACCTCCGTCACAGGGCTGGGGGACGATACTATGATCGATTCTAGGGCTGTCGCTAAAAGGCACACATAGACTATTTATTAAAACCAGCTGTAGTTCTTAACAAACTAATATTATAAATAACAAATGACGCTCTATATTATACAACTATACCCCAGACGGCAAATCATATGAAATCAACAGGGATTGTAATATAAAATTTCATATTTTCATTAAAAACAAGATTTAAAGTATTGATCAAAATTTAAAATAGCAGCGGCGTAAGATGTGATCCTTGTGGTACTCCACAAATTGAAACATTGGATTAACATTCCCAGACATTGCTCGATGCAGTCTTTTCGATAGATACGGAAGAAAACTTTGAAGAAAATATCCATAAGTGCGCTAAATATTATGTTTAATCATAACAGTTTCAAGTTCTTTCAGGATAGTATGACAGACTGTATCAAAAGATTTCCAAAAAACAAATATCACCATGAAATGAATGAAACTTATTTATGTTGAGTATTCTCTCGGAAATAAATGTGGATAGGGTAAAATATTGTGTTAATGCCACGGTCTACGAACAAATAAATACCTGAACAAGTCAATGGATAAAACTTAAAGATAAATAAAAATAAGAAGGACCCTTAAATTATTATGTGAAAAACTAGAGGAGATTTGTAATTGTTGACTAGTGTTGGCATGTCTAATGGAGACCTTTAGAATATTCCTAAGAGATTGATAAAATATTTGGTAATAAGATCTCGTAGTGTCCCCATTAGTTAGAAAAGCGACGTAGAGTATGTGTAGTGTCGTACCGAGTATGGCGGGTGCGGCGTAGTGCGCTACGACGGCGTTGGCGTAGTACGACAGCTCCAGCGAGGCCGCGATGGACGCCACGGGACGGAT